>CAUDMG010001572.1:5530000-5937500 GCA_958450375.1 Homarus gammarus
CCTCCCTCTGCGTCTCTTCCTCTGTCTCAAGCAACGCCTCCTTCAACAACACCTACCCCTGCCTGGCCTTACCTGGCTGCAACACAGCAGTCTCGGCTGTCTCCTAACTCAACTACTACTGGGCCTCCTCCCGTCTTTACTCTTGGTTACACTGTACCGCCATCTCCGATCTACACCGACTACCCTTGCCTCCAGCTGCTACCCAGTCAACCCCCTCTACTGTGTGCCCTTCAGGCTCACGGCCTACTCCACAGCCGCCTGGCATCACTGCTGGCGTGGCACCTACCGAGCCGGGCCCGGTGTGCCCTGCTGCCCCCGTGCCACGCCCCGCCCCATCACCACGACACGTGGTGCCTCATTCTGTCCACCCACCGCAAGCCACACCTGCTCATGTCTCTGAGCAGTCTCCACCTGGGACCCCTATTGGACTCGAGGACACCACCCCCGGCTCCCCGTCCCCCACTGGCATGCCGGCACCTGGGGCCCATCCACTGCAGTTCTCCACATCAATTGACCACCATGAGGAAATGCACGTGGACTACGCAAGAAGGCTGTCCCCTACCAACATCTCGACGTCCCCCTTGAAGCCGACACTACCGACATACACGCCATCACAATCACACTAAAAGTTATGTCCCTCAATATTGTCAATGTCTGTCTCTGTGCCTCCCTCCACCTCTACTGTACCTGTCCTACCACAACATATCACCTCCACCCCCACCCTCCTTGTGGGGGACCTCAATGCCCGACACCCCAATCTCTGCTCCCAGGGGCCCTACCCAAACCCCCGGGGTAACTCAAGACTTTCTTACCTACAAACCACTCATGACCCTGTTACCAACACCTCTGCCCTCCCTGACCAGATATCCTTCCTCCTAGTGACTTGACATTATTGGGGACCTGCCACGCTTTGGCATAAACAGATAAATTGTACGGGGAATTTTCCCCCCACACACACTCATCATTCTGTCACTTTAAGTAACTTGCTGACAAAACCCATGACCCTTCAGGCTTTTACGCCCTTAATGCATGAGTCATGAAGGTAAGCATGAACTACACATGCTTCCCAGATGGGCACTAAACGTTTCTGTGCTTTACCTTGCACAGGATGACAGGGGGGTGCTCAATAAACTAGCCTCCTCGGGGCAAATATATTAAACAAAATACATACTGTGAGGGGTAACTTTTTTGGAGTGAGAGTTGTGAACTCATGGAACAACCTGCCAGAGAGTGTTGTGACGGCACCGAGTGTGAGATCTTTCAAAACCAGATTGGAGAAGTACTGGAGCAGGTTCAGATATATTCAAGAGCCAGTGCATGTCCAGTACTTGCCCCAGTGCATAACAGAGACATGACCGATCGTCCAAGTGGCTAACGAGCCGATCAGTGGTGAAGAGGATAAAAGTAAAAGTAAAAATAGAGATTAATTTAACAACAGTAACCGTACTGTATATGCAATCAAGCTGAGTGAATCGCTAGAGTTTTATATATTGCCAGATGGCGAAGATGATGCACTAAAATCATTGATAGTGCTAATTGTGAGCTCATTTAAGACCAGGTGTCATGGGTTGCGTTGGGACTCCAGCACAACCCATCCCAAATGTTTGTTTAGGCAGAGATAAGGTACCCGGCCAGCCGATAGGGGTCATTTCACGCCTCAAAACCACATTTTAGTCAGTGGGCTTTAGACCATGGGTAAGAGGAGACCTCCTGCTCCGCGGATTTAGAACAGGGGCCATACAGTCCTACCAGTGCTACTAGTCTGCGTGTGCAAATTCCCGAGATTGTTGTTAAGTCCAGCGAAAAGTTAACGCACCTTGTAAAGGAAGTGATCACTGGTGAGGGCCTGTTTGCTACAAGAGCACTCCAGGCCGGCCTCATAGATCTAACGATTAATTCTCCAAGTTGACAAACTCTCCCTTATAACTTACGGTACTGTGGAGCGAATGTGATTCACTGACCTATCCATGCAAAATATAAGTCCAGTGTATGGAATTGTGCCAAATAAACGTAAGTGCAATTATCTGCCCGTATCTGTGACCCCTCTATTATTATTATTATTATCAAAGGTAATGAATGACTGTTTATGACAAAGTATAACCAATAACTTAGATGGATGTTGGAAGTTAATGGAATTCATTAAATCATCATTTATCAAGTACACAACGCATTGAATGCCGGAAGCAGAGTGAAATTCTACGTAGTGATACACCATAATCTCCTGGGTGAGTAATCAGTGTGAAGGTATCTGAGTTCTACGGTAAGAAAACCACTTTCTTGCATTTAAAACCTAACACCAGGCTTGACCAAAACTGGCGCAGCTACAGATACAGATACATTCTGGTACCAGTACATGCACAGTACTAGTCTGCCAACAGTGTGAACGGAGACGTGGCAAAGATAAGTAAATTGTGAAGTCCACTTGGCAAATCTACTATAACACGCGGACTTTGAACATAATCAACGACCTCACCAGCCAGGACTCGAACCCTGGACCTAATGCATAGGACCAGGGAACACTACCGACCATACCACAAGAGCACTAAAAGCAGTTCTAGACTATGTGATATTTCACACAAAGCCTGTTCATCGAGCTGATGGCGCCATGAACCCCTCATTGGGAACTGCCGTGCTGCTTCTGTGGATGTCAGTAGCATTTTACCGAATCCAGCTGGTATGAAACGCGAGGTACCATGTATATTTCATTTTTAGTCCATATAACACGCGGACTTTGAACATATAATCAACGACCTCACCAGCCAGGACTCGAACCCTGGACCTAATGCATGGGACCAGGGAACACTACCGACCATACCACAAGAGCACTAAAAGCAGTATATATGTATTTTGTCTCCCCCCCTTTACAGCTTTAACGTGCTATAACACAGGATGGATGGAATTAGAAGTAAAACCAGCAACACTTTATTCTCTCCCTTCATTCACTTACAAAAAGGCCCAAAATATCCATCTGGTTTACCCAGGTCCTTTCACTCAAGCCAACAGCATCCATCTATAGAAGATTCTTCAAAAATCACTCCACGCCAAGCTCTCTACTCCTTCAGCACGCAAACACACACACACACACACACACACACACACACACACACACACACACACACACTTGTGTCCTGACCCCGACGGTCAAGACCTATTCGGAGCTGCTTCGACGGCCTACTGGGCCAGACTGTTTGCTCATACCCCAACTCCCTGCCTCTTCTTCCTACCTGGATATCAGTAAAATCCCTACAAAAGTGACAATTTAATTCCGGTAAGGAATGGAATCAGTGTTGAGCATTGTTTACACCAGTGAAATCAACACTAAACACTAACATTTGACAGTCGTAACCAAGTAAACCGTCACACCCACCAGTGAGGTCATAACCCAGTGACCCGGCGGTTTGGTGTTAATCAGTCCACCACACCACACCACACCACACACGGTGTCTCCATGACACTGCGACGTAATGATCGAGTTGCTACAACATCATGTGAAGTCCCTCATAACAGCACCTGTGGACGAGTTACTGCACCACGTGACCTACGTGACCTCGCACAGAATGGACACGACTAAGTTGTTCACACACCCATGCCCACTCCTGCCGCAAGAGAACCCCAAATGTATTGCTCTGTCTACGAGAGAGAGAGGGGAGTGAGGGGAGTGGGAGAGCAAGAGAGAAGGAAAGAGACGGAGGGAGAAGCGAGAGAGACTTGATGGGGTCACCTGAGAGTGTTAACAGATGTTTTGTGTTGTACTCACACTGGGTTAAGTGTCTCGTGTTGTGCTCACACTGGGTTAAGTGTCTCGTGTTGTACTCACACTGGGTTAAGTGTCTCGTGTTGTGCTCACACTGGGTTAAGTGTCTCGTGTTGTACTCACACTGGGTTAAGTGTCTCGTGTTGTACTCACACTGGGTTAAGTGTCTCGTGTTGTACTCACACTGGGTTAAGTGTCTCGTGTTGTGCTCACACTGGGTTAAGAGTCTCGTGTTGTACTCACACTGGGTTAAGTGTCTCGTGTTGTACTCACACTGGGTTAAGTGTCTCGTGTTGTGCTCACACTGGGTTAAGTGTCTCGTGTTGTGCTCACACTGAGTTAAGTGTCTCGTGTTGTACTCACACTGGGTTAAGCGTCTCGTGTTGTACTCACACTGGGTTAAGTGTCTCGTGTTGTGCTCACACTGGGATAAGTGTCTCGTGTTGTACTCAAACTGGGTTAAGTGTCTCGTGTTGTACTCACACTGGGTTAAGTGTCTCGTGTTGTGCTCACACAGGGTTAAGTGTCTCGTGTTGTACTCACACTGGGTTAAGTGTCTCGTGTTGTGCTCACACAGGGTTAAGTGTCTCGTGTTGTACTCACACAGGGTTAAGTGTCTCGTGTTGTGCTCACACTGGGTTAAGTGTCTCGTGTTGTACTCACACTGGGTTAAGTGTCTCGTGTTGTGCTCACACAGGGTAAAGTGTCTCGTGTTGTACTCACACTGGGTTAAGTGTCTCGTGTTGTGCTCACACTGCGTTAAGTGTCTCGTGTTGTACTCACACTGGGTTAAGTGTCTCGTGTTGTGCTCACACTGGGTTAAGTGTCTCATGTTGTGCTCACACTGCGTTAAGTGTCTCGTGTTGTACTCACACTGGGTTAAGTGTCTCGTGTTGTACTCACACTGGGTTAAGTGTCTCGTGTTGTACTCACTCTGGGATAAGTGTCTCATGTTGTGCTCACACTGCGTTAAGTGTCTCGTGTTGTGCTCACACTGGGTTAAGTGTCTCATGTTGTGCTCACACTGCGTTAAGTGTCTCGTGTTGTACTCACACTGGGTTAAGTGTCTCGTGTTGTACTCACACTGGGTTAAGTGTCTCGTGTTGTACTCACTCTGGGATAAGTGTCTCATGTTGTGCTCACACTGCGTTAAGTGTCTCGTGTTGTACTCACCCTGGGATAAGTGTCTCATGTTGTACTCACACTGGGTTAAGTGTCTCGTGTTGTGCTCACACTGGGATAAGTGTCTCGTGTTGTACTCACACTGGGTTAAGTGTCTCGTGTTCTGCTCACACTGGGTTAAGTGTCTCGTGTTGTACTCACACTGGGATAAGTGTCTCGTGTTGTGCTCACACAGGGTTAAGTGTCTCGTGTTGCGCTCACACTGGGATAAGTGTCTCGTGTTGTGCTCACACTGGGTTAAGTATCTCATGTTGTGCTCACACTGGGTTAAGTGTCTCGTATTGTACTCACACTGGGTTAAGTGTCTCGTGTTGTACTCACACTGGGATAAGTGTCTCGTGTTGTACTCACACTGGGTTAAGTGTCTTGTGTTGTGTTCACACCGGGTTAAGTGTCTCGTGTTGTACTCACACTGGGTTAAGTGTCTTGTGTTGTGCTCACACTGGGTACAACCACCGACCCCCTTATAATGAACACTACCTAACAAGGTACACAACATGTAGATGACGATAATAAACATAATGTATCAAACAGGACAAACAGTCGCGGTCTGACCACGTAAGAGGACAGGCGTGTGCCCATAGGTGCTCCTGTCCTCCCGCTCGTCAAACACAAAGGCCACCTCAGTCTCTACCTAATCCCTCACCGGCAAGGTTTGCCAGCGATGGGTGGGGGGGGGGGGGGGGGTTGACGTAAGCGCCCCAGACTAGGCGTCCCCTCTCTCATGGACACAGACATTTCTGAGACGGATAGTCATAGTGCATCCCACACCCTGCAAGAGTCAGACCTCAGTGATAGTGACAGTAACAGTAATGTTTCTATGGGAAACACTTGCTGGAGTGGCAACACCAATGCCAAGGGCAGTTCTACCCTCGACACCCTCCCCTCTGCCAACCAACCAAGTAAATTACATCTGCATTTCCCCAAGGACTTATTGAAAATCATCGAGGACAACAAAGTATTGGAGACAACACGGTCTCACCATTCAATTCCGAAAAGGCAAGAACCGTAACTTTATCAAGTGTCAGACACTCGAGGTCTATGAAACACTCACTACTGTTGGATTTGACGGGGTTGTCCTCGTGCCTCCACCTGCTGACGCAGCGGAATGTTGCCACATCCTAGTTAAACAGTTCCCCCTATATGCTGAAGTCGAAGATGCTCGTAACTTTAATCCACGTACACTCAGTATTCGTCGACACTACCGAGGGAACATTGCACAAGCAGCTGTCAAAATTAAATGGAAGGGGAGGGAATGCCCAACCACTGTGGAGGCCCACCCAATCCTCCCTCCACTGTACGCTGAACCATATCACCTCGGGTCTGCTTTTTGTGTCATCTGCTCCCATTGGGGGTCACACCTTCACCGCCTTCTGCCGACGTGATTGTCCCAGATGTCGCTTCTGTTCACGTAACCATCACTCCTCCGTTTGTGCCCAAAAAAATCAAAGACCAACTCAATGGGGGTGGTGTGGGCTATGTTGTTGACCCCAGGTGTTGTAATTGTGGTGGCAGGCGCAATGCTGACTCACGGCAATGCCCCAAACGTCCGTCTGTCCCAGGTAGAAAAGCCTTCCCGAAGGCTGCGTGAATCTCAACCTCTCCCCCAGCCTACCGAGCCTTCTTCAACAACACCTGCTCCTGCCTGGACTCACCTGGCTGCAACACAGCAGTCCCGGCCGTCTCCTAACTCAACTACAACTGAACCTCCTCCCCGTCTCTACTCAGACGCTGTCAGACCTTGTGCTCCCACCGGTGCCCCCCCACAACCCCCCTCCGGTGACACGACACAGATCATATCCCTCTTACACGAATTTACCAACTGTATTGAGACTCTTTGATACACTCTGTACCGCCATCTCCAACCTACACAGACTACCTTTGCCTCCAGCTGCTACCCAGTCACCCCCCTCTTCTAGTTTTACACAACCTAGTAGCCCCCCTGTGTGCCCCTCATGCTCACAGCCTACTCCACCGCCGCCTAACACCACTGCTGGCGTCCACACCAAGCCTACCCCGTGCCCGGTTGTCCCCTTCCACCCACTGCGCGCGCTCATGGACCCGAGGACACCACTACCTGCTCTCCGTCCCCCACCGGCATGCCGGCACCTAGGGCCCATCCACTCCAGTTCTCCTCATCAATTGACCACCATGCGGACATGCAAGTGGACTACGTATCTACGCCAAGAATGACGTCCCCTACCAACCTCTCGACGCCCCCCTTGAAGCCGACACTACCGACGTACACGCCATCACAATCACACTAAAAGGTATGTCCCTCAATATTGTCAATGCCTATGCCTATGGCCTGGCACTTGACATTATTAGGGACCTGCCACACTTTGCCATAAATAGATAAATTGTACCGGGAAATTTCCCCCCACACACTCATCATTCTGTCACTTTATGTAACTTGCTGACAAACCCCATGGCCCTTCACGCTTTTTCGCCCTTAATGCATGAGTCAAAAAGGCAAGTATGAACTCTGCATGCTTCCCAGATGGGCGCTGTAAACGCTTTTGTGATTCACCTTGCACAGGATGTAAGGGGGTGCCCAATAAACTAGCCCCCTCCGGGGCAATCTAAAAAAACCCAAAAAACAGGACATGCCTGGGTTAGGTAAATTTAGGTCAGGTCATCATGTTAGTGAAGTTCCTCACAGAACCTCCCCGAGATAATTACAAGAAGTTTCTAAGATTTGAGAATACTCATTAAGCAGCTACTAAGGCGAAGGTGAACAAGGACAGGGTCAACTACCTGAAGACTTCGGTGTTTATCTGCTCCTGATAATAAAGGTCAAGAGATATGGGTGTGTTGGAAACCTAAGTGATGTATGCTACTGATAAGGCAACTGTGGCTGAGAGGGTTAACTATGGTACCTTAGCGACAGTCAACATTTATTGAATCGCTTCTCAATTTAATCAGAGACGAAGAATTATTTGTAATTATAGAAGCTTTCAAGAAAAAAATAAATGGAAAAATTTTGTGAGTCGTGAAAGAAAGATTCTCACCAAGTTCAAGGACAAATTCGAAGAAGCTTTGGTAACTTAAACATCTCAGTGTGTCTTGAGTCACTGGGAATAGCAACATCTTCCTCAAAATCACACCCAAATGCCTTTGGTATTTTTTTAATTATGATTGCTGTAAACGCAACACAGTCACTAGAGGTCTCCAGCTCCCACTACCAGCCAAGTGCAGAGACCCTACAGTACATCAAGACCTACAGGCTGATGACTGACTCTGCAGTGCGTCTCTTTGGCATGCGGATAGTTCACCATCCCTGGACTGAAGTACTAAGTGTGGATGACGTAGACACCAAATGGACAAAATACACCACCACCACCATCACCACGGAAGAGCACCACTACTTCTTCCCCGAGAAGTCCGTCAGATCACACCCAGTTTTGACTTGCCCTGGATCACACTTCGGATCAAAAGACTTATGCAGCAGAGAGACATTGTCTTCTATCTCAGTGACCACAACTGCTACAGGTCCCTTCACAACCAAGTCATCCGTGAAATACGCACTGCAAAGAAGTCTTACTACCCAACCAAGCCGCAACACCTAAGAACATAAGAGCATGAGAATGGAGTAAACTGCAATGGGCCTATTGGCCCATACTAGGCAGCCCCGTTTACACCCAAGCCCTGTCGCTCATATAGTTCAACCTATATTTGAAGCTACCCAGCGTGTTCGAGTGAATGATGAAGTTCGGTTATTTGTCCCACTCATCCACTACTCTATTTCCAAACCAATGTTTACCTATCTCGCATCTAAATCTAAATTTGTCTAGTTTAAACATGAAGCAGAACATCATAAGTGGTATAGTAAGCTTAAAAAACTGTGGACTAAACAATAAGACACACCCCCTCCCCTTCCTTAGCCATCTCACTAATGGTGACGCAGCTGAGCAATCAAACAACCCTTTTGCAATTATATGCCAGACGCTCCCCCAGCTTGACACAGCCAGTCTCCCTGTTTACCTACCAACCCCTTTTCGCACTGAGTTAGTGGAAGAATTTAAAGTAGCAAAACGTTTAGACAACTAAAGTTAAAGTGCTCCACCACCCCCATTGACTTATGAATGAAACCCTATAAGGAGTTCTTACCCGAACTAGCTAAACCCCTCTGCTCCACCATCAATGCTTCCCTCAGTCAAGCTGAGTGGAAGACCTTGTTTGTGTCACCTTGCCCACGTCAACGAGCCCACAATCCTTAAATTAGCTACGGCGCATTGCTATTACCCCAATACCCAGCTTAATCTGCGAAAGTTTCGTTTTTGACTGAACCTTTGCTGATATTGCAGGCGCCATAGATCCTCAGCAATTTGGCAATAAGAAAACTTCCTCCACCACTCACTGTGTTGTCAGCTTTCTCGACCTCATATACTGCCATCTGGAAAAACGAAAGACTTCTGCGGCTATTGGCTTCACCTAAGCATTTGACCTAGTCGACCACAATTGAATCATCAACTAAGCCATCGACCATGGCTTACAGACTTCCTCAGTGACCGACGCCAAGCAGTACGCTTCCGAGGGACTGTCTACACTTTTCAGTCACTCACCTGTGACGTCCCCCAAGACATCAAGATGGAACCACTCTGCTTCCTCATGCTTATCAATGATGCCCTAAGAAAAACTTCTGCTCGTTGGAAATATGTCGAAAACTCCACCATTGGGATCAGTGTGGACAGTCTCCAAAATTGGGCCACTAGCAACCATGTCACCATCAACCATACCAAGACCATGGTTATGCGCATCAATCTCTCCACTGACCTTGTCCCACCCCCCTCCATTACTTTGGGTCTCAACACACTCCAGAATGTGGACTCCACTAAGCTCCTCGGCGTTACTATAGATAACAAACTAAATTGGAAAACACACGTCAGTAACGTTGACAAATCCTCCAGTTTTCGTCTCTACCTCCTCCGCTTACTCAAGTCCCTCGGAGTTCCCGCGCTAGAGCTCCTTAGTGTTTACTCAACATTCATACTTCCCAAGCTCATCTACGCTTCTCCTGTCTGGTCTTCTTCTCTAAATGCCACACAACGGAAACACCTAGAAAGGGTGCAGAAGAGGGCATGCAAGATTATTCTCCCCTCTTCCTACTCCGCATATGAAGAAGTGCTCATAACACTGACCCTCTCGGCTCTCTCTGATCATCACAACGACCTCATCTGCAAATTTGGGCATTATAGAGAGGTTCCTTGGGGCCATTCCGGGAGTCTCCCCCTCACTCATGAGCACTTGGGAACCACGCTTCGATACTCTCTGGGTTCACACATTATGGAGAGAGAGTTGGCCACGCTGATTGTACCAGTTGGAAGTGCGTGCAACTGCATATTAGACTCTCATGGACGGCCATTTCTTCGACTCAATGACTTCGAATTATTTTACGAGTCTCAAATATTGCCCCACACACCCATACAATTTTATCTAATCTCTGATAAAGTCTTCAGTGATGAAGCAGCCACAGTACAAACATCGCCTTTTAGTGGATCAGTCTGGTGGCACCGTCTTTGGAAGTGGTTGGGACAAGTGTGTCATATAAACCATAGAGTGGAGATTACTTGCTGGGCTGCCCACTCAACCTTGGAGTGGGAGATAACTAGTGACTATCCCATTTTAAGATACAATGTACTGCATATAGGTTTATATCCCACTCAGCATCAAGAGGCGGGAAAATTTGTTGTTAACCCCAGTCATCGTGTGAGTGTTGACCAGTGTTGAAGAGCCAAGTGGATCCTAGTGGAGCCAACTGTACATCCCATTCAGGGTAACACCGTATATTTCATCTGTAACTCATCACCATCACACTATATTGATCATGGATGAAGGTAATAAATAAATACTCAATACTGGTTTGGTTATCTTAAGTAATAAATAGATATGCAATTATTTTTTTTCTTCGGTACAGTTTCTCACGAATATTAATAGTCCAAAAACTCAAAGGTAAATTCAACTTTGGGCAACTGATTTCTTTCTGTCTTTGAAGCGATAGGACCTCTGATTCTAAATGAAGTAGGTTGGATTAGGTTGAGTTAGGTTGGGTTGGGTTAGGTTAGGTTGGGTTGGGTTGGGTTGGGTTAGGTTGGGTTGCGTTGCTAATTCACCCCTCGTGGCGAGTTCTTTTAAAACGGTCAAAACGATCCGATCCAACCCATACCTAACCCAACCCAACCTAACCCAACCCAACCTATCGTAGAGAGCTTAACAGATGGCTCTTTTGGCGAACATTATATTGAAATAAAAAGTGATTTTGGATATTGAATGAAAACAAAAGAATAAATCATAAAAAATTAACAATAACTATATACTGGAATAAAAGTTAATAAATGTTGAGAAAAAACGTATCATTGGTAACTATACAACCATAAGTCTTTCATGATCTTAAACCAGACAAAAAAGATTCTAGTAATAGCAAAATATTAAGTAACTCAAACATCAAGTACTTCTTACCATATTGGACCAACACCCGTATGACACTCACTACAACACCCGTATGACACTCACTACAACACCCGTATGACACTCACTACAACACCCGTACGACACTCACTACAACACCCGTACGACACTCACTACAACACCCGTACGACACTCACTACAACACCCGTACGACACTCACTACAACACCCGTATGACACTCACTACAACACCCGTATGACACTCACTACAACACCCGTACGACACTCACTACAACACCCGTACGACACTCACTACAACACCCGTACGACACTCACTACAACACCCGTATGACACTCACTACAACACCAGTACGACACTCACTACAACACCCGTACGACACTCACCACAACACCCGTACGACACTCACTACAACACCCGTATGACACTCACTACAACACCCGTACGACACTCACTACAACATCCGTATGACACTCACTACAACACCCGTACGACACTCACTACAACACCCGTATGACACTCACTACAACACCCGTATGACACTCACTACAACACCCGTACGACACTCACTACAACACCCGTACGACACTCACTACAACACCCGTACGACACTCACTACAACACCCGTATGACACTCACTACAACACCAGTACGACACTCACTACAACACCCGTACGACACTCACTACAACACCCGTATGACACTCACTACAACACCCGTACGACACTCACTACAACACCCGTACGACACTCACTACAACACCCGTACGACACTCACCACAACACCCGTACGACACTCACTACAACACCCGTACGACACTCACTACAACACCCGTACGACACTCACTACCAAAGTTTAGTTTACCTGGTGGGGGCCTTTAGGCTTGGTGGTGGCAGCAAGGAGACACCAGCACCGTAAACAACACGCTGGCCCACGTCGATTATAATCAACGTCACCCAGCTTCGATTAACATTCCGCCCCTAATAAAACTGAACTGCACCTGCCGTCTGCATCCTTTGTATCGGCGACAGAACTGTAATGGGAGATTTGAAAGGTGTCGTCTCCACCACTTGGAAATCTCACACGTAAGATGGTGAGAGGGACCAAGGCGATACGTTTAAAGCATCATACAAATGCTAAATTCTCTTTACTGGAGTTTCAGGCAAAATTATCCATGACAAATATCCTAAATTTCCATATATGTTAGCAACTAATAGTAATTTGAACAGTTATTTTTTACGTATGTACACTACCAGATACTGAATTTGCCACAACCGGAGAGTGGTCATCCAGCCATACCTTAGGCCGGATTTCTGATATAACTTGCATAATCATTATTATAGTAAAGCCTCACTACCTCGTAACGTTTGGCAGCAAGTAACGGGATATAAGCAAAATCCAGCCAAAATATACAATTTTGTCGCGGAAAGGAGTGGAATCAGTGTTCAACGGTGATGAAGTGTTTAGTGAAATCAATGCTGAACAGTTACAACTGAGAGTCGTGGCCAAGTTATTCGTCACATCCACCAATATGGTCTCAGGACACCCCGTGATAGCCGCCCTTGGGAACCTAACATGGGGAAAGATGGGAACAATCGAGGGTCGGCAGCGAGCGAGCTACATCACACGGTATGCCCAAGACACCACATGGTATCTTGTTGTCACTGCAACGCCACGTAATGATCAAGTTGCAACCATCTGTGAACGAGTTATTGCAGCACCACGTGAGGTCCCTCATAACACCACCTGTGAACGAGCTACTGCAGCACCATGTGAAGTCCCTCATAACACTACCTGTGAACGAGTTACTGCAGCACCACGTGAAGTCCCTCATAACACCACCTGTGAACGAGTTACTGCAGCACAACGTGAGGTCCCTCATAACACCACCTGTGAACGAGTTACTGCAGCACCACGTGAGGTCCCTCATAACACCACCTATGAACGAGTTACTGCAGCACCACATGAGGTCCCTCATAACACCACCTGTGAACGAGTTACTGCAGCACCACGTGAGGTCCCTCATAACACCACCTATGAACGAGTTACTGCAGCACCACATGAGGTCCCTCATAACACCACCTATGAACGAGTTACTGCAGCACCACATGAGGTCCCTCATAACACCACCTGTGAACGAGTTATTGCAGCACCACGTGAGGTCCCTCACAACACCACCTGTAACGAGTTATTGCAGCACCACGTGAGGTCCCTCACAACACCACCTGTAACGAGTTACTGCAGCACCACATGAGGTCCCTCATAACACCACCTGTGAACGAGTTATTGCAGCACCACGTGAGGTCCCTCACAACACCACCTGTGAACGAGTTACTGCAGCACCACGTGAGGTCCCTCATAACACCACCTGTGAACGAGTTACTGCAGCACCACGCGAGGTCCCTCATGACACCACCTGTGAAAGAGTTACTGCAGCACCACGTGAGGTCCCTCACAACACCACCTGTGAACGAGTTACTGCAGCACCACGTGAGGTCCCTCATAACACCACCTGTGAACGAGTTACTGCAGCACCACGCGAGGTCCCTCATGACACCACCTGTGAAAGAGTTACTGCAGCACCACGTGAGGTCCCTCATAACACTACCTGTGAACGAGTTATTGCACCACCACGTGAGGTCCCTCACAACACCACCTGTGAAAGAGTTACTGCAGCACCACGTGAGGTCCCTCATGACACCACCTGTGAACGAGTTACTGCAGCATCACGTGAGGTCCCTCATAACACCACCTGTGAACGAGTTACTGCAGCACCACGTGAGGTCCCTCATAACACCACCTGTGAACGAGTTACTGCAGCACCACGTGAGGTCCCTCATAACACCACCTGCGAACGAGTTACTGCAGCACCACGTGAGGTCCCTCATAACACCACCTGCGAACGAGTTACTGCAGCACCACGTGACGTCCCTCATAACACCACGTGTGAACGAGTTACTGCACAACGTGTTTGCTGTTCTTTGCCTCCCCAGTATGCAATAAGTTATTTCTGCCCAATGTGACTTATTATTATTATTATTATTATTATTATTATTATTATTATTATCATCATCACACATCCAGACAGCCCTATAATCCTCCCACGCGCGCACAAACACACACTCAGTATTCCTCAGAAACACATTATTTCCAGCTCACGTCGAAAACCTTGGTGTTCTCACGAAATATTATGAAATCTCTTATATACAACAAATCATTTTGTATTTGTTTCATCAGATATATTAAGTATTATTACCAAACTCAAAATCAATTGGAATTCGAGTTAAGACATTCTTATTACTATCATTATCTTTATTGTTATTATTATCGCTGTTATCATCCATCATCGTCTTCAGAAACAACGTGGATGGAGAACTCAACATGGGCGGTGATGGGGGCTGAGGATCCCTTGCCACAGTGGGTAATCATTGTAGACAAAATCCTCCTCTTCCTCCAGTCCTCCAACCTCGTCGTCCTCCTGCTGGGGATGGGCGCCGCTACTGATGTCAAAGAGGTGAGGTAATGATGTCAAAGAGGTGAGGTAACGATGTCATAGAGGTGAGGTAATGATGTCAAAGAGGTGAGGTATTGATGTCATAGAGGTGAGGTATTGATGTCATAGAGGTTTTGTCATCCATCTTGTCCTGCCTCAGCCACTGTTCTTTTGTTATTCTCGATCAGGTCCTCAAGTCCTGAATGCTTAAGGTCTGGTACAGACGTGGGAAGGGTATTATCCAGTATAACTCTACTAAACATCGCAGGTTTCCTCCTGTACTAACACTGGATATAAAAGTTCATAACAGTAATAAAGAACAGACTAACCGCTAGTAAGCCGATAGGTGGTGATATGATAAATATAATATCAACTCTTTAATAATTTCAAGAAAGGCTGGAATTCTGGGGGAACGTCCCGGTTTAGATGAGATTTTCTTCATGACCGCAAGAAGTGTGTAGTGATTAATGGCACGAAATCGTCATGTGCGCCCGTGATAAGCGGGGTACCACAGGGCAACGTTGTTGTTGTTGTTTGTTTGATACATGATATGCCGGATACTGATCGTTCCTCCATACAAATATTTGCAAACAACATTAAGTTATTCAGGGAAATTAAGAACATAACGAACTGTGAACTGTTACAGGAAGATCTCTGTCAGCTTCAGGAGTGGTCAGAGGAATGGCTGTTACTTTGCCTTTACTTTATCCTCTCCGCCACTGAGCGGTTTATTAGCCGCTGGAGCGGGCGGTTACGTCTATGTTACGCTTTGTTGGCAAGTACTGAACATGTACTGGTTCCAAGATGTATCTGAACCTGCACCAGTGTTGATCAAGTCTGGTCTTGAATGAGCTCACACTCAGTGCCGTCACAACACTCTCTAGCAGATTGTCCCAAGGGTTCACAACACTCACTCCGAAAAAGTTTGCCCTTACAATTTTTTTTTCAACTTGTGGCTCCAACCATAAACTGTGATCTCCAGTGAAGCGGGCATCCTCCAGCTCCAGATATGGACACTCTACTGGGCAATGTCCTCTAAAGTGTTTATAGACTTATATTAAGTCCCCCCTTGCCCACCTATTGTATAAGCTAGGCAGTTTCGGGTGTTCTAATCTATCTGGATAACTGAGGTGCTGTAGTGCAGGCACCAATCTTGTGACCATCCTTTGGACGCTTTCAATCAACTGGCAATCTTTAGCATATCTCTGGAACCATACGGGGTGACAGTACTCTAAACGGGGAAGCACCTCACATCACTTTTGAAGAGCGTTACGAGAGTATCTGAACGACTTTATAAAGGCGGCGGCACACTGGGCACTTTTCCTCCCAACCGTGCTGGGCCAACACGGTCCGAGCCAGCAAAACAAAGAGACGTTTTCGTCACACTGTGAATTTCTGTTGCAGTTCTAAGGCGATGTCCTTCCACTTGCCTTTCTTCAGGAGGTTTTTGCTGAAGTGCTCATGTCTGTGGTCCCACAAAACAAAAGAGTCCCTAGCGCTCTCTATTAATTTGTGCTGTGCTTAACAATTCCAAATAACCTTTCGAAGAAAGGCTACGTTTGGGTGCTGGGGAAGCCATCGTAAATTTTGCCAGGTGGCGGCGGCTGGCTGGTCAAAGAAGACCCTAAATAATGATTAATAATACTAATGAGGTTTTAAAGTGACGAATAAATAAACTTGTCACGGTTTCATGCGTTATATTTAAATTATTATTGTTTCATGATTTATTTCAATTTTTACTTCAATATTCAACACCTAATATGAAGCTCATTGAGCACTAATCCGGCCAGCAAAGCTAGCCGTTAAAACGTTGTCAGTTTCTCACAACATCCGAAATCCTGCTGCTTACTGGGCCTTCAGGCTAGCGACCAACAAAAACGGCCAACATGTTGGGAGGAAAGTGCCCAGTGTGACGTCTTGGGAGGGAGGTGTTGCCAAATGCTGCTACAAGAGAAATTTTCAAGAATGTATTGTATAATCATATTAAAGAAAAAAATCTCTTTCGTATAGTAATACACCAAGTGCTATACATAGAGACGAAATACTACTATCAACTTGCGCATGTCGTGACGTAACTGTCACTGAGCAGGTCTGCCACAAGCCACACAGTCGATCATCACGATCGAGACAGAGGATGGCTACTATTGTGTTGGTGTTTTATGAATATGATTACATGTCTTCATGATTAGGAGACATCTGTGAGAACCTTTTTGAAACCTGGTATAAAAGGAGTACCATTCGTTTAAAACCCATTACGACATTTCGCCTGAATAACTTGGCATCGTCCGCGAACATTTGTATGGAGGAGTGTATAGCTTCTGGAATGTTGTTTATAAAATGAACAAAAACGAGCCCAGTACAGTCCTGCGGTACCCCGCTTTGTCATGGGTACACACTGCTTGAGGCCACGAAGAAATTCTCTAAACCACGTCAAGACACTTCCCCGAATTCCGAGCCATTCCAGTTTAATTTCCAGTCTTTCATGACAAAGTCCAGATATATACGAGTTAGTATTCTCGACATTGCCACCATGCTCTAGGATCTGGATCCAGCATCCAGTAACGTCTCGGCATAAAACCGTGCTGGCATTCCTTTACTAGGTCGTTTCGTAGATGTTCCTTGAAGGCATCTCGTATAATGCTCTCTAGTAGGCCTACTTTACACACTTTGCTGGTCAAGCTCACCAACCTATAAGTATTTGTGAAGTGGCGATCTCCCTGTTTGAATATAGAACTCACATATGCCACGTTCCAGTGGCTGGAGACCTTTTGCTCGTCCATGTATCTACAGAAACAGGATTTCAAGGGGCTCGGCAAGCTCGTTGCAAAACTCTCTTAGCGCTTTGGGATGCACGCTCTTTGGTCCGGGCTCTTATAAACCTTTAATTTTGATTTATTGTTCCTAATACTCTCTTGTGAGAACATTATATGTTAGTGCTGTGTCAAACTGTTTTCCTGAAACGCAGGGAGATTGTCCTCGTCCTCTGTTGTTAAAAATGAGGAAAAGAATTTGTTAAACGTCTCCGCTTTGTCCTGATCTGACTCTGCATAACTACCAGCTCCAAGTCTCAGATCTGTTAATTTGTTTAACAGTAGAAACTTAGAAAGCCTTTGGGTTTGACTTGACCTCGTTTCCAATCCGCCTCTGAAATTCTTTTTCAGCCCTTCCGCTCTTTGACTTTGCTTGGCTCCTGGACCTGGCATACATCTTCCTGTCCTTCTAGTCATTTGTCTCGACCCATCTCTTGAACTTTGTCAACCACCGCGTAGTTCATGTGGGTTTGATCTTCGGTATAATGTTTTCAATAAAATAGTTCATTTTACCGACTATGAAGTTCGGGTCGTATCCGTGTTCTTGTTTACCAGCGAGTCAGGACAGTGAATACCCCTCATCTCCTGCATCATCCTGTCGTGATCGCCAATGTAATATTTGAACCTTGGCCTGCTCTTGTCATTAACTGTTAAAATTGTTCGGTCGGAAATGCATTGATATGCATCTAGGTCGTACCAAAGCAAATAAACTAGTACGACACCGAATCTAAGCTCATTTAAAATCATATTTGACCAATAATGACAAGAGGCTTTGGCACATTCTAAAGGCAGTACATGCTTTGTACTTGCAAACGGTGTTTAACAGAGACATGACCGACTGCCCAAGCAGTTACGATAATGGTTGACAAAGAAAAGGAAAGATTGTTTTTGTTATAATGCTATTACTGTGCTTCAACAACTAGGGTCTATGGGCGTAACAAGGTTTGGTAATGCACTATTACATCAACAATAAAAAATTACAAAAGATAGAACAAATAAACTAACATATATTCCCTTGTTGTAGATTCAACCGTCAAAGAAAATTATGGCAGATGAAAGGAAAACTGTGTAACACGTCCTCCATTCAGCTGCGCTAGACATAACCATGCTTGACAATTATGGCTCATGTCATTATCTGGAGGTTAACACATCAAGCATTTACCAGAGCTTTCTGAGTACAATAATTTAGTTGTACCTTCCCCAGATCTGGCATCACCTGCGGCGGCCGTGGGGTTGTATGATCGGTGTGGCGTGTCAGTTCGTGTTGCTCCCAGCTGTGGGTTTTGGTCTCTGTATCATCTTCCAGCTCCCACCCTACCAGGCCTTGGGCGTCCTCATCCTCACCTGTAGTCCAGGAGGAGCCTTCTCAAACTTCTTCACCTACTGGGTGGATGGAGACCTCGCCCTCAGGTGAGTCGTGGCTGTTACATTCTTTTTTTAACCCTTGAGTACGATGCCGATTCATTTTGTCACGGAAAGTAACGCGATAAGTGTATATATAGTTAAGTAAAACTAAGTAAAATAGATTTGTGCTTTTCATACAAGGCAATAGATGACTAAGTTGCTTAAATGCTTACCTGATAACTCGGACGAGTTGAAAAAAGAAGTAAATTTGAACAACCCGCTCAAGTTACAAATTAAGTCAGAAATGTTTTCCCGGTGATGTGGAAAATCTCCTAAACTAAGATTTGTTTATTTGCCAAAAGTTAACTGAAAACTATGCCACATTAAATGAGTAAAATTTCCAAATATAAAGAATTATACTTTTGTTATTTAAAAGACCATAACACTTAAAACATTTTCGCGGGTAGTCACGTGACTATAGAAAGACGCAATGCTGGGTAGGGCGTCACTTGGGACAGACCTCCCCAAGCCATCGAGAGATTTACAAGGCACCAAACCTAACAGGCTACATTCATGAATTTTAGACGGTCCAAGGCCTTCAAACAACAATTCAATATTATAAGTAGTTCATTTATTCTGGACCTGATTCATAGTACAAGACTAACCGTAAATCATTCATCAGAAGCTGTGATGGAGTTACACATCACCGGCTTGGCGATCCAAGAAGGCACACCCGCCACAGTTAAGATAAAGTATCCTTGTTATATTGTATGGGTAAAATTTAGACTGTCTAATCCTGACTTAATATTGTTTTCGGCGCTAATCTGCAGGAACACTTTAGTTGGGATATTTGTTCTAACCATAACATTTCGAGTAGTATTAAACATCCTTGCGGTATAACAGATTTAGGACTACATACAACATCCAGCATCATGGTTAAATTATTATAGTAGATCTTTTGTTATTTGCTTATACCAGGGTATTCTCTCGTTTATTAATTAAATAGAAAGTGCATTTAATCTTTAGAAAATTTGATAGTATGACAGTGGTGACATTATTTACAACTGCAGTAGAGTTGGGCCTCGACTTTCTACATTGCGTATTTTTATGGGGTCGCGGTCGTTTCACTAATAAATTCAGGCGTAAATAACTTGTGCAAGTTTTTTTCTGACACCTTAATCACAACCAAATTACCCACTAAGACCCCTAACTCAACCCTTCCAGCATTATGATGACAGCCATCTCGTCAATGGTGGCGTTCGGTGCGATGCCCCTGAACCTGTTCATATACACTCAGCGGTGGACGGCGCAGCAGCTGACAGTCCCCTACACAAACATCCTCAAGAGCCTGGTGCTGGCGGTGGTGCCCTCCATTGCTGGCATGATCATTAGACGCAGGAGTAAGACCATCGCTGAGAAGGTCAAGATGGTACGTCAGGTTCCTCCCTACATACTAATTCACAGTCTTCTAGTGATTACAATGAGTTACATTACTATCTACTGCGGCACCTTGGCCAGTTTCATATATATATATATATATATATATATATATATATATATATATATATATATATATATATATATATATATATATATATATATATTTCATGTAAATCCACAATGAAAACGTGGATAAGATAAATCTTGATAAAATCACACGGGAAAATGGAAACAACGGAGTACCTTAGCTTTCGTCTTTATTCAAGACATCTTCAGAGGCAACTGAAGATGTCTTGAATAAAGACGATAGCTAAGGTACTCCGTTGTTTCCATTTTCCCGTGTGATTTTATCAAAACATTATATATATATATATATATATATATATATATATATATATATATATATATATATATATATAATCAAGGACCTCACCAGTCAGGACTCAAACCCTGGACCTAACGTATGGAACCAGGGAACGCTACCGACTATACCACAAGAGCACTAAAAGCAGTTCTAGACTATGTGATATTTCACACAAAGCCTGTTCAACGAGCTGATGGCGCCGTGAACCTCTCATTGGGAACTGCACGTGCTGCTTATGTGGATGTCAGTAGCATTTTACCGAATCCAGCTGGTATGAAAAGCGAGGTACCATGTATACTTCATTTTTAGTCCATATAACAGGCGGACTTTGAACATATAATTCAACGACCTCACCAGAGCAGCTCGAGGATGGGCTGATAAACAACCTGACAACAAACAACCCAAATCCAAGTGCCGAATGGGGTATCCTCGGCAATGCCATGACAAAAACCTGCAGAGAGACCCTACATCCAGATCAAAAGAACACACCAGGATTGGTTTGATGAATGACCCAGAGTCCAACATGCTCGTCGATGATAAACGTGCTTAACTGACTGGCAGAATAACACTCAGTCTCTGACTAAAGCTGATGTCTTCCACAAGAAGAAAGTGGCGGCCCAGTGGAAGCTTCACAATCTAAGGAACAATTACTTGAAAAATTAAGCACGTGAAACGCAAAAACTTGGAGATCAACACAAGATGCGAGAATTTTTCAATTCTACTAAAACATTTTATGGGCCAATTACTTATGACGGGAACTCCCTAATTAAAGACGAAGAAGGCATCCTTCTATGCTAGAAAGAGCACTACCATTCACTACTCAACCGAAACACCGATGTGGATGTCTTGACTACACAGCAGGTCCCTCAGCATCCAGAGCTGACCCACCTCAGCTATCCTCCATCCATGGAGGAGGTAGCTACTGCCATTAAACAGATGAAAAATAACAAAACTACAGGGCCTGGTGGAATCCCAGCCGAGGTATATAAAGCAGGAGGACCTCTGCTTACCAGACGTCTCCACTCTCTCCTGGAGAATACATCGGAGAAGGAGGATATCCCCCAAGCTCTTAAAGACGCCTCCATCGTCAATTCTTATAAGAACAAGGGAGACCGGTCAGACTATGCCAACTACCGTGGTGACCCACCGCTGTCTGTAGCTGGCAAGATTATCGCTTGTGTCCTCCTAAACAGACTTCTTCCTAAGGCGTAAAAGCTCCTCCTAGAATCTCCTTGTGGCTTTAGACTATCACGTGGCACCACTGACATGATCTTTGCTGCCCGCCAGATACAGGAAAAGTGCAGAGAATAGTGTCGTGACTTGTACATGGCTTTCGACTCGGTCAACCAGGAAGCCCTCTGTCAGACCCTTAGCCGTCTTGGCTGCCCACCAAAATTCATTGTCATTGTGAGGCAATTCCAGGATGGCATGAACGGCAGTGTCCAACACAATGGCACCCAATCTGAGTTCTTTCCCATCCAAATAGGGGTAAAACAAGGATGTGTACTGGCACCAACTCTTTTTTTTTTTCATTTTCTTGGCTGCCTTCCTTACCTGTGCCAGTGTCAATTTAGCCGGCAGGTGGACATCCAGCACTGGATGAAGGGTCTTTTCAACATAAGAAGACTTCAGGCAGGAACAAAGGTATCGGCAGCTTCCATTACTGAACTTCAGTATGCAGACGACCTCACCCTTGTTGCTCACACTAATTGCGACCTACAGGAAATCCTGAATACCTACGCTGATGCGTATTCACACTTCGGTCTTGAGGTCAATGTACGTAAGACTCAGGTTCTCTTTCAGCCTGCCCCTGGTTCAACCACAACCTTCACCATCCATACAGGATAGTGGCACTACCCTCTCTAATGTTACCCGCTTTAAGTACCTTGGCTCCCACCTGTCCACCACCGCGGACATCGGTGAAGAGATTCAACATCGTATCAGATGTGCAACTCAAGCCTTTGGCGGACTCCATACCCGTGTCTTCAGCTGTAGGAAGATGAAATTATCTACAAAGTTGCACGTATGGCAACGAGACATGGGTCACATACAGGAGGCACCTCAAGGCACTTAAAATTTTTCACCAACGTAGTCTACGTTCCATCCTCCGAGTTCGCTGGGAGGACAAGAGAACAAATGCCAGTATTCTCACTGACACCAACTGTAGGAGCATCGAGGCTACCTGTGGGGGATAATCTATCTTGTAATTTATTTGTGTTTTTGAAAGGGAAAGGTACTTCAGACTGTGTTATAAAATGTTTATCAAATGATGCAGACAAATGTAGAGTTTTTGTGGACTTATACAGAGCATTTGATAAAGCTCAGTGAAGTAGTTATGAATGAACTGGCTGCTCTAGGGGTATCAGGAAAGTTGTTACCCTGGATAGGTGACTACTTGCATGGAAGGAGAGCCTGTGTATGGTGTCAGGGATGTTTGTCTGAGGAAACAGCACTTGAATTAGACACCCCCCAAGGGGGAGTATTGAGTCCAATGTTATTTAATGTGTTAATGAACAAGATAGCCTCGCAAAAATATCCTAAAGGAGTTGATACCATCATTTATGCAGATGACATCTTATTTCAAGGAAACTCTGTCAAACATTTGCAGATTGCTTTAGAAAATTTTAGTGTTCTTTCTCAAAAGGTGGGCTTAGTTATCAATGAAGAAAAAAACCAAGTGTGAATGTAAAGGAAGAGGAACTGAATCTCTTTTTTCTAAAAGGAAAAAAATATTGAAAAAGTGTCAAAATATGAATATTTAGGAATGTATAATGGTTTACTAGTGAGAGTAAAGAGGCAGAAATATATCATGTTCTCACTCAATGTAGAGCAAGATTACAGCCCTTGAAGGCTCTAGCATGTTGTGGTAAAGGTGCTGGGGTACCCATACTGAGAATGATGTATATTTCTACCATAACATCACTTATAGGCTATGCAGCACCTGTCCTCGCTTGTACTGGTGAAGGAAGGCTACAGAAGCTTGAGATCATGCAAAATGAAGCAATGAGAATAATTTTAGGAAGTCAAAAGAATGCAATGATTGAGATAATGAAAATGGAACTAGGGTTACAAAACAGTTCACAGAGGGTCAATCTGTGTATCAACTGTGCAACATTCATTCAACAAGTTGACGAGATATGTGTGTGGACAGGTGTGCGGATTGATTGGGTGGGGCTCGCTAGGGGTAGCCGCAGTGCTCATCATCGTCAGGTACAGGCAGGAACTCATCAACGCTAACCCGGGTTTGGTCGGTGCTGCAGCCCTCGTTCCCTTCCTCGGCTTCGCTGTCGCTTACATCGCCACCAAGATCGTCTGTTTCGTGAGTATTTTTTCTCATTCATTAATTTATTTCCTCAATCATTCGTTGATCTATTTCTTCAATTACTTATCTATTTCCTGACTCACAGATCTATTTACAAATGTATATATTTCCCCAGAGTCACAAGGTGTGCCGGACGGTGGCTATCGAGACCGGGTGCCAAAACATGTCGGTGGCACTCTCCATAATGTTGATCTCCTTCACCGATCGTCAGGTCAGGTCAAGATGAGTTAGGTTGAGCTAGGTCCGATTAATTTAGGTTAGGATAGGTTGGGTTAAATTAGGTCACAGTTGGGTTATGATGGGTTTCGTTAGGTTGGGTTTAGTTAGGTAAGGTTGGCTAATCTAGGTTAGGTTAAGACAAGTTTTAAGTTCAGTTAGGTTAATGTAGGCTAAGGTTAGGACAGGTTGGGTTAAACTAGGTTAAGGCTGGGTTAGGTTAAGTTAGATTAAGATAGGATGGGTTGCAGTAGGCCACGTTAAGACACATTAGGTTAATTGTTATGTTTTCGTATATAGTTTAGGTCAAGCATAGATTTGGTTAAGTTTTAGATTTCGTTAGGTTAAGCTTTAGGTAAGGTTAAGTTTTAAGTTCGGTTAAGCTTTAGGTCAGATTAGGTTAACTTTAAGCTTTAGACTAGGTTAAACTTTAGGCTTGTTAGGTTAAGCTTTAGGGTTATGTTTAAGCTTTAGCGTTAAAGTTAGGTTAAGCCTTTGAGTTAAGTTAGGTTAGTTTTTTCTTTTTTAGGGTAGGGTAGATTAGGTTAGATTAGGTTTCTTTGGTTAGTGTTAGATTTGATTAGGTTAGGTTTGTATGGTTAGGTTAGGTTAGGTTAGGTTAGGACACGTCATGTTAAGGAAGATTACTAACAACCCCTGAAGATAATATAACAAAAGGAAGATTACTAAGTTGTCTGTATGTGACATGATTACAGATTCTTGGGCAGCTGGTGATATTCCCTATCTTGTACGGGGTGTGCCAGCTAGCAGAGATCTTCACAGGCATTGCTATTTTTCATTTGTGGCGTTACACACAAAAGCGGAGAGGTGATAACGAGAGCCCAGACGACCTGGTCAAGATGGAACAACAACAGCTGGACCACAACAAGGAGGCTGAGGCTAATGGTGATGTTACCTACGTTGTCCGGACCAGTGTGCCTCTCCCAACACATCTGAGTCAGGTGAATACGCGTGCGCTCACACACACACACACACACACACTTGAATGAGACGCTGTCTATCCTAAATTTGTTAGTCCACACTGATTGGTCCTCAAATAGACTATAACACTAATGAATATGACCTATATAGATGAACCACTGTCCTGTGTGGCAGTGAACAGTAGTAGAACCCTCAGTGTCAAGACCCAACTGAACTATTCAGAATTGGCAAATTGTACTCCAAACTTTGCCAATAAAGTTAAACTTGAAAATAAACAGACACCCCAGTCTCTCTCTCTCTCTCTCTCTCTCTCTCTCTCTCTCTCTCTCACTCTCTCTCTCTCTCTCTCTCTCTCTCTCCCGCTGTCTCTCTCCTCCCTCTCGCTCTGTCTCCACTCTCCTCACCCTCGTTGTCTTCTCTCTCCTCCTACAGAATATTTCTCACCTCATCAGCATTTGTAGTCAACCAATCAATGTTTCTCACCTTACCAACATTTGTAGCCAACCAATTAAAATGTTTCTCATCTTACCAACATTTGTAGCCAACCAATTAAAATATTTCTCACCTTACCAACATTTGTAGCCAACCAATAAATGTTTCTCATCTTACCAACATTGATAGCCAACCAATTAGAATGTTTCTCACCTTACCAACATTTGTAGCGAACCAATCAGACTGTTTCTCACCTCACGATATAAAGATTACCGTATCACTAAACGCTACAACATAACCTCATTTGTTTTTCTTTTTTGTACAATCCAGCACCCCGAACAGATGCCTCTACAATGTGACCCGGAACAAGATGACCTCTCGCAGGATGCGTCTAAAAAGAGGTAAGAATAAATCTAAGAACAGTAAAAAATGTGTCTATGAACAGATAATGATGCGTATATGAACAGGTAAGAATGCGTCTATGAACAAGAACAAGTAAGAATGCGTCAAGAATAGTAAAGAATGCGTTTGAACAGGTAACAATGCATCTATGAACAGTAGACATAAGGTGAAGCACGTCTTAAATCAGTTGCAAATGCAAAATAAAGTCTCCCATATTAGCCGAGACAGATATTATACGAAACTCAGTCTAAATATTCCAAGAAATTAAAAGTTTCTTTACATTGCAGCTTCAAGACACAACAAGAGTGAGGTGGTGTTAGCCAAGGAGGCTGAGGATGCCACTGACAGTCACATAAAGACTGACTCCTTATCCTCACACCTTGCTCTTGATAACTTAAACTCAGATTATCACCCGCTTGTCTCTGAAGCCAGACACAAGCAAATGTGTCTTGTTGACGAGGGTATCAACATCAAGCTGTTTTGGATTCCCTATCACATGGGCATCAGTCAGCATCATAAGGGCGATGCCTTCGCTAAACTCGCATCCAACAAAGACAATGTTGAATACAATCTAGGACTGTCAAACAGAACCCTAAAAATTGTAATTAGGAAATAACTTGTTGATGAATTCGAAGCAAGTAGACAAGTGTAAACAGGCACTAGTCAATCCACTGTTTACCATGATGAGATTTATCAAGTAAAACATGTATATGGAGCAAGTAACAAGATTACTAGATGTTGTGACGGCTAGACTAAGGTTAGGATATAGGTACCTCTGGTAGGATGTTTGGCAGTAATGTCCTTCAAGCATATGTGAACAAAATTAAATGTAAAGTGTGTGTCCAAACATACGGCCACACATTCAAACACTACGCCTTAGACTGTGAAAAAATAGAACCTTATAGGGACAGACGCAAGTACATTGTGTATGCAATGAACATAAAGTTGTCTCTGCTCGCATTACGATAGGATACAGATCTATCTGTAAACACTGTAATGCTAGCACCCTTCAACACTATTGCCTTGACTGTCCCACTGTCAGGGACCTCCTACCACAGGACGAGTCACTAACCACAATATGTCACTACCTACAAATTCATAATAATTTAGATTTAATTATTGTACGCTACCCACGCTTTGGTGGGTGATAACTCCTATTGTCCTTAAATCTATCTATATTGTCTCCATATCATAAATCATAGCGTGTCCAGCGAGACACGAGTACCAATGTATTAGTGTCTGACCACATGGTCTTGTGACTAGGTTTGTCACCCACTTGGGTGCAATAAATTAAATAATAATGTAAGCAATGACACAGCACTTTATCTCTGATGATTAGATAACAGATATACTAAGGCTGTATCCACACTTCGCATCTACTACCTGTCAAAATTCTGTGTACCAACAAAAACAAACAATGTAATGAAAATACTCTGTAACATTCAGTGCCATAATATCCTGACCACTGGGGTCTGATAAACACTCTTTGTGGCCTCTACTTTTCATCCTTTTGCGCTACCGCTCACAGACGCCATCGCAGATTATAGGGTTATTGATATTGCGTAGAACGTTTGCTGACACCCTGTCCTAAGGTTCTTAACTCAAAACACCTGGGTATATCATATGATGCCACATGAGTTTGAGTCATAGTTCTCTACCCAAGGTGTATGTGCCGTGAGTTAATCAGTCCTTAAGCAGCCATGAAACAGTTAAGATACCATGCCCAGCACTCAGAAAGGTCCCTCGGCACGGCAGTCTCTGTACATAATTCAGAGAATACGTACACCCTGTTAAAATACAGTCACAAGACCATACTTCACCCTCACCCTAAGGTTAAGTGTGCAAAGCAGAGTGAAGACATACCTAGTATCCGAGTGGGAGTAAACCTGGACTCTGAGTAAATAGCCGTGAAGTACACTCGGAAACCATATTCTCTAGCCCGCCTGGGTCGGTGCTGGGGGTTAGTTCAGTGTCCTTTCTGGACAGGGGCCCACTCTAACTATCACGAGGCAACACACGCACGAACGCACACAGTCATAGTACGGCTGTATAGATGATATTATGTATAAATATTGTATATGGCATTTTATACTCTGCATTATCTTCATTAAATATCAACACGAAGAAAAATTGTCATAGGTTGTAGATACGAAAGTATGAATGGAAATAAACACTTCCAAACCACCTAGTGACTCCACACATCGTTTACAGCGCTTGTGGCCAGACCACGATGATTCCACCACACCCCATCTATATCTTTTATTTCCCATCATTAGCGTAACTATATGAAAAATCGTGTTTAATTTAACTTCATATTTAAAAAACCTTAAATTACATGTGGATCAGTCACTCCTCATTTGACACACTCTTATAGTGTACTACTTTGAATATCCCACCTGGGCACATGGAGGCCCACGGTAACTCTCACGGGGCAACATCCTTGCATTTGTTGAGAAGAGTTAAATACATATATATATAATCAACGACCTCACCAGCAAGGAATCGCACCCTCGACCTACTGGGTGTGACTAGGGAACGCTTACCGGCTAGGCCACAAGGACACTAAAAGCAGTTCTAGACTCTGTTATATTTCACACAAAGCCTGTTCATCGAGCTGATGGCGCCGTGAGGTCGTTGATTGTATGTTCAAAGTCCGCGTGTTAAATGGACTAAAAATGAAGTATATATATATATATATATATATATATATATATATATATATATATATATATATATATATATATACACACACTAGCGTGTGTGTATTGGACCGCAGTACCAAAATAGAAGATTATTATTGTCCACATTTAGGGTACATTTTTTTTATGACTGAATGAACTTGCAGATAGACCTTATTAATGTGGTATAGCTGTAAATATCCTTCAGTAATGAAATAGAAATATGAGGTCAAGTGAACATTTTTGCTTAGAGTCTGCCTTTGTTAGGACCAAGTATCCAATAAGTACCCATGACTCAGAGTTAAATAATACCTAACCTACCTAATCTAAGTTCATCAAACCTAATAAAAAAAGAGGGATAAAAATTAAGTGGTAAAGCATTTTTTTTTCTCAAAACATAATTATATTCAGAGGTTTTTTATCCGATATATTCAGTCATGATTTTTTTGCTGCAAAATTAGTAAAATGTATTTTACCCTAACACTACCTCACCTTACCCAATCATACCTTACCTTATCTAACCTAACCTAATGTTACCTAACCTAACCAAGCCGCAACGCTCATGACACAATTGAGTTCTCTAGAAAAATTTTATTTTTTTTTTAAATACATTTGCAGAGACAACAAACTTTTGATAATTATTTCTCCAACATATCTATAAATCTGTTGATGATATATAAATTTAACTTAGGATGCTTCTATTATGTATTTTAACCTTTATGCATTTTAAATTTAGGTTAGGTTAGGCATGTTAAGGTTAGGTTAGGTAAGGTTAGGTTAGGTAAAGGTTAGGTTAATGTGGTTAATATATTGGACTAACCTGCAAACGAGTTATTTGTATTATTGATTATTTTCTTCCTATATTTTCATAAGTGAGTTCTGTTGCTGGTCTTATATGGACGTAATTTGCGAATTTAGGGATAAGGACAACGAGACCCTTCAATTGTTTAAAGACCACGACATTGTTCCCTTAAATAGAGACTGTCCACACTGTGGGAATCCCTGTACTTTCAGACCGGAAAGAAAATTTTTCATAACCTCCTCAACGCTTGACGTTTCCAGCCAATCATAATAAATCACTCCGCTGACCGGGCTGCATAAACGCCGATGCGGCCGTATCAATTCACGTACAGAAAATGCCTCAAATTTCACCACATCATAGTAAGTTCTTTCTGTTTAATATACCAGGGGTCCGGGGGGTCAGAGCTTTCCGGTAAGGAAGTTAGATAAGGTTAGGTAGGTTAGATCTGTTTCTCATACCAACAAATGTTAAGTTACGTTAATTTTAGAAATATTCATTTTTTAACACCTTTGCACAAACTACAACAGTGTCCACTATAAAAAGACAGTGAAAATTCAGCGTTTGTATATTAGTTTTCGCTCAATGTCGCCCGCAGGTTAGTCCTGAAAAATTACCGTTTAGGTAAAGATTAGTTAAGTAAAGTTAGGTTAGGTGAGGTAAAGATTAGGTTAAGTAAAGTTAAGTTAGGTTAGGTAAAGATTAGGTTAAGTAAAGTTAGGTTAGGTTATGTTAGGGTAAGGTACATGGGTACTGCTCATACCAGGAAAAAGTTACAAATAACATTCAACAGTGGCACACTTATACGTAGACACGGATGAAATACATTCTAAGAGGACACGGACGAATAGACGAAATACGTTCTAGGACACGGACGTACACAGACAAAATACATTCTAAGAGAACACGGACGATATGTACTCTAGGACACGAACCATTATATAACATGAGTTTTGTTTAGGTTACAACATTATGGGGGTAAGTAAGTAGTCATGATGGATAGATAATTATACAAGTGTGCAAAATTATAAAGTCTTCATTTTACTGTAATTCTGAATTAACATGTTGACATCTCTTAGAAAGTACAACCAAAATGAATATATATATATATATATATATATATATATATATATATATATATATATATATATATATATATATATATATATATATATATCCTGCTACTTAAAATAAAGTATTGCTAACAATTTCTTGAATAGAATCAGTTGAAAATTAAGTTTAATTCCTAGTCATTAAAGTGTAAATTCCCAAATAAAATTAAGAAATAGATTATAGTACAGTACAACACAGGCCTGGGTTTTAAGAAATTTTGCTGGTCCTTAAAATTTTAGGCCAGAAGTCTCCAGACCCCCCAGGACCCCCGTGTGTTACTAGTAAATCACCTTAACTCTTCCACCCCCCTAAAAAAATCTCATTGACTTTATGCGAACATCAGACATGATCCTGGGTTACAAAAAAAAAAGTTGACCCGTATGGGAAAATCTAAGGCCTGATAATACAAGGCATCAAGTTCTTCTTAAAAAAATATTTTAAGTTTCGTGACTAGTCGAAACAACCATAAAATATATCCGTAAACCCAAATCATCATACCACAAGTAAGTTGACGAGATGTTGGTACTTTGATAATTTCAAAATATTTAACACAAGGTCTCATACGAATCAATATACCATCTAATCTGTAGCACCTTAAAACATAACCAAATTCGAATATCTCTTTTATTATCTTCATTTACCAGCTAATAATTATTGCCTGCTGATGAGCACCCGAGACGCTAGAGGACAAGGTGGCTAGAGAAGGGCGTCTATCGCTGCGTGCAACAGCTCACCTAACTAAGGTTGTGCTGGTTCCACTCTGGGAACCAAATGAACTCACAACGCTAATAGTTACAGAGGGGTAAGGTGGGTAGTTAGGGGGCTGTGGCAACTTTACTCTTGAAAGTAACAAAAGCGATAAAGATAATAAAAAAGTTATTTGCCACAACACAACACAACACTGTGCTGTACTATACTGTACACACACCAATTAAGCAAACAAAAACGTGACTTATGAGATCACATTAATATAATATGTCATGTACTATTATAATTATATACATTTGCTAATAAAAAAATATCCACTAAAATGAGCGTTCCTCTTTGAAAAACAAATTAATCATGTTGAAAAACTAGTTTTGTCTGTCCACCCCGACCCGGTACCTTCTGATAGGCCAGTTTCTTCGTGTTGGGTGTGGAGGGCACCTGGCTGGCCCCGAAGCCTTTGGCCTGGCTAGAGGGGAAGTTATAGTCTTCAGGATATTGGTGGCCTCGCCCCTCCTGACGGAGAGTTACCCGTGGGGACGGCGGCACGGGCATACTGGCATTACCTGCATAACACTATATTTTAGGCCACATTCTACATGAAATCTTAAATTGTTTATTGCTATCAATATAAACATTATTATTATTATTATTATTATTATTATTATTATTATTATTATTATTACCCTTATCATTAATAGTAGTAATAGTAAGAGAAATGGCATCATTATAATTCAATATCACTAGAGTACTGTATCTCACCAACCATAAAGCCTACTGCAATCGTTCCTCTTCACTACTTAAAATCAAAAGATCACCTGAAGATTAGACACCTCAGCTTATTTCACCTGCTGATTAAACACCTCTAACACTAGCCTAATCTAACAACAATGCTAGCCTAATCTAACAACAATTCTAGCCTAACCTAACATAATAATGCTAACCTAACCTAGCCTATTAACCTAACCACCCCAAGTAGCGTTAGAGTGTTAGTCATCAGTTGAGATAAGCTGGAATGCCTAATCTTCAGATGTTCCAAATCAAATAATACTGCTTTAAACACAATACCTGACACTAAGCCATTCATTGTCTGCATCAATGTCTATCTATTTTTATACCAGAGAAGGACATAAAATATTAAGCTTTTATAGAATGTATAGTTACGGCCAAAATTCCCTGGACACTTAGCAGTATCTGGCATGTTAGTGTGCAGTAGGTATCAGTACTTCTGATACCCACGAATATTTTTCATGCTTAATTATATTTTAATTATAAAGTAATGACATATTTCTCAATAACATTATTTTCCCACATTATACGCCTGGATACTAATTTAAGTTATATGGAAGAGTTTCTTCGTCAATATTCGATCATAAATCCTAATAACTAGCCAATTAAAAGCCTATGTCATACTCTTCCCACAGTGTTACCAGATCACCTGCCACATATTATTAGGTTGATTGTGACGAACTTCTGCTGTTGACTGTACTTGAGGATCATAAGGTGAGGTGGATTAGGATTTTGTTGTTGTATTAATTGAGATAGGTTTTAACCTTATGGCTGCCGGGGGTCACCCTAATCTGAATAAAATGGCTTTGCGGTACCCAGAATAATAATAAGTGCGGGAATCACAGCAAAGGGTCTAGGGTGTGTTATGTTTTTTGGTATTGTTCTTCCCACATTAAATGCAATGAAAAGTAGCTATTAAATATAAACCAATCATATAAAAGACCCACAACGTGACACCAGATATTACAAAGTTTTCAGTGAATTTTATCTGCAACTGTACAAAATATAACAGTGAATGACATATTTTCCTTTGTTTTTTATTCCTACAACCTTGTATTGCTGAGTCAAGTGGTTTGTACTTGTGGAAAACTAATGGTAGATACTTTGTAAATTTAATTTTTTTGGTTCACATGAAGATTTGCCTCTCTCAGCATAATTTGCCTGATAATTAAACACCCTATTGCAACCTAGGTGGGGTTATAATAGAATAGATTAGATTAAGGTGTTTAATCCTGAAGTGAAATAATGGGCGGCTAATTATCACGTAATTTAACTCTTTTCTTCCAAGTTTGTTTTCGTTTAACTCGCCATTTACTCATATTTGCTCATTCTTTCTACTCATCTGACTTACTTTTCTATAGATATACAGTATTCTTTTTTCGTTCTACTCTTGACTATAATATGCTTACCATGATGTTGATAGGGTTTAGCCACACCGAAGATCTTATTGCCGAGAGGCCGTAGGGTTAAGGGTTGTTGGTGAAGGGATGGAGAACCATTCCAGTATCCTTGAGGGAGATGGCTTTGCCGGTGCTGTAGTTGTTGTTGCTGTAGTTGTTGTTGTTGTTTTTGTTGCTGTAGTTGTTGTTGTTGTTGATATACGTTGCCACAATACATCCCTTGACGTGTGACACTACCATGGTAACCTTGTGGCTCTGAGGTACTGACCCTGCTAGGGCGGTTATGTTGTGAAGCAGGTACAGGTATTACCACGTCTTGGGGCAAGTTTCCAATAGGCTGAGTGTAATCGTTTTGCACCTCAGGGAAATATGGAGACAAAACGACAATTTCCTCTTGTTGCTGTGGGTAATAATGTTGTACATGGTGTTGCTGGTGCTGCAGTGAGGATGGTGGCAACAGTGGGACTTCTTGCTGCAGCTGTGGCGCTGGCTTTGGCAGCTGTGATGAAAGTGGTGGCTGTAATATTTGTTGCATCTGTGATATTTCCTGATGCAGCAATGGCATCTGCTGCGGCTTTGACACCTGTTGGTGCGGTTGTGGCACTTGGTGCGTATATTGCCTATGTTGGTACTGATGCGGAATTTGCTGTTGCGTTTCTTGGTAAAACTGCGGTACTGCTTGCTGTTGTTCTGTCAGTTGTGACATTTGTTGATGTACCTGTGACACTTGGTGTGTAGCTGTAATTCGTTGCATATGTGTTAGCTGTTGGTGATCAAGAGATGTTGCAGCAGTGGAGGGAACTGAACCGAGGAAGTCCTTTGCATTGAAGAGGTTCCCTAAATATTTTCCTCCAGGTGGGATGGAAGGAAAGGCACCATGAAGCGAGGTGTGGTGGTCGCCCGCCGCCTCAGTAACACAAGTCGAAAGTGTTGTATCGGGACATTCAACTTTTGTATTCTGTGTGAACACCGACTTGTCATGATAAGCATAAGGAGAGAGTAAAACCACATCTGGAACTTCTCGGTCGTTCACATATAACTGGGTTGATTCCTCGAGCACTCTGCCCTCCACATAATCTGAATAGGACAGTGTTTGATTTACTTCATTTGGTTGATCATGTTCAGACACATCTACTAGCAGGGGTTCGGAGGCAGCAGCATCCTCGGTCTTAGTGGGTAGTGAAGGAACATTACTCAGGGGTTTCGTAGTACCATAACTGTTAATAACGCTGACAGCATCCCCGTGCAGTAGTTCATATAACGTCTGAAAGAGAGACACTTTGAATACCGGTACTTTAAAGAAATTGTTAACTATATTATAGATAGTTTTAAAACTTTATACAACCTGTTATCTACTACCTGTATACTGTACTGTACATGCAATTAAAACTCTCCGTTAACATTATTTTCCGGAACTGATAAGCTATGCTGAAGAAAAATCTGAAACTTTTTAAATCAAAAATACTATTGAAACTTTTAAAACACTTCAGAAATTAACAAATTGTATTGTCACTGTATTTAAGAAGTTCAAAAAAGCAATGCCTATAAACATATTTAAACCTTGTGGAAACTGGTGAACTATACAAATTAAACCCCATTTTCCACGTCTCTACTCAGACACCACAAAACGCCAACCTTGGATTACATTTTACCAACAACACATTGAACGCCGTTTCTCCTCCTCATTTATTTGAACTTCATCGTATCTCCTCTCCTTTTATCTTCTGGGGTAGTGAACCCCTGAGACAATAGTTCATTCCCGTGGCAGGCAGGGTTGATAGGTCCTTGATGTTAATGTTTTTGGCTAGTTGGCCTTTCCAACTCTTCTCTCCTGGGGACTTATAGACCTGGTCGCAGTCATATTTAGGGCCCGGACTATCCAGCTCTCTTCATCTGGGAGACGTCACAGAGCCAGGCACTGCCATGCCAAGTTCATGGTGTAAACAACATAGTTGTTAGGTAACCCTTCTCGCCTAACAGGTCTGACACTTTGTTATGTCAAGGCGCAGGACGAGCTAACCTTCACTGTGAGGGGGTGCCATGAGAGCCAGGCACTCTTACTATGTCAAGGCCCCGCCCAGGCTAGATCCCTAATAAAACTATGGGAAACAACATAAGACAGTGTCATCTGTACTGTTGGTGGGATGGACTTACCGTGACGACCTTGTTTGGTATCCAGGGGAGGGCGCTGAGGAGGTTGGACAGGGGCAACGTCAACACGTCTGGCAGCGACATCGCCGTCAGGATTATCTGAGCAGTGATGGAATTGATGCAGGGCAGAGACAGCAACAGACGCTCGTGCTACAAGTTAAAACAATAATACAACGTTAGTGAGAGCGCGTTAGTGAAACACTGATACTGAAGAACATTTCTGACATACTTAGGTGAGTATACGCAACAAAATCTAATCAATATTATTTCCGTTATTGTCATTCATTATTAATTGCCGCTAATTCTTTTACAGGCAACTGATTACATGTGTACATTCTACTGAGTACTTGAACATCAAAATCCACCTCGTTTAGTAAGACAGAAAAACAACAATCAGTATCCACCATCTGTTAGAACCGTAGCTAAGAACTTGTTTACTGTTCAAGTTGAGTAAGGTGTTCCTCAACCTGCCCCTCACTCTGATAAATGCACATATACTGTATACTACCTTCCCATTGTCTTTACTCCAGTCCCAGTATTGTGTGGGATGGCTCAAGGCGACAGCAGCCTCAAAGAAAGTGGAGTCGAGGGGGAAATATTAGAGAGAGTGAGGCCCAGAGGTACAGTACAGTGTGGGTACAACATATTGTAGATTAAAACTATTTTAGGTGTAAAAAGGGGCAGCATAGCCAGCAGTGCACTCGACCGTCTTCTATTCCCCAATTGTAAAGTTAGCTGCCGGGGCTAGGTTGTTACCTGGGCGAAAACTAGCGACCTTGTGGACAAAAGGTAAGCGTTGTATCCCCGTCCAAGACGAGGCTGCAAAGGTAATGTGGAAAGCGTCAAGACAGGGCTAAGACAACAAGTTTGAAATATCCTCATATACTTCCTCACATCCTCAACCAAAGTACACAGATAAGCTCTGGCCATCTTACCCTGAGTGATGGAACACTGGCTGGGAGAGGTGTTCAAACATACGCCTTACCAACACAAGTCACTCTTGTATCACCTCAGTACTCTCATTTATCACTTCTTATTCCCAACGGAAATGTCATTATTTACATCAAAATTTCAATTAATTTACTTTCAAGCACAATAAAAATAAGTAAATATGTTTCAAATTTAGTTTTAAAATCATAAATAAAGTTACCATATCAGTAACACGCTTAGTAATAGAGGCGATAGTTTATCTTGAGGGCCTGGTAAGTGGTGAAGTAACAAAGAAACATAGGTTGTGCTACCAAGGCTTCCACATGCTATAGTTTTTTGTACTTAACAGATATATTTCCAAATTTTAATACATGAGTAAGTCAAACAATGAACATACGCCATCACAGAGGCTTCATCTATGAATGACCTTTTGTACTCGTGAACGCGTGTAAATACATCTTTGTACCCACACACACGAAGACGTATACCTTCTGCTGATAGGTGATGCTGCGTTGTGTAAAGCGAGAGATAAAACTAAGAATCCAGGTAAAAAAGTCACAGAAGAAAAACCATAGGAAAAAAAAGTCACAGGAAAAACAGTCACAGGAAACAAAGAAAAGTTAACTATCGAATTCTCACATTTTTTAAGGTTAATATGTCAATCAGTTTCAGTAACCTAACCTAACCTTTATTACCGGCCACCATAAATTAATTGTGACTTTTTTTCCTGTGACTTTTTTTCCTAGCCAAAATTGTGACTTTTTTCTGTGACTTTTTTTCCTGTGACTTTATTACCGACCACCAAAACTAATCAGTGTCTTAGAGCCTAATCGTGAAAGAGGAACACCAAAGAGCACACCTCACACCGCAGTAAGAACTAAATGAAGAAGGTGGAGTACTATTAATATATCCTATTAAGGTTAGCCCCCACCCCAGCATATTTCACATGATGACTAAACATTAACGCTACCACGGGAGTTAAGTTAGGTTAGGGTAAAAATAAGCTAGGGTTAATCTTCATATGGCCCTTATTTGTGGTAGAATACTTACAAAATTGGGAAAAATACACACACACTAAATAGTTAAGTCTGTAAATAAGGACACACTTACGGAGCTCATCCTCGGTGTGAGCCAAGGGCGTGTGGTCCACTCCTCCTTGTCCCAGCACGTGGAGGAAGACCTCGCCGCCTCGCTCACTGCGCGGATCACTTCACCAACCTGACTCCACCCCCGACGTCAGCCAGAAATTGAGTGTAAATAAATATATAGAATGTTAGTGACAATAAAATGATTACGTTGATGGGTGAATTAATACTGAAAAGTCATATCAGCAAAATACAAGGCCTCAAGGCAAACAAAAACAAATAAATCAACACACACACACACACACATATATATATATATATATATATATATATATATATATATATATATATATATATATATATAATCAACACCTCAACCCGCCAGGATTCGAACCCATGGCCCACGAGCCCATGCCTGTGACCGGGGTTCGAATCCTGGCGGGTTGAGGTGTTGATTGTATGTAGAAGTCCGCGTGTTTATTGGGCAAATGAAATATATATATATATATATATATATATATATATATATATATATATATATATATATATATATATATATATAGGTACAAACAAACACACAAACAAATGTAATACAATGAAATACAAAAGTCGTGTCGTCAAATTTGGTGAAAACATATGCCGAACAGCTCAACCTTTGGTGCGCTCTGCCTTGTGGTAGGGCTCTCATAATGTTTCACGAGTTATATTCAATCTTTGGACAAAACCACGACTCGACTTTTGTCTTTGATTGTACACACACATACATAAACACATACACATGTATACACTAATACACACACATATACTCAAACACGAACACACAATCACACATACATAAACAAAAACACATATATACAGAAACAAACATACACACATTCACCTATATATATACACAAACACAGATATAAACATATATTCATGAACACACACAAATATGTAATAACACCATCTGGCCGGAGAAGAGCAGTAGGTGTTACGCTAAGGAGGAGCTGTACAGTTTCTTTGATGTACAGGCTGGTAATTACTAGGCGGTAATTACTCTACCACCAGGTGTACTAAATCTTTTCATTCTCCCCCCTACAAATGAAGCGCGTCTCTCTCTCTCTCTCTCTCTCTCTCACGTACACACAAAACTGCAACACAAGCCTAAATTAACTACACGTATCATGATAAGAAACCACACCGAGTATATGTGTGATTACCGACTCCACCACTTAACCAGATAACAACTTACAGGTAACATCTGTAATCACCGACTTTTACGACACAATGTAAGTAACAATCACACACCATCAACAGTAAGAGGTAACTGAGATGTGGTTATGGGTTCAATTCCTGATAGAAGATGGGGCCAGCTTCTCTTCAAATCATCTTAGGATTAGCCCCGCCCAGCTTATATCACCTTGAGATTAACCTCCTTAACCTAATCTTATCTAATCTAAGTTAACCTGACTAATCTTGAACTAAATTAACGTAACCTAATCTACCTTAACCTGACCTGACCTAACCAAACCTAACCAGTTCAATCCTGACTAAACTAACGTAACCTAATTTAACCTGACCTGATCTAACGAAAGTTCTAACCTGACGTAACCAAATTAAGCCAGTCCTAACCTGACCTGACCTGACCTAACCTAACCCACCAGGGAGAGTTAGGTCTTTAATCTTGAGTTAAAATAAGGTAGAGGGGCTAATCTTCATGTGATCCTTCCCTCCTTGTACACCTGCTCTCATGCACTCAGTAATAAATGAGTACACTATCTTTCAGTTTGTTTATAGTGGACCGGGCCTTGGATGGGGTGGACTAGCATCAGTGTTGCCGCTGTGTTCACATCGGCCAGGTGTCATACGTCACATAAGAGAAAACGTGTAAAATTATTGAGTAACTGAATTAAACAGGAAACAAATAGAAAATATTCAGAGATGATATTTATTGATATTGAAATACGTTTTATTTTGGTATGGAATAAAAAAGATGTCGTAATAAGGTTTAAAAAATTAAATTTGTAACCAAACGTGCATATATTTCCCCATCTTGCAATGAAATACAAAGGTAATAAACAATACATATACGTGGTATTTACAATTAATCATAATGATTTTTTACAAACCGAATCAAATTCTCACTTGGCTCGTATGAAACACATCCTCCACATTTGTAAACCATTTCAGATGAAATGATTGGAGATGTTAAAGTCTGCGTAGAAAGAATATTTCTTTGCTTAGTTTTGGTCAGATTCACCTTGGAAAAGATTCTTTCTACATCAACATTTGATGTGGGCAAAGACAATATCTCCAGAGCAAAGTATAGCAGCTCACGGAAATATGGTTCACCAAAATCATCTTTCATACTTGACATTTCCTTGTAGAATAGGTCTGTATTTCTTTGATTTTTCATACAGTCTGGAAATTTTATGTTGTCAATGGCTCTCCACTTATTATCCAATTGCTGTTTGTTCGTGGGAAATATTCTAGGGAAAGCGTTCATCAAAAGTAACATTGAAGGCATTGTCACCCTCGACTGCTCATTTAAAATTATACTGAAAATACAGAATATATCTGTATAGGTTCGTTACCGAGTGGAGACTTTTTTTTTTCATTTCTTTGCAAGATATAATCATAAATTGCCTGCACCTATTCATCACATCTTCCATCATGTCTTTCCTGTCCCTATACTCTGCATACTGGAGGAGACCAGGAACTTCTATCCCAAGATATATCTGATTTAGGTGGATGAATTTTGTGTTGTCTTCAGGATCTATATTTGCTATTTTGAGATCCTGTTCACTCCATCGCTCTCCATGTAACTCCACAATACATCACGGTAAAGATCACTGCATATTTTATGCAATACTTGTATTGGAGATTTTTGACGTTGGAAAAGAAGGTTTAAGTTATTAAGCTTTGGCAAAATACAGTTGAGAAAATGGAAGTATAGGCATATGGATGGATCATTTAAGCTTCTAGAATAGATAAAATTGTGTGGATTTTTTCCTCCATACTTATGCTGGTAAAATGTAGTTTCAAAGGTTCCCATTGCTCTATCAGCCTCGCAAACTGACATGTTATAAGGGAAAATTACGTGAATGTATGCTATATACAGTATATCAATGAAGAGACTTTGTACGTCATTTTCGGACAAATAAGTTACTATTTTATTTGAACTTTAATAAATACATCTTCTATTCTTCATTTATTTGGTATTTTCCTCTTTAAAACATGTGTGAACTTTTTGTTCACCCTCTCGTTAACTGTGAATTCGCGAGCTTTTTTAGTTCACATAGCAGACGAAAATGGTATACATCGGCAACACTGACTAGCATCCTGCCATCAGGGGGGAGGTGTAACCCATGCTAAGAACCAGGATATTATCACCTGTCCGGCCATCCTGTGTTGCGGCAGTAAATGGCTTGTATTAATAAAACAAATACATTTATACATAGAGTTCATATATACATTTTATAGAGCGAGAATGAAAGGGCGAGTTAAAGAAAATTTCAAAAAGAGAATATCTGAGACAAAGTAAAATGACAAAATGTTAAGTGAACAACAAAGTGAGAGAATAATACAAAGAATAAGAAAAACAGTCATAGGAATACAGTCCACCTCCTACTAGAACTAGAAGGATGGGGGAGGAGAAGACAGTCGTCACCTGGTGGAGGTTGTGGGCGAAGAGCAGGGAGACGGTGAAGTCAGGAGAGCGGAAGAGGGCACTGGTGGCCACCAAGCGAGCCAGGGCCTTCACCACGCCGCTTCGGAACATATACCTGACAAAACAAGGATAACCAAGATATGGGTACTGTATTGGCTGTGTTAAGTCGTACCACAAAAAACATCCCTCGTGCAAAATGCATCATCAGTCAAGTAATAAAAGACAGGCATTGAGCTGATCAAACCAAACAGAAGTATTAAATTCGTGAGAACAATTATAGACAAAAAATAAATGAAAGAAGCTTAGCTCTCGTTTATGAAGAATTAATACAAATTTAATTAACCACACACACACACACACACACACACACCTGGAAACAGCATCATTTCTTGTCAATTGTGAATGACAAGTATGCAGTATAGTATAGAGTTTGGTTGACTAAATCTCTAGATATACTGTTTCTTAAGAAGGAAAAGCTCCTGTGCAACAAAGAACCTCATTACTGTTAACAAATATAGTAAGTTCAACAGTAAACACCCTCTCTGTCCAACTGTCTAGTGCTTTCCTCTCACTCCAATTATTGTACATCAAAAGCAAACTTTGTTTACCCTGAGTCAGTGGGTGGATGTGAGTAAAGGATGATGTAGCATGTGGTGCACTGGAGGGAGAGGAGGACCAGTTGACAAGTGAGTCGGTTGAGGTTTGTGTCGGTCCGCAGCTGGGCCAGGGGCTGGAGCACAACACAGGTACGCTCGTCCAGCAACAGGTCCGGCCATCCGTGCCCTTCGTCCTCGTCCACCACCACGTCCCTGAGTGATTGTGGGGGTGACTCTTGGTCAGGAGTGACTAGTTGATATGAAAGATATTATGAAACAGTACAGTACAGTACACTTAAATACAAGTTTTTTTATTATAAAATTGTTGGTGGTTTTATTTCGTTTTCGAACTCTGCATCCTACCTATTTCGTCGACTTCCTCAGATGTTGTAGAATTTGCACAAATATAATGTGTCGATAGACAGTAATACTGTACCTCTTCACCCGGTAAACGTATATGAAATAAACTGTAAATTAAAAAAAAAAGGTGTGAAGCAGTGGCCCAGCCCCACACATGTCTCTCCTAAAATCTGTCGGTAGATAAAGGGCCCAAATGATAAAGTGTAAAGCACATTTCCACCACCAAGTGAATGTGGAGAAAAATATCAAAGATGCAGCAGAGTGCGTGAAAGATGAGGACATGATGACGTGGAGACGTTGATGGGGATGATACAGCAGCAAGAGTGCAAAGGTTATAGCAAAAATATTAGACACACTGCGTTTAATGGTCTAGGTCACTACAAAACGATGGGGTTAGGCGGCCGGCACACAGTGGTCCAGCGTGGCAAATTCATGGCCAAAGTCTATGGATATTACACAGCAGTGTTCGCCAAAATTCCTTGAATCGTTTTCCTTCGTATAAAATCAGACTCCAACCACATTACATATTTGCTAAAAATCCTTTCTTTTTACGCGAAAAATTTTGTCAGTTCTTACTGAATAAATATTTCAGATTGCTTAAATCAGAACAGAACTTTATAATGATACATCCAGATGAACGCGCAAAAAACACGTGAATAAATGTACTTGTATTTACCTGTTATTTGCGATTACATCCTCCATGTGAGCCAGACAAAGTTATCACAGAGCCGTGATCATGTTTTATACATTAATGTGGACACTCTTGATGATAGTTATATGCAATGTCGTAAATGTGCATAAATTATGTTGTGATTTCAGTCATTTCCACAAATAATTTTCTTGAGCATATAATAAATATATTTTTTGCTGGTTTTGGTGTTTCCTGGATAATAAATAACATATATATGGCGAAATGAAATATCACACCAATTCTTATCACGTAGAACTCCCTAAAAACGAAGCACTTTAGCCATATTTCACATCATATTTCTCCACCTCACCATACAGATTTTTGGCCATGAATTAGCGATTTCAGACCACTGTGCAGCTTGGCGGAGTGTCAGGAGGGATGACTGAAACTAAGGACCTACCTGAGGCATCTCTCCACCAGGTTAATGTTGTATATGGAGGTAAGGATGTAGTGAAGCTCGGCGTTATTAGTGACGCTGTTTGACGCCACTAGGGTAATCTCCTCACCACCCTTCCGACCATTAACACCATCATCACCACCACAAACAGAGTCGTCCCTCTCACTGGTCTTCCTTCTCTTCGCCGAAATGCTCTCTCCTGTGGGTTCCTCCATGACGGTCCCACCTGTAAACACCCACAGAAGTCAGATGTTTAGACATACTAATGACACGACAACAGAAGCACCAGAATACTTCACCATGATACCCAACCCTAACAGCACTGTGGATCTTGTGAAAATTTTCTACATCTGTTAATTGGTAAATGACTGAATACATCTATTTTGCTCCTGAGAAAAATAACATATACAGGTTGACAGTCCTTTATCCGAAATCCTTGGGGCCAGAGCCATTTCGGAATTTTTCGGTTTTCAGAATTTTTTTTTTTTTTTAATGTGTATTAGCCCACCCGGGCATAGATCACTGACCCACATTGTGAGCCTGGGGGCGAAAATATAATAAAAATTATAATAATAATAATAATAATAATAATAATAATAATAATAATAATAATTCATAGGTCTAGGTCGTGTTTCTCACTTTTGATCTTTTTTTCATTCTTGTATTTCTTTACTGTATTATTATTATTTTATTATTACAGTATTATTGTTATTGTTACTATTAATATTATTATTATTATTATTATTATTATTATTATTATTATTATTATTAATTTTATTATTATATTTTATTATTATTGTTATCATTATTATTTTATTTTGTTGGATTTTTATTAAAATTTTAATTTACTATGAATAATTATTATTATTATTATAATTATTATTATTACTATAACATTTTCGCCCCCGGCCCCGATGTGGGTCAGTGACCTGTGCCTGGGTGGGCTCGTCCCTGTTAAGAAAAAAAAAAAAACTTTCGGTTTTCTGATAAAGGGTTATCAACCTGTACTAACCTCATGTATTAACCTACACAAGTGACAGAGCGTGTCGACTGTTTATATTTAGAGATAATTACTGATGAAGACTTCAAGAAATAAGTACAACAAAACACATCCACCTACCCCCAACTAGCCTCTGAAACAAGAAAATACAAGAATCCCTCCAACGCTGACACAACAGAAGAAGTACTTGGGAACAGACGGTGCTACTGGCCTGAGAATTGCCTGGTGGTGAAGGAGACGACGGGGATGTTCTGCCTGGTGCAGTGGTGGACGCAGGTGGAGGTGTCACCCCCTGCCTCCCACTCCACCACCAAGCTGAACTGTGACCACGGTAGCTGGTGCAGGCCCTCCCCTCCACCTTCATCCCACACCACCACGCTGTGTCGTTCCAGCCTGCAACACACAGTAAGAGCAGGTCAGCTGGTGCAGGCCCTCCCCTCCCCTCTCACCCCACACCACCACGCTGGAACAGCCTGCAACACACAGTAAGAGCAGGTCAGCTGGTGCAGGCCCTCCCCAAACGCTCACATTCAACCTTCAACACATAAATGAGGATTCTTTCATTTTCCTTTTATTCTGAGAGACTGTGAAGAAGAAAATGAGAAACCTAAAGGCGGAGAGAACATGAGACAATATGAAGAGAAGGAGACGATCAGAGTAGGAGAAGAGATAAACAGCAAGAAATAAGAGAGATAATGAGCTCTCTCTCTCTCTCTCTCTCTCTCTCTCTCTCTCTCTCTCTCTCTCTCTCTCTCTCCATACTCACACATGCAGGATGTGGTGGTACTCCGGGAGGCTGGTGAGTAGGTACACGGTGCTCGAACCTAGGACCCGACGAAGTTGTTCACACAGCCATGTCCACTCCCGCCGCGCCACCACCAACACCTGCAAGAGGACGCCATCTATATTGTTCTGTCTACGAGAGAGAGAGAGAGAGAGAGAGAGAGTGTGCGAGAGAGGGAGAGTGCGAGAGGGGGGAGAGTGCGAGAGGGGGGAGAGCACGAGAGGGTGGGAGGGGGAGAGTGCGAGAGAGAGGAGGGGGAGTGCGAGAGAGAGGAGGGGGAGGGAGGAGCGAGAGATAGGGCGGAGCGAGAAAGAAAGAAGGAAAGAGGGGAAGGGAGGAGTGAAAGAGAAAGAAGGAAAGAGAGAGGGAGGAGCAAGAGAGAGGGAGGAGCAAGAGAGAGGGAGGAGCAAGAGAGAGGGAGGAGCAAGAGAGAGGGAGGAGCAAGAGAGAGGGAGGAGCGAAAGAGAGGGGGAGGAGCGAAAGAGAGGGGGACGAGCGAAAGAGAGGGGAAGGAGCGAAAGAGAGGGGGAGGAGCGAAAGAGAGGGGGAGGAGTGAGAAAGAAAGAAGGAAAGGGAGATAAGAAACGCTGTAGTACATTTGAAAGGTAATACAGTACAGTTTGCCTATTATGAGTAATTCAGTCAGGTCTTGACACTGAGGGTGGAATCACTTCACACTGCCACGCAGGACAGAGGTTCATACACAAAGGAGTAAATCTTATTCATTGACAGTATATATAGGTCAGAATCATCTGGGTTAATGTCACTGTTCACTGCCATGCAGGACAGAGGTACATATACATTGGACGTCATATTCTAATTGAAGACTAATCAGTGTGGGCTAGCAAATTTTGGATAAACAGCAAGAAAGTCCTCAAGCGCCCCTGATTCAATGTAGTAATTACATAGTTCAAGATACAATAAGTCAGGTGGCCTGAAGTCTTTGACAGTGTCACATTCAATAATATAGTGTTCAAGTGTATGCTTTAAAGGTTTATCACAAAGATTACATGCTGAGTGTTCCGGTATGGGTACAGCGCCACTAACTTACCAGATGTGTCTGTATCCTAGCCTAATTCTGGCCACAATATATCACATTGTCTAGTTCTGTCTTTACGCTGGCCATACCGGTACCTCATGTCACAAAATTTATCATATTCACGATTCTGACTTGAATGTTTTTAAGTACAGCATTGGACAGGCCAAGGTCACGGTCAACATTTTCTTTCTTACATGCCTCATTGGCCAGTGTATCAGCACAATCATGATACCTAATTCCAACATGGGATGGAATTCACACAAATTCGATACGAGAGTTGTTCTCATTGACAGTTATCACATTTCTTTTACGATCACATACAACTTTAGACATAGAACATGACGGGCTGTTCATTGATTTCAAAGCACTTTGGGAGTCATAGAATATCACCCCACCTCCATTTTCTTTTAGGTAGTCTGTAGCTAAGTAGATTCCAGTTAGTTCAGTTTGTGCTGGGCTGGCCCAGTTGTTCAGCCTTTGTTTGTTTGACACTATCATCTCTTTCTTTATATATTACAGTTGCACAGCCTGTTCTGCCTGTGTTTGTCTGCACAGAACCATCGTAAAAGCATAACATTCACTTGATTTAATACTCTCTATGTGTCTGTTAATAGTTTCTAGTGTGACACATCTCACCACATCGGTGTTTAACATTTGCTTACTACCAACAGGAGTGTAATTAATAGGAACTGATATATCCAGCCAAGGAGGAATGGCAGTAATGGGTTCGTCTGGGGTGATTGGGACATTCAGTTTCAAGAGATCTGCAACATTTTATGAAGTCACGCCCCAAAGAGAGTCTTTTGTGGAAGGTTAGCGAGATAGTCGGGATTACTTAGATAGAACATCAACTCAGTTTGAGCTGTAGTTTGGGGACCATTGTTCTTCAAAACTTTGACACAAAACATGGTATTAAGTAGAGCTATCCTCTCAGATAGGGAGGGCAGCCCAAGCTCTTTCCTCATGTTTCCAATTCTGGTTGATTTGGGGCAACCTAGAATGATGAGCATGGCTTCATTTTGCATTACCTCAAGGCTGTTGAGTTGTTTGGCAGAATAGTCACAAGATGGAGAGCATGATAGTCAACTACAGAACGAATGAAGTGAAGATAGAAAGTACGAGCACAGGTGATGTTAATCCCATAGCCCTTGCCAATAATGGTTCTGAGGGGTTTAATGCGCTGCATTAGTTTGAAACGAAGGTTGCCGACAAAGTTTGCATCATTTACAGAAATTCCAAGATATATATAAAAGCTACATAGTTCCAAGGGCATACTGTTAAAGTTAAAGTCATTAGGAATAGGGTGAGCAGGACGAGGACCCTCGTCTTGTCAACAGGTATTATGAGACCACATTCCACAGTCCTCTGAGCAAATACACCCAGCAAGGTTTGGAGCCTGAGCTTGGTCTGTGTCATAATGCAGATATCATCAGCATAGCATATTATGGCCTCGTTTGGCTGAACTGGAATATCAGCAATAGGCTTGTGCATCAGTACATTAAAGAGCATAGGACTTAACACTCTTCCCTGAGGTGTGCTAAGCTCAAATGCTCTCATTCTGGTACTTTTAACTCCCCTAAACAGAACAATGGCAGACCTGTTGGACAGATAACCCCTTATCCATGTCAGGAGGTTACCTTGGATGCCAAAATTAGCTAGTTGCTCAAGTATAATGTCTCTATTAGATGCATCAAAGGCTAATTTGAGGTCTATGAAGGCTGTTTGTGTCTTATCTTTTGAGTGAAGAAGATATTCTGTAAGGCATGTCTGTGTGCTACGCCCGGGCATGAACCCATACAGATTAGGGGCCAGTTTGTCTTTGACTTGAAACATGAGACGGTTGAGAACAACTCTTTCAAGGACTTTACACATACAGGATGCGAGTGAAATGGGCCTGAGGTTTGGAAAGTTAGCTCAAGGCAGTTAACCATACCCCAGCTAAGACTTTAACAAGGTTCTGTGCGATAAGGTGATGGGGTTGTGTCCGCCAGGCTCGCAGAGATACAATGTCCATCCCATCTGATAAATTTCGTTGGTCCATCACTCAGAATTGGAGTGGGAGCCTCGGCATGCTAATGATAAAACAACGAGACAGTACACCACTAAACGGATCCTCATCATTATGTATAAGTATTAGCAGAAGACTAGATGTTTATTAGGTTAAGTTAGCTTATAGGTTTGGTTAGGTTAGATTAGCGTTAGATCTGCGTTAAGTTAGGTCAGGTTAGAGTACATTAACTTTTGTTGGGTGATATTAAATTAGATTAGGCTAGCGTTAGGGGGTTTAATCATCAGATGAATTACTCTACGCATGATACATAAAGATGTACTGCACTTTCTTACCTATGACCTCCAGCCATTGAGGCAGAAATATGATGTAGGTGTTTTATACTTTACCTAGTGACGGTAAATATTCTTGAGTAATCCCCCCGACATTACCTCCTAAACATAGCCTCTTTACACCATCTCATTGACGTGCTTCACCACACACACACACGAGCACAAACTGATCATTATAAAAACGGCTCAGTCCCAACCATTGTAAAAATTATCAATAACTTGTAATCAACCAGTGTATTCACTCCCAATCAATCTTACTTTTTGCACTGTCACTATGTTGAAATGCCCTGTAGTTTGAGCTTCTCCCCACATAGTTATTATATATCATATTTGTATCACTTATGTCACTTGTATATTATTTGTAAATCAAGAGACCCATTCCCCAATTATGTAACTGCATATTTTCAGCCTTCCGGATGCCATGCTCTTTCAATAAACCGTTGATTAATTATTATTATTATTTATTATTACACACACACACAACTTGGCTGAGGTTAGCAACATCACTTTCTGAGACATATTCTACTGGTGAAGAAATATTATTGTACCATACACCCGTCATGAGGCGCTCGCTCACTCCCAACAGACATATCGGTTAGCCTGTCCAATAGGTTTTATCTGAAGAATTATTTACATCTGATTTGGCTCGACTATCCGTTTGTTGTTTCGGATCAAGGTTAGAATAGTTCCAGGCGAAAGTAAAAGGACCATGTCATTTAACCTTGAGAGTAACAGTCGTTTGTTAAGTAATGTAGGAACCAAAATCGGTCAAGCCTTAATTTTATACGTCATTCTGATACTCCGAGAGCGGTATGGAGAGACCAAGTCGCAGGCAGGAGATGAGAGGAGGTAAAATCACTTTGTACAGTATATGAGAGGAGAACGGCCAGATTATTTTGATAGCAGTGTCTGCAGAAACTCGATGAACAAGTGACCAACCGATATACAGAATTCAGGCCGGCCTAAAATTATCACATCCACAGATCCTCGGCCAATACACAGTGCACACATCACAGAGGAGTTTCACTACACCAACAGTCGTGTGGTGACACGGTCAGCAGGTTTATACGCTTGTAAATACTGGCCGATGTTACACATTTGTACTAAATTTGGTTATATTTAAAAATAAACCTGTTTTGGTTAATTTTAGATTTGATGGAAAATATAAAAAAATAATCTCAGATTTGTTTTAATCATTATCTCAGGATATTCAGTAAGGCGTGTGAAGCACCAACTGCCTTTATTATACGGGAAAGTGCGCACCGCAGTGTTCGCTTTTTTTTTTCAAAATGTTTTCACCAAGTCCCAGGAACAGTCTTTTGTCTTTCACTGTACGCAGGATAATTTTGGGTCACCTTCAGGTGCAGATTTACGTGAAGACTAATGAGGCTGAAGCTTCAAGTCCCAAGATTGAGGGGGAGGGAGCTACTATCAGTCTTGATGGGGTCACCTAAGTATTAACATAACTTCAGCCTTGATTGGGTCATGAAACTCAGCTCCTACCTTAATCTCGGCATCGTTGGGGTCGCCGCTTTGTCTTGCCCGGGCCATCTCGTCCTCCAGAGCCTTGATCTTCGGATGGGTAAGATCACTCTCCTCCTGGATCTTCTGCAGCTGGGTCACCAAATCCGTGTAGCAACCTGACAAACACCAAAAACTTTACTCAAAACATCCTTACCAGAGATGACTAAAATGCCCCAACTAGAACTAACATAAACCTCCAGATTTAGATAAGTATAGGTGTAGTAATGTCATGAGATTACCATGTAGGTAATGCCTATAAAGATTCCGGAACATCAGGACCAAAACATCAGTACAAGTATACAGTACACATGGTAACCAATGAAACAAGACCAACACAAACATCAGTACACGTATACACATTTGTACTGTGAATAGTGTCATTTTTTTGTTTAGTTATCCTTCCGTTACATGCTGTGAGGCAATTTAACTGAACCGACTGTTGAGTAAAGCTTCAACTTCCCAATAATGTTAACCTTTGCCCTAGCAGTATCCCATCGGCGTGTGTACGGGCAGGGCTGTGTGTGTGAACCACCTGTGTTCATCTTATGATTACGGAGATACACACTGGGTTTTGAAGAGCAGGATTCTCACAGTGTGAACTAACTCGTGGCTTGGGCACTGCAGTGTGAGTAGGTGCCCGTGTGGCAGGCCTACCCTTGTGGTCACTCCCTCGCCCATATTGTGGGGGTTTGTAAAGGTGACTGCTCTGTAGTACAGCGTCCCGCGTATAAACAAACTCCCCATCTCATAGGGTGCCAGCAGGGCCGGCGCTACCCACTAGGCGAACTAGGCGATCGCCTAGGGCGCCAACATCTGGGGGCGCCACAAATTCAGGGCAAACTTGGATAAAATTAAAAATGAAGGGAAAACTGTGGTGGACACTGTGGTGGAGCCGTGGAGGGTCGGAGCAGGATGTTAGAAGGGTGGGGGATCGGAGGGAGGCGAGGGTAGGTAGACGGTAGCCGACTGTGTTTTCTTTTTTAATACTATTCGTTAACCCCCCGGAGGGACTAACCCGGGTCCTTATCTTTGGCGGCCTGGAGAACTGTCGAGCAGTGACCTGAAGGCTGACATCTGAGGAACCCTTCTCCCAACCCCACCATCCCCTCCCCTCCCTTACTGCCAGGGCGGCTGAGCCGCCCCTTCCCTGTCTTTGTCGGGATGAGGCAAGGTTACCTGACCTCTGAAGGTTACGTCAAGAATTTATTGACTTAATGTAATAACAATAATTGGTTATTTGCATGGGTGAAGTAATAAAGCCACAAGATGAAAACAATGTAGTCATGGGTTACTGTACCTACATTAGCTTATCAAAACTTTCAAGGGGGCGCACATCTAAAGGCTTGCCTAGGGCGCCAAATCATCTTGCACCGGCCCTGGGTGCCAGGCTGAATAATTAGTTTGAAAATCAAATTGACTTTGATACCCTAGCCAGAACAACAAGTGTAATCAAGGTGTAGATAATCTGAGAATACTCCTGCTACCTTTGTACAAATACCGGGTTTGCCACCAACACCCCTCACTCCCTCCCCTCCTGGGTGGCCCGCTCACGCATGTCTCTGCCTCCCCTCACACGGCTGATATGCTGTAAACGTCAGTTTGCTTTGCCCCGTGAGAGGGTTACGCCTCCCAGCCACCGCTGGGTTTTAAAGAGTGCCACGCAGTCCTTCGCCCTCTAACGCAGGCATATGGGGTTGAGTCCTATTATTCCACCATGTTTGAGTTGACTGGAGACCCAGCTACTCTCTCTAGCCCTACTGGCACTGAGTGAGCCAGATGACTACAGTGTTGACCTTGGTGCTGACACCAATGGAGAGGATTACTTTCAACTAGTGCAGTCGAGAAGCAAGAGGAAGACAGCAACGGCAGAAAACCTAAGAGACCAACAACTGCAACCTCAACCAGCTATGAGAGTAAGATTAAACTTCCCTGTAGGTACTCCACGTGAAGTCAAATATCGATGGCTGAACGAGGCGGAAGAGAGATACCCAGACGCTGACTTTCAGTTCAGTCAATACCAAAGACTATGTACGAAAGATAGGAAAGCTCGAGCTTTTGGGTGTGAATGTAGTAAAGGCCTCTGAGGCAGATGGCGTTGGTATCGGTGAGAACGTTGTGTGTTTGTTCACCGAATACTTCAACTTCGGTAACGCCAAGTTTGTATACAGCAGCCATGCCTCACCCGTGTTTACTGTGCGGAAACTCTAAAGAAATTCATCCTACTTTTATATTTCACCGATTCCCTCGACAACAGGAACATTCGAGTGTATATATAATGCATAATTAACACAATATAATAAATGTTGGGGTTGGCATCACTGTATCGGTCCCAACGGACGCGGAGCTAGTTCCGACTCAGACGTTTCGCTGTGAGAACAAGTCAGGCCCCCCCCCCCCCTCCCCGTCATCTTCGCCAATAAATGGACTTATCCCCCGAGATGGCACCTTAACATGGCGCAGTGAGTAGGATATGAATAATAACACAAGAAGCAGTGGTGGAGTTTAAGATTGACCCCCTCCCCCCTTTCGGAGCTAGATTTTATTTGGAACCTTGCCGATAGATGGCACTGATTCCAGTTTTGCGGCGCACGGTTAATTCAATAGCTTTCGTAGGAGCTTTCCTATCTTTCGTATATAGTTTTTGGTCAATACACAAGATCATGTTCTGCTTGGAAACAACTCAGCAACCATACAGGGTCTCCTCACCAATAAGATAGAGGGAATAACCATGGAACAACCATCCCAAACATCGAGCAAAACAATCATCTTAATGATAGGGCTCGACCAGTACCAGACCCCTGAAATACAAGAAGCTCATTCCAACATCAGAAGGAAGAAGCGACTCATGGGCAAGAACGCAGTCATTGCAGACTGGGTTGGCTCGGGGGACCCACACCAGACTCATCGAGTCCGTGGTGCCTTTCGGACTCTGAAGGTAACTTCTCTATCAGCCCCCTACCCTGAGGTGTTACAAGTATAAACACTGGGGCCATGTGGCCCGAGTATGCCCCTCTACCATACCGTGATGTGGTCTCTGCTCACGATAACATGCAACACATGTTTGCAGAGATACAGTTGATCAAGGGGGAACCATTCAACAGAAGTGTATAAACTGAAAAACAGATCGAGTTCCTGTATGGCACCCTGGTTGTCCTTGAGCTCCTACACCCCCTCAGCACCCAGACAGGTCTCAAGAAACACTACTGCTGCAAGGGAATCCACTACGGCCAATCCCTGGCCCACCCTCCCCACCAAAGCTCCAGGATCACCAGCAGCCAACACAAGATTCGCATGGGCCAACACAGACGTCGTGAACACACACAAAATGAAGAGATCAATGATTTAAAAATGAAATTAACGGGGAGCCACGAATTACCCAAAAGTACCCAAAAGTAAAGCAAATAAGGGTAAAATCTTAACGAATATCTGTTATACATACACAAAACATGTCTAATAATATTTTTAGTGTAATTTTGAAAAATAATTTGTAAGATAAAATAATAAACAGCGAAAAACTTTCAGTACTGGCGAACGCTAAATTCCAAAGAGTTCGTGAACAAGGGAGGTAACTCAGATACATCGTGATGCACTTCGCTAGCCTAACCTAACCCAACCTAACCTAACCTAACCTAACGAAAAATAAATCCTACGGCTATGTTAAATACCCCAAAGTAACAGAAACATCAGTAATTATATCTCCATTTTGGATAGGTGACGCTTTGGAATTTAGCGTTTTTCGCTGTTTATTATTTCATTATTTTGACTACATTTCAATGAAAACATTATTAATCAGGTTTTATTGATATAAAACATATATTCGTTAAGATTTTACCCTGATTTAATATACTTTTGGGTACTTTTGGGTACATTTGGATACTTTTGGGTAATTCGTTGGACCGAATAACGAATTCAAAGCTCAATTTGCAGCTCAAACTGATACGTTAAAGAGCCTCTACGTTGCACTCCTGACCTCCATCACAAAGTTGTGACTGAGGACATCGATATTGTGTGTCTGCCGGAGTGTTTCACACCTCATGGTAAGCCTCCACCCAGTCTGCCCAATTATGTCTATTATGATCCTAGTTCTACTCACACATGTTTGATGTATGTTAAGAAGTCACGACCTCATGTACAGTTGCGGAAATGTTTCTACGTCCCCTGTGATAACCCGTGTCTCCAAACGGCAACATTGGAGTAGTCGTATCACTGTTTATGAATGAATGGGTATTGATTGTGTAACGACGGACGTGATTAGTGGATGGGTTTGCTATAGGTTATATAGGTTGGCCGTTTGGAGACAAGGGTTACCACAGGGGTGTAGGAACACATTTCTGTAACTGCACCTCTTGTATCCAAAGATACTACCAATTTTCAGTACCATGGGATGACTATCCACCTGTGTAACTCCACACTCAACGTGCTAAACGCCTATGCTCCCTCAGATCAGCTTCAGTACACAGATCTCCCAGACTTTGTACACATTGAACCCACTGTCCTAATTGGTGACCTGAATACTAGACACAAGAAATTAGGTGACCCCACCACTAACACCGATGATAGGAGACTTATTTCACTTTTCAGCGCATATGAAGATGCTCAAATTATAGGTAATAATGAACCAACACACATCTATGGCGGGGCTCTAGACATGTGTATCATCCCATCGCTGAGATGCTCTCTGAAAACATGTGCTACCGCTGGATCCCCCAGACGTTTAGTGTTGGTCTCATCTAGAGGTTTGTTGCCTTCACCGTTTCGGGGCAACGTGAAGGTAGAGTTTGGCTCTGATGATTTGTGTCACAGTGGTGTGAGCCATGCTTGGTTCGGGTGACGGGGACATCTCAATGATTTCTTTCTCTAACAGTGATGTAGTCAATGAGATGCCAAAGTTTGGATCGTGAGTGTTGCCAAGAACCCTTGAGCTTGTCGGCCTGCCTGAACAAGGTGTTGATGATAGAGAGGTTGTGTTCAGCACATTTTCTGAGGAGTAGGCCGTTGGGATTAGACTTGCCTAGTCCGTTTCTCCCTATGGATCCCTGCCATATGTCAGCATCTCTACCAACTCTGTCATTGAAGTCACCCAAGGAGCACAACCTTATCTTCTCTGGGGATAGAGGTTAGCACTCTGTCAAGGTCGGCGTAAAAAGCCTCTTTGATGCCGTCCTCTGCATCCAGTGCTGGTGCGTATGCACTGATGAAGAAGGCATGACACGAGTGATTCAGTGGGACTCGGAGCGTCATGAGGCGCTTGTTGATTCCAACAGGCATTTCAGTTAGCCTACGTAGGATGGATTGGCGAATGGCAAAGCCAGCTCCATAATTGTGGTTTTTCTCTGCAGCAGGCAGGCGCGCGCGCACACACACACACACATATATATATATATATATATATATATATATATATATATATATATATATATCTGTATATTTTCAGCCACCGGCTGCAACTCTATTAATAAACCGTTTATTATTATTATTAGTAGTAGTAGTAGTAGTAGTAGTAGTAGTAGTAGTATCATCTTGTCCCCATTCGATCTCGTACTGATCGCTGTAAGAACAGTGAAATTCCAACATTTGAAAAAATGATCAACAACTCGTAGACAACTTGTGTACTCACCCCTTGCCAATCTCTCTTTTGTACTATAACGGGGCTGAAATGCCTTGTTAAATGACTCTCTTCCCTATGTAACTATATGCTATATAATTTTACCACTTCAGAGTTGCAACACAAATTTTAAAAATTAATTTCCTAACTTAATTCTAACTAGTTCCCTGAATAATTAAAGGTGACAAAATAAGTTTGAGATGAAGCTTTGTATGAACCTGAGGCGGGAGATGGTGACCACACACTGGAGGATGAATTCACCCACATTCTTGGACTCGTCATCTGGGGCTTTGGTCTTATCCATGGGAATATTTTTCGGTGCCAAACTAAAAAGTTAACCACAATGGAACACTGCCAATCACCACTAACATATAATTCTTCAAACAAATTTATCATGAAATGTGACTACTGCCTTGTGACGGAGCAAAAGACCAAAACTGAATCAAACTAAATCCTTCAGGTTAGCCCATGAGTGTAATGACTCAGTGGTATATGATCAAACTTATTTTATAACAGTAACAATGTAAGGCTCTGAGGCCTCCTCCCCTTACAGCCTCCACTTTCTACCCAACTGTTGTTTTTTCTGTAAACTTTTGTTTGTTACCAGTTCATTATCCTGAACTCAACAAACAATACATCACAACTGAACACAAGATACAAGATTAATATATGCAAGGAAAATTGCAATTCGCAGAACACTGTAGCATGTGGAAAAAATGTCCAAAGCAAAATACATTAATGAAGAAACAAATCTCGTCTTTAAAAGCACAGAATACAGTACGATACTGTCGCTGACAAAGAAGCTAAGTATTACAGGCTGTGGGAATTCAATGAAATGTAGCTGAGCAAAATGCATTACAATATTTCCAACTGAATAAATTTCATTTTTGAAACTGTATCCTCCAAAACACCTTTAATTTCTCAGGATTTTTTACGAGATTTATTGGACTCAATATATTTTTCTTTCTTTTTCTTCTTTTAGTGCAAACATGTCTACATTTCTTTAGTAAGCATCACTTTCGACGTCATGTTTTTCTTCTTCAGCTACAATGTTTGAAACCCCATCATCACAGATCATTGTTTGTGCCACTACAGTTTGCTCTAACATATGAGTTTCAACTATATCTCTACTGATGCATAAACCAATTTCAACTGATTCATGGTTGTGATATGGTCAAAATCATCCGAAAGAACTCCCAACGTTTACTTTATTCAGTTTTCTCACCAATAATGAACAAAAACAAGATCAGTCATTATCCCATTTTAATAACATATTGAGTCAAACCTTAGGTCTGTACTCCTTCACAAGCTCATCACATTTGGCAGGTTGCAATTTTTTGTTATTCAATCCTTGTTGTTACATTGTTACAACCTCTTCAAACTTAATAGCGCTAGAACTGGGATGACTCACCATACATTGTGGACTTAAGCAACGAAGATGATAAGCAAGTTTACACTATATAGGTAGGCGCCCTGTCAGTTTCTAAATGGTGGAATAAATTTGGGCACTAAATCCAGCACCAACTTTCTCCACTGAAACATATTTTTTTTTACCTCTTCAATGCCAATTTTCATGACAGTTGAAAGTGAGTCTGACTGATCTAATATAAGATTCTTTCAAATGAAATTATTTATCAAAAACATGAAAAACTTGCCAACTTCTTGTCCAAGGAATGGTACCGACAGTTTATCTGACTGAAATGTTTCAAGGAAGTGTTGCATGATCTTTGCTGTAAACACTAAGCTTAGCAACAGTTCAGTTAAAGTGTCACTCACAGCCTCATGAACAACAGAATAAGATGAACATTTAAGAACCTTCTTCTTTGGACAACCGGATATGTTTTCAATGTATTTGTGACAATTATCCAGATCAAGACGCCTCTTTCTGCTACCGTACAATTAACCTTCAACCAATCGTGTAGCACAGAACTGGTGGAGGAACACTTTGCTGCCGGTCATTGTTGTGTAGTCAGATCTTCTTGCTGGAGACTCACCGAACAGATACCATAAGGACCGCAAAAGCTGATCAACCTTCCATCCTGCACTTCCAAACCCTGTTCTAAAGGCACATTGTGCATCACGCACTCCACAAGCCCCACTGCCAGCCAGAGAAGGAGTATCATGGACAGAAGCATCGTCTCGGCAATATACTTTGAGAAATTTGGAAAGTAAAAAAAATTTCAATTGTTTTATGGAATTCCCTGACTTCTCCCTCACCTTTTCAAAATTAAACTTTTCCCTGACCTACCATGAAATTCCCTAAATTTTCCTAACCTGTAGTAACCCGGCACTTATCTTTTGTATATATTCAGCTTATGGCCGTTGTATTTTTCAATAAACACTTTATTATTATTATTATTATTATTTATATTATTATTATTATTATTATTATTATTATTATTATTATTATTATTATTATTATTATCGCATACCAAGTGATAACCCCCTCCCCCACAGGATAACAACCACAGCAGTAACGGCGGCGGGAGATAAGATACAGGTGAGGGTGATATGGCCGCTATAGATAAACCAACAGGTCCTGGTATTCTCATCCTTGTGTCAATGGGGCAGAGGAGCCAGGTGAAGGGGACCTCAGCCACCACGAGTCAGAAATTCCCCAACAGGTGATGTGTTACGTATAGGGTCGGCCCTTCCCTGCACGGTAGAGGTGTCAACAGTGATCATTCATTTGCTATTGTTGTTCTATTGACTGACGCTAGTGTGTGTGTCCGCGGCAGACGAGTCATTATGGGACCAGTGGTGATAAGGACTGAAGAATCAAGGTGTCTTCATGTGACTTATGTGATTACATAAACGTTTACAGATTTACTTTTCATTTGACAGTGTTGTGTGTGCGTTCACAGAACAGTCTTCGACGGCAATGTTGTAATATTAGAAAATAATAGTGTTTGTTTACGTGACTCGTGTGATTAACGAAAATAAGACATATTAACCTACATAGTGTATTCGGTAACAAGTGTGAGTGGAGCTTCACGGAGCCTCGCAAGACACCTGGGTTATATCCTTGAAGAATGAAAGTGATCTCGCGTGTCTTACAAGTAAACAATTATTAATTCACATATGACATTACATATACTCAAGTGAGGAGAGAAAGAGGTGGAGAGTGTTCAGAGATCAGTGAGTAAGGCTCCCGACGGTACAGTAATTCTCTATGAAACAATGTTGCTCAGTTTCACTATCGTACAGGTCTCAGATAAAGAAGAAACAAGACCATACATGATATTTGACCTGAGTGATATTATTTATGACGAAAAAAAACATCTGAGTGTTAAACCAGTACGTGAGCTTGAATGCAAACAACAGTGATTTGTTCCTCAATAATAAGCGCAACTCATTGTGGATATAATGTTGTACAAGACTAAATATGAGTATACTGTACCTACGCTTGGATGTAAATAAATACAAGCATCTTATGTGTTACACAGCTGTGCCCAACAGTGGAGGAAGTGCGTCACTAGCTATCCTGGGATCTTCCTTGGGAGGAGATAGACACAAACACTTTCTGCCCCCTTCCTCGTTAATACAATGTAACACAATGGACGAACATTTTGTGAATCCTTGACAACCAAACCGAAACTGCTGTCCATTGTGGTTCATTACCAAACACATTAGACCCAGGTGGGCAGATAGTTTTGTGTGTGTGCACAAGAACCTTGCAAGTTACAAGAGGAGCATGGAGGAGACACTGCAGCAAGGTGAGGGAGATGTATGTATGTATGTATGTATGTATGTATGTATGAAATAATAATATTATTATTATTATTATTATTATCATTATTATTATTATTATTATTAACAATAATTAACGGTAAATTGAAAGAGCATGGCAGCCAAAAAGCTGAAAATATAGTTACTTAATTTGGAAATTGGTCACTTGATTGACAAATAATATACAAGTAACATAAGTGATACAAATATGATATATAATAAGAAGGTGGGGAGAAGGTTATACTACAGGGCATTTCAACATAGTAACAGTGCAAAACGGTAAGATTGGCTGGGAGTGAACACCGGTTGATTACGAGGGATCTCGGGAGGACGTAGGAGCCGGTGTCGAGGATAGCGCAGAAGCTTCTCACCAAATTTGCAGATGAGGTCGTAGTGATGGTCAGAGAGAGGCAAGAGGGTCAGTGTGTTGAGCGCTTCTTGATATGTGGAGTAGGAAGGGGAGAGAATAATCTTGCCTGCCCTCTTCTGCACTTTTTTTAGGTGTTTACGTTGTGTGGCATTTAGAGAGGAAGACCAGGCAGGGAAGGCATTGGTGAGCTTGGGAAGTATGAATGTTGAGTAAAGCACTGAGGAGCTCGGGCGCAGGAACTCAGAGGTACCCGAGTTGGCAGAGGAGGTGGAGACAAAAACTGGAGGATTTAACAATAATATTATACTGGCGTCTTTTCCAATTTAGTTTGTTATATAGAGTGCCGCCGTGATGCGCCCGTCCGTGTGTGTGTGTGTGTGTGTGTGTGTGTGTGTGTACATGATTCATGGTCACTGTCCTACCTAACAACTAACGTGGTAATTCTATACTGTTGTAAGAATCGAACTGATAAAAGTTGCATTCATGATTTTGAGACAAAAAAGTTCATTAAGAAAGACAACTTCCTGACAACCCAAAATAATGACAGTCAGCCGCTAGACAATTCTAAAATAAAAGCCAGCTTCTAGACATGCCAATATAAGAGACTCTCAGACACCAGACAGCTCAACAGGCGATCACAAGTCATTTATAGAGGAAACTGAGGCAGCTTCAAAACTTCCTGACAAGCGTAACTGAGATACACGTCATCACCCGACAGAGTACCTGAAGGAGGAGCAAGAGGAAAATAATGGGAGGTGGACGAGCATAGCGACAGGAGGGTGGTTGAACGTGACAGAAGAGGTGGTGCAGGAGGAGGTGCCGGAGTGGCTGGTGATGCTGGACCACGCAGTCACCCTCATTATGACCTGTAACACCATCACTCTCATGCTGGGGATGGGGGCTGCCACCTACTGGAAGGAGGTAACACACACACACACACACACACACACACACACACACACACATTACTACTACTACTTTGCTGTCACTCGGAATCGAGTATGACGATCATCCAGCTATGATACCATGATGTGAGTTATTAAGGATGTCACCTACGTTAGTGAGTTCAGAGGTGACTAAAGAGGCCGATACGGGACCAGCAGGGTCATTCACAGATGTTGCACATGTGGGAGGGCTACATCTAGTGCAGGAGGGGCGGCGGCAGCTTCTTTCCGACGTCGGCGTTTGTTTGCCTCGTTTTTTACAATCGGGCTAACTCGAATGTATTGATACCTCCTTGTGTGGTGCTCCTCCAAGCGTTACGGTATGGGGTAATCGTCTCTCAAGTGATGGAGTCGAATTGGCACTTTTTCAGGTTTGTCATAAGACTATCCTTATACCTTTTCAGTTGCCCGCCAGTGTTACGTTTACTATTCGTTAGCTGACTGTAAAGTAGCTGCTTTGGTCGTCTACTGTAGTCCATGCGGGTAACATGGCCAGTACAGCGTAGTTGTTCTGGATAATAGTAGACTCGATGCTCCTACAGGTGGTGTCAGCAAGAATACTGGCATTTGTTCTCTTTTCCTCCCAGCGAACTCGGAGGATGGAACGTACAGTACACTACATTGTTGAAAGTTTTCAAGTGTTTTGAGGTGCCCCATGTATGTGACCCATGACTCGCTGCCATATAGCTAGGTGAGGAGGACCACTGCTCGATATACGTGTAACTTTGTAGATAATTTCAGCTCCCTACAGCTGAAGACACGGTTTGGGAGTCTACCAAAGGCTTGAGATGTCCGTGGTGGTGGACAGGTGGGAGCCGAGATACCTAAAGTGGGTAACATTAAAGAGGGTAGTACCATTAACCTGGATGGATGATGAAAGTGTGTCTGAACTAGGGGCAGGCTGAAAGAGAATCTGAGTCTTATGTACATTCACCTCAAGGCCAAAATGTGCATACACATCTGCATAGGCGTTCAGGATCTCCTGTAGGTCGCGTTCGGTGTGAGTGACAAGGGTGAGGTCCTCTGCATACTTTAGTTCAGTAATGGAAACTGCTGACACCTTTGTTCCTGCCAGGAGTCGTCTTATGTTGAAAAGACCCTTCATCCGATATTCGATATCCACCCCACCGGCTAAATTGGCACTGGCACGAGCAAGGAAGGCAGCCAAGAACATGGAAAAGAGAATTGGTGCCAGTTCACACCATTGTTTAACCCCCGTTTGGATGGGTAAGAACTCAGACTGGGTGCCATTGTGTAGGACACCGCCGTTCATGCCATAGTGGAGTTGCCTCACAATAGCGATGAATTTTGGTGGGCAGCCAAAATGGCTGAGGGTACACCAGAGGGCTTCCCTGTTGACCGAGTCAAAGGCCTTGGTTTGGTCAATGAAGGCTATGTACAGGTCACGACGCTGTTCTCTGCACTTTTCCTGTATCTGGAGGGGCAGCAAAGATCATGTCAGTGGTGCCACGTGGTGGTCTAAAGCCACATTACGATTCTGGGAGAAAGTTTTCCGCAGCAGGAAGAAGTCTGTTTAAGAGGAGGCGATGATCTTGCCAGCTACGGACAGCAGCAAGATCCCACGGTAGTTGCCACAGTCTGACCGGTCTCTCTTGTTCTAATAAATATTGACGATGGAAGCATCTTTAAGAGCTTGGGGGATTTCCTCCTTTTCCCATATATTCTCCAGGAGAGAGTGGAGATGGCTGGTAAGCAGAGGTCCTCTTGCTTTAAACACCTCGGCTGGGATTCCATCAGGCCCTGAAATTTTGTTGCTTCCATCTGTTTGATGGCAGTAGCTACCTCATCCAGGGATGGAGGAAAGCTGAGGTGGGTCAGCTCTGCATGCTGAGGGACCGGCTGGGAAGTCAGGACATCCACATCGGTGTTTCGGTTGAGCAGTGAATGGTAGTGCTCTTTCCAGTGCTGAAGGATGCCTTCACCGTCTTTAACTAGGGAGTTACTGTTGGATGAACGGAGTAGGGCTGCGCCACAAGTGATTAGCCCCTAAAATTTTTAAGTGGAATTGAGAAATTCGCGCATCTTGTGCTGATCTGTAATTTTTTGTGTTTCACATGCTTTATTTTTAAACCAATCATTCGTTAGATTGGGAAGCTCACGCTGGGCCGCTGCTTTCTTCTTGCGGAAGGTATCAGCTTTGGTCCGAGACTGAGGGTTGTCCTGCCAGTCAGTTAAAGCGTGTTTATCATCGATGAGTACACTGATTGCCGGGTCATTTTCATCAAACCAGTCCTCGCGTAGTCTTTCAATCTGGCCGAGGGTCTCTCTGCAGGTTTCTGTCATGAGTGTCGAAAATATCCCGTTCGACACTGGAATTTGGGTTGTTTGTTGTCGGGTTGTTTATCAGCCCATGTTCAAGCTGCTCTCTGAAAGCATGTGCTACCACTGGATCCTCCAGACGCTTGGTGTCAAAGGCGCTTCTCGAGGCTTGCTGCCTTCGCCGTTTTGGGGAGACGTAAAGTGATAGCTTGGCTCTGACGAGCCGATGATCAGTGTCGCAGTGATCTGAGCCACGCATGGCTCGGGTGATGAGGACATGTCGGTGATCTCTATCTCTGATAATGATGGAGTCAATGAGATGCCAGTGATTGGATCGTGGATGTTGCCATGAATCCTTGAACTTGTCGGCCTGCCTGAATAAGGTACTGGTGACAGCGAGGTTGTGGGCAGCACACTTGCTGAGGAGTAGGCCGTTAGGATTACACTTGCCTAGTTCATTTCTCCCTATGGTTTCCTGCCAAATGTCAACATCTCTGCCAACTCTGGCATTCAAGTCACCAAGTAGCACAACCTTATCTTCTCTGGGATAGAGGTTAGCACTCTGTTAAGGTCGGCATAAAAGGCCTCCTTAATGACATCCTCTGCATGACGTGAGTGATTCAGTGGGACTCGGAGAGTCATGAGGCGCTCGTTTATCCCAATAGGCATTTCAGTTAGCCTGTGTAGGATGTGTTGGAGGATGACAAAGCCAACTCCATAAATGCGGTTTCTCTCCGCAGCAAGCTTACCCTTCCAGAAGAAGGTATAGCCAGACCCCCATTCTGTGAGTTGACCCTCGCCGGAACTCATTAATGGTTGCTATGTCGATGTTTTACCTAGCCAGCTCTTTTGCCACAAAGGCAGTTCTTCTTTCAGGACGCTCATTTGTGCCAGTATTCAGAAGGGTTCTGACGTTCCATGCAGCGACTATAAGGTGTTGTATAGTTGTTGTTTTTTTATCTGTGATTATGATCGTATTTTCAACCGCATAAGGATGACCTCACTGGGTGCGGTTGCCCAGCCAGGTTGTTTTTTTAGGCAGGCTATGTTTAGGGCACCTTTTCTAGCCCCCTCCCCGTGTGGGGTGAGCAGAGTAGCTCCTCGAAAGGGCTGCGCAGTCATATAAACAGGACCAGATTGCGCTGCTGCCTAGATCCCAGCGCATAAACGACCATCTTATCTGTGCCGCCCATGTGCAGAATTGTGACTAGACTTCCGGCAGTCATCGCTGCCTGTCCCCGTCGCCAGAGGACTTTTGGGGTATAGGGTTTTTTTGATGATGAAAGATATGATGAGCTGGATGGTGGCTGCACGTGATTTTATTTATGTGGCGAGACAGGAGCACTGGCTGCAACCACACATCTTGGCTCTCCCTTTTCCTGATCCAGTAGTGCAAGTGTTTCAACGACTGGGGAGAGGGAGAGTTGCACACACACACACACACACACACACACACACTAGTAGTGAATAAGGATATACTCTTATATCCCTGCTGGTTCTATACCTTGGTGCTAACATTCAGGATATAGATTTTATTTTCCAAGTTAATCCGATAATATAAGATATCAATTTTTCAGTAAAATGATTGCTAAATACGTCGTTAGTCTGTTAAAACGTTGATATTACCCCCCCCCCCCCCCCCCGTCCAGTCTCGCCTGATGTCACATTCATATAAAACATCACCAGATATTATGACGAGAATAGAAGTCGAATCTTATCCTTTTGCTCCCAGATCTGGCACCACCTGCGGCGGCCGTGGGGTTGTATGATCGGTGTGGTGTGTCAGTTCGTGTTGCTCCCAGCTGTGGGTTTTGGTCTCTGTATCATCTTCCAGCTACCACCCTACCAGGCCTTGGGCGTCCTCATCCTCACCTGTAGTCCAGGAGGAGCCTTCTCAAACTTCTTCACCTACTGGGTGGATGGCGACCTCGCCCTCAGGTGAGTCTTGGTTGTTATTCTCAATTTTGTGAGTTATTTATCGTCTTTACCAAAACGACAGACTTCACTCCAACGAGTTAAAATCTTGGCATTGCAAGAAAGTATAGATATTAGCAGTATATAAATTATAGTCACTATTCTTGCCTAATAGCATCATAATGACGGCGATGTCGTCGGTGCTAGCGTTTGGGATGATGCCCTTCAACTTATGGGCGTACTCGAAGCGGTGGACGGACCAGGAGATGCAGGTCCCCTACCTCAACATCCTCCTCAGCCTCATCTTCGTTACCATCCCCGTCATCATAGGCATGTTCGTCAGGCACTACACGCGCAAGTGGGCCGTCTACATCTCTAAGGTTTGTCGCATTATCTCCTGTAAAAGGTTTTGTTAGCCATAGTAGCGTCCAAAGCAGTTAGAGGTGGCAGGAAACGGCTGGGAACATAAGATGCAGTGCCTATTTCCCTCACAGTTAACCCTTTGAGTTTGACGGTTTAACCCTATTCGTCCTCAAGGTGTTGAGGAACTCAAAATCTCTCTTATCCACAAGAAAGAAGTGAATCCTCCCTCCTTTACTACAGATGAAAGAAAGGGACTTCGGTCGTCCGCCTTCCAAACTGTACCCAACTATCTCACACTCTATCTCTCCTTTCATATACATATATCTCTTTTAAATCCTGTGTATTCCAGCTGGTACAACCCTGAAGTGGATGATGGCAGGTGTGCTACACACTAATGGGGTGATGGTATAGGCATGGTAGCATTGGTGGGTATATTAGTCAATTTTTCCAGGTATGTGATGACAGGTATGATGGTCCCTAACATGGTAGGCAGCGGTATGAGGTGAATTTGGCCTCAGAGACAACCCACTCATCCACAACTTTATTTCCAAACCAATATTTACCAAATTCACGCCTTAATGTAAATTTCTCTAACTTAAAACCATTGTTTCGTGTTCGCTCCTGATCCCATAGTTTAATTCCATAGTTATATCTCCTTTATTTAACCACATCTTCCATTTATACACCTCAATCATATTGCCCCTCAACCTACGTCTCTCAAGGAAATGTAAATTCAGCTTTCTTAAGCCGGATGCAACAGTTGGGTAACCAACACACAGTATTCATGCACAATATCGCGAACCTTCCTGTCTGACAAATGATAAATTTTAAACAAGGTTCACCTTTTAAAGGACTTCGGCCCATGACTGACCTGAAGACATTGGGGGCTCAAGATTGGTCAATGTGACAGTGAGAGGACCTTTATATTTACCAACCTGATACATAACACAGAAGGCAACTAGAAGTCAAACCCAAGCAGCACCATTAGAATAAACTACAAACCTAATGACTTATACACTCTATCTAATCATACACCCCAGCCGAACCCGGCCTATAGTTTTATAGGCCGGATTCAAACAAGGTCGGGATCACAATGAGACCGGGTTCCTAAGAGGTTGGGTTCGGATGAGGCCGAGTTCACAGATACATTATTCGTGTAGGTTTGCAGGTGTGGTGGCGAAACTAACCAGATGTTGCTACAAGTGGGTAATAAACATGTGTGGTATTCCACCATACAGGTTTTCGGGCTGGTGGGGTGGATGGGAGCCTTCGCCTGTGAGGTGATGCTGATGCTCAGGTACTGGGACTCCCTCGTCGCCACCTCCGTCAACCTCTTCATCACCGCCGCCCTCGTCCCGCTTGTCGGGGTTGTGGTCGCTTACATCCTGACCAAGATTGTCTGCTTCGTAAGTCACACTGATCATCCGTGGACTTAGTTCATGGTGCTGAGTATATATACTGAACGTGTTTACTTGTCATGTCATTTAGCATCTTGTGTATCTATACATGGATGTCATGAGGTACAGGTGTCATGTACGTGTCACTTAATATCTTGCATTACGATGTAAGAGTGTATCATATGCCACTTTAAGTACAGTTCCTCAATAACAATCAATTGTGCCATGCAGAGCCATAAGGTGTGTCGGACAGTGGCCATTGAAACAGGGTGTCAGAATATGGTCGTCGCCAGCAACATCATGCTCCTCTCCTTCAGCGACTCTCAGGTGAGACACTTGTTGTGACACACTCAGGTGATACACTCGTTGTGAGACCCTCAGGTGAAACACTCGTTGTGAGACTAAGTTGAGATACTCGTTATATGAAACCCCGGGTGAGACATTTCCCTCTTGTACGTCCCATACTGGTGCGTATCAGTGCTAAACATAGTTAGAAAACATTCTCCAGGTATGACTTCCATAAGGAATCATTATGGAATAAAGGGAAACACAGGAGGTTGTTGATAGTTCAGTCAGGCGTTGATCTTCTCGTACTGACAGGTACGAAGGGGGGGATAGTAGTGCCAGACGCTTGTAGATAGCTCGGCCTGGCGCTGAGTATCTACCGGTCACCTTCCCTACCTCCCTCCCTCACTCTCCCAATGGACAGATACGGGGACAGATGGTGATCTTCCCGGTGGTGTACGGAGTATGCCAGATGGTGGAGGTGGTGGTGGTGACGGGAGTGTTCCAGGCTTGGGTCTTCCTCCACCGCGATGACGTTACCGAGGAGATGGTCATGTCCGTCGTCGACACCTCCATCCTGACCAGTGTCCCCGTCCCCGCCCACAAGCTTTCCAAGGTACAGTTAGTCTCTCACATCCCCAGTTATGTCTCTCAATCCTATCATGTATAGTATATGCCAAGTGCGTCCTATCCATACCAAGTACAGTACAATTCAGGTACGCCATAGCCCTCCCACGTACAGTTGCCTACAGGTGTAGTGTTCCGCCCCTCGGTGGAACACGTGACCAACAATATATATTTCCAGTAATATTTGTACTCGAGATTTGTGCTAAGCGATACAATATCTGTTAAGAAGGTTCGATGATGATTCCGACGTGGCCACATGTTCGGAAAGGCCACCGAGGAGTAGGACACTATACCTGCGGGCAACTGTACATCCCAGCCCATACATTTTTGCAACTCACCTCTTGTACCTACACTACAACTACTGTATGTCACTTATACACAGATGGAAATAATGAATTACACGTACTGTACTATTCTTGGAAATTTCGGAATTATACGAGTCAGGACTGCTTCACCACATATTGAATCTACGAGTATACTGTGTGTACACTGATATGAAATACCTGATAAACATACGAGCACAAACAGTAAATGACCATCTGTGTAAAGGAATTATTTACAAGGTGTAAATTTACCAAATGATTTATTCTGATTCATAAATATTATTTTTTTTAAACTTTGTGTTCATTGCAGAACAAGAAAAAATCTTAAAAAGACATTTCACCTTCATTCTAGTCTAGAATTGAAAGAATGACGGGGCATGTGGAGACACCTGACCTCTGTCGAGACCAAGAACAGGCAGCCCTCTGTAGTCACACCTTTGCACACAGGTAATCATCAACGTATTAAAAAAGTTTCATTTGTAGACGTTAATGTTGTTTAATAGAATACCATGATAAAAAAATAGTATTTACTCTGAAAATATAGACAGTCTCAATCTGATCACACACGCCAAGAAAACATTATTCTAACACAATACAACTAACTGTTTCAGCTGCGACCAAGGCCCTAACAACACCCAGAGGAATGGAGTGTTTTCCTCCATCCATCCATCACTAACAGCTGACGAAGTGGACGACCCTCCTTCATCCTGGACAAGGACGGGTCACTCGCCACCACCACCTCCTCACCACAGGATCCCGCCAAACAGTCCCACCGCTCTTTGTGATTCACCTACTTACAGATCACATAATTTTGATGACCTTGGTTTTGCGTTGCACAGCTTGAGTCACAAATCTCACAGTCCAAATTGCGAGGACTTCCCACACAGTCCATACGACGAGTCGTCTTCAAATTTTGACTTTGAACTCTACCCAGAAGACATCCTGGAGTCCACCTACAACTACGACTCTGACTCCCCGCGTAGCCCGACACTCAGTAACAAGGGCGTTCCTAACATGTTCCCCGTGACAGAGAGCGACTTTCCCTCCGACAGAGAAGATTCACCTTTGCCTTACGGGAGTCCCATCCCATGCAACCGGGGAACGTTCCACAACTCTGTTGTGGCTCAGAGGACAGACGACGACGAATGTAGTGGCCGTGACACCCCGGGGGTACACAGCTCTAACGAGACCTCGAGGTTCCTTAACCTTGAAAGCCCCTCGCCCACCTCCCCGACCAGCCCGTCCCAAGCTGGGTTGTCCCGCACATTTGGATTTTATCACGATGACGTCCGCCTGGGACAGACTCAACAGTTCGGCACTTTTGGTAGAAAAAAGAATGTTTGAGTACCGGTACGTGTATAGCTTACATTTTACATTTACTGCTTCAACCCGCATCTGTAGTGTCGATATTATTCATAAAAGTACGTATGTATTGTACTGTACTGTCCTGTACTGTACAATCAACACTGTATCATCATATAAAGTTTTCTTAAATCCAACGACGTGGTTTTCTTTTGAGCACTTTATTAACCTCATTGTTTTTCGTTAATATGACACGATTCAGTTTCTTTGAACCACAGTAGGTCCATCTGACACTGACTACTGAATAAGAAAGAGTGATACACTTGTATTGACAGTTGACTTTATGGGTTAGTTATAAAAACTTTTGTCGCTATCGTAATCACCTGTGAATTGTTTTGTGAACATATAAGAGTTCATACTGCTAGTCGGCACTCAGGCTCAGGTCCATACTGCTAGTCGGCACTCAGGCTCAGAAGCCAATAAGATTAAGATTCCAGAAAACATCACCAGAGGCCATGTGATCCTAATTATTTTTATACATCACATACATGCATTCATACATTCACATATACCCTGTATATATTTTCATAAATATGAAAGATGTTCTTTGTGTTAGTGCGCCTGCGTGATGAACATATCAGACGAACTTTCAGGCTAATGTTGACCTTGATCATTGCGGTTCTTGCTGGCTGTGGTAAACCTCTTCATCTATATACAAGGTACAACTGAAATGACTAGTTGCTGTAGACTATCTATCACAATTACTACAGAATCTGTATAAATCACTCAGTTTACTACTTTTCACCTACAGATGTGTGTTAATCGTGTGAATGGTTCGAGAGAGAATAAAAAATGGAAAATGGTGGTAGATTCTCACGTGCAGATAATGTGAATGTTTGGTAGACAGAAAAACCTGGTACAGTGGTATGAGAGACACACCTACCTGGTATGAGGACTTTATGGGTGTGGTGGAACTGGTTGAGACACTGGAGAGCGGGATGAACGCCTAAGTGGTAGAGGAGGTCAGTCGCCTTGATGAGGCCATGTAGGGTCAGCAGTCTTCTGTACTGTTGGTCTTCCTCGCTGCCTGTAAGCACATAAAAGAAGTATAACTCACTGCTAATATATCAATACCTTGAATACCTGAATATAGGCCATAAACACCTTGCTAAACTAATAATTTCATCATCATCATCATCATCATTATTATCATTATTATTATTATTAACAAACTCCTGCCTCACCTGGCTGGTAGGGTCCCTTGCGACTCTTGACCATCTGGTTGAGGAGGGATCGGGTGTGGTCTGCCTGGAGAGTGGAGAACTTATGGTTGTGGCCCACCACACCTCGTCCACGCAGGACATCCATCAGCTTCTCACCAAACCTCGTCACCACCACAATACAACTCTCATACGACTCTTTAAACAAAAAAGTTACGTGTCAGCATATGATGGACATTAAGAAAAGCAAATTATGTGTTTACCTTATGTTTATCCTTGAAGTAACTTAACTGGGAAATCACCTAATTAACCGGAAATCAGATGACTTTTAGACTAGATTAAACTGTAAGTGAATCTATACATTGATATAAATTCTGGGAACCTTAGAAGAGAAATAATTGAAAGTTACATCAAATAAAATCCGTTACCCAACACAGACCTCTCTTGAGCGTCAAGTGGGTCTTCCATATTATGACAAGGAGTCAAGGAGAACCTACCACTGAGAGGCACCTCCAGTATGTAGTGGCTGGTGCTCCCCTCCCTCCTACGCTTCCTGGCTCGGGTCACGCTGCTGCTCCTGCTGGTATTGGTAGTGCTGTTGGTACTAGTGGTGGTACTATTAAGACTGATACTGGTGATGGTACTAGGAAGGTTGCTGACACTGGTACTGGTAACAGAGGTGACGGTACTTCTGATGGCCTCATTAGACTTGACGATGCTGCTGTCAGTGGCGGTGTTCTTGGTGTTGGTACCCCCTCCATCCTCCTCCTCCTTCCCCCCCATCGTCGGCACAGTGCCACACCTAACGACCCTCCCAGCACACTCATCCCTCCCTGGTGGTGAGGCGCCAGTATTAGATGATTGTATTCTGTTATCATAAGCAGAGTGTTCAGTACCGCTGGTGATTGATGGCGATGTGTTATGACTTGATGACGGTTGTACACCACTGGTAGACGGTTGTACACCACTGGTAGACGGGTGTGCACTACTGGTAGACGGTTGTACACCACTGGTAGACGGTTGTACACCACTGGTAGACGGTTGTACACCACTGGTAGACGGTTGTACACCACTGATAGACGGTTTTACACCACTGGTAGACGGTTGTACACCACTGGTAGACGGTTGTACACCACTGGTAGACTGTTGTACACCACTGGTAGACGGTTTTACACCACTGGTAGACGGTTGTACACCACTGGTAGACGGTTGTACACCACTGGTAGACGGTTGTACACCAATGGTAGACGGTTGTACACCACTGGCAGACGGGTGTGCACTACTGGTAGACGGTTGTACACCACTGGCAGACGGGTGTGCACCACTGGCAGACGGTTGTACACCACTGGTAGACGGTTGTACACCACTGGTAGACGGTTGTACACCACTGGTAGACGGTTGTACACCACTGGTAGACGGTTGTACACCACTGGTAGACGGTTGTACACCACTGGTAGACGGTTGTACACCACTGGTAGACGGTTGTACACCACTGGTAGACGGTTGTACACCACTGGTAGACGGTTGTACACCACTGGCAGACGGTTGTGCACCACTGGTAGACGGGTGTGCACCACTGGCAGACGGGTGTGCACCACTGGTAGACGGTTGTGCACTACTGGTAGACGGTTGTACACCACTGGTAGACGGTTGTACACCACTGGTAGACGGTTGTACACCACTGGTAGACGGTTGAGCACCACTGGTAGACGGTTGTACACCACTGGTAGACGGGTGTGCACCACTGGTAGACGGTTGTACACCACTGGTAGACGGTTGTACACCACTGGCAGACGGTTGTACACCACTGGTAGACGGGTGTGCACCACTGGCAGACGGTTGTACATCGCTGGTAGACGGGTGTGCACCACTGGTAGACGGTTGTACACCACTGGTAGACGGTTGTGCACCACTGGTAGACGGTTGTACACCACTGGTAGACGGGTGTACACCACTGGTAGACGGGTGTGCACCACTGGTAGACGGTTGTGCACCACTGGTAGATGGGTGTGCACTTCTGGTAGACGGTTGTACACCACTGGTAGACGGGTGTACACCACTGGTAGACGGGTGTACACCACTGGTAGACGGGTGTGCACTACTGGTAGACGGTTGTACACCACTGGTAGACGGTTGTACACCACTGGTAGACGGTTGTACACCACTGGTAGACGGGTGTGCACCACTGGTAGACGGTTGTACACCACTGGTAGACGGTTGTACACCACTGGTAGACGGCTGTGTGCCCTTCGTACCGCTAGTAGACGGACGCTCACCAATGACGGACAAGGGGACATGACTGTGTTTGCTAGATGAAGCTCCCCTGTCGTCTTCTACATACCTGTTTGCATCTTCTATAACCCTAGGAGCATCCATTTCACTCCTACTAGCCATTTCAGACTCACGGGAGGAGGCCAGAGACTGTGTTACTACTACATGTCCCGTATATCTACCACCCTCAGCTTTACGATGCCTGCTGATGAATTCCTCGAGGGTGGAGTCAAAGCCACGGTCACCCCTGTTAGAGTGGTGTCCGGCCTCGATCTGACCGATTTTCGGCTTCATTTTAAGCTGACCAATCTTTTCGGAAATCCGTCTTACAAAGTCACTCATGGACAAACCAACCTTTGATGGACGGGTGGAAGATGTCGATTCTTCTTTTACAGTCATTTGGTTCGACATGACTTTGAGAGTACCTGGCAGTATTGTGTCCTGCATACTATTTTTTAGATCAAACTCGTCTTTTCTAATCTTGTCACCATGACCAGTAGATTCGGGTGTAATTCTTTCTTTCTTTAGCTCACTGGATTTGTCTGTCAGGACTTCAAGGCATACAGCACTTTCTAAATGACGGTTAATATTCACTTTCTCTCCGATATCCTCCTCTCCATGACAAACGTGTTCTCTTTGGTCTATTGCTTCTTCTTCATGCATCTCAGATTCATCTTTCATTTTATTCACAAGATATTTCCTAGTCGTGTTGTCCTCCACGTTAACCATATTCTCCACATTTTCTTTAAATTCACTACCATTATTGTCTGATTCACCCACCTCATACGGCATGGTTCCTGCTCCCTCTGGCTGGTTTAACCTATAACCACAAGACTCATCATCCACTGTTATTCTTCTCTGTGTTCTCCCTAAATCATCATTCACCAATATTTTAGGAATTTCCGTAACTTCCATCTCTTCAATGTGTGGCTCTTTACATTGATTGTTTGTTTGTGTTAGTCCATCTTCATCTTTTCCATTATCCTTACTTTCTTGAACTACTGTGTCACTTTCTGCTCCTATGATTTCTACCTCATGTTCAGTTTTATTTTTCGTAGTACTTTCACTAGTCACCATCAGTTCTTTTTCTTTCTGTTCATATTCCTTGTTAGGTGTTGTACTATCTCTTACAGCCGTCGTCAGTATAGTTGTGAATGTAACTTCTGGATATGGAACTTGTTTGTCATCTTTCTCTATGTTTCTTTCATTTTGTTCCTCGTTAGAAGACTTTTCATTCATTTCCTCAACCATGTCGCTGGTCCCCTCTCTAGGTTTTGCTGCTGTTTCTTCCATCCTCTTCCTTTTAGTTAGTTTCCTCTCCTCATCTTTTTCATCCAAACTAAAGACTGTCTCACTACTGATTCCAAGTCCTTCCTGACAGCTGAATTTCGCCTCTCTCTCTCCCATAATCCTCATTTCCTCCACAAGTCCAAGGATAAAACTCAGGTAGAACTGTTGCCAGAGAGGTTTTGTCTGGATATTTACACCATATAACCACTTGCGTTTTCTGGCCACATGATCATCGTCCCTCTTCTCCCATCTAACAACTTCAGAATCTTCTTTCACTGATGAGGTACCACAGTCAGGTAACTCCTCACTCTCCTCCATTGTATCCCTGTGTGGAATGTGTAATTCAGAGAGTTCCTTTCTCTCCACCACAACCTTTGACTCTGGTAAGGTCTGGTTCACCACCAAACTCATATGTGGTGGGTGTGGCTCTGGTATTTCTTGACCTTCAACCACATCCTTAAATTTGGGTATATCCTGGTTCACCATCACACCCTCTTTAGGAGTTCGCAATTCTGTCATTTCAAGTTTCTCATCACTGTTACATTGTGGACCGTGTAATTCCTGACTTTTTACTTCAATCTTTTCGGAAATATGTGCCTCTACCATTTCCTGACTCTTAGATGTTGTTTTCTGGGGAGTTTTACTTTCTGCCATGTCTTCTGGTGATTCAATTTGTTCTTTTAACTTATCATCCGAACCGGTTTTATGCACTTGTACACTAACAGTCTCTATATCAGCAGCTGCAGGCATGATGATTATGTTCTGGTCACTGTCAGAACTACAAATATTGTTTTCTATGGGGACTAATGAACCTTTAGGCATTACATTTTGTACATTGAAGTTTCTATCTTTTTGGGTCGAAGTTTTCACCTCGATCGGTTCACTCTTTGTGCCGTTGTCTTTTTTCCTCAAAGTTTCATCTTCCCATAATGAAGTTTCACTGTTTACAGTTTCAGCTTCACTCCTTAGACTTTCAAGTTCCTCTCTCTCCTTTTCACTTTTATAATAATCATCTATTGTATCACTGATCTCTGTTAAAGCTTCATCTCTCACCTCACAAGTATTCACCTCCATCATTGTATCTCTTTCTTCTATCCAAGTTTTATCTTCATCTATCAACGTATCTCTTTCTTTAAGATGAGTCCCTCCATTTATAACGTTAATTTTTTCCTTAACACTGATGTCATCGTTTTCACACTGCAGCCGATTTCTTTCTCTGGTGCTCTGACAATCATCGTCACTATCCGTGGAAACATACTGCTGAATGGAACTTACTTCATCTACTGGCATGACATCAATGTATCCGTGTTGTAAATCGTCGAGTACATGCACTGGGAAGATAAGCTGATCATCACTGACGAGTATTGTAGAGGACAGATTAACAAACTCCAAGTCATCAGGATCTTTCTTATCACTTGTCTTTCCTTCCGTCAGTGCCCTAACCTGGTCATCCATGTCTGATGGAAGTCTCTCTTTCCCGGTCACGTACACTTCCTTGTTCTCTACTGGACTGTCACTGAGTACCATCTCTGCCTCCTTACATCCCGATGTCTTGTCTTCCCTCAGTTTTACTTCCTTAGAACTCTTAACTTCAAGTACATTAACTACTTCATTGCAAATTACTGAGATATTGTTATTATCCTTTTGCTTCCTCGGTTCTTTAAATTCATTTGTTGTCATAACGTCATCCATTTGTTCAACCGTTGGGGCTTCATTTGTCTTATTATTGTTATTTTGAGTATTTGAGCCAGTGTTGTCTTCCAAGATACCTTTATTCTGGGAGTGGCTAAGCTCAGTGAAATCAGATAGTGTCAGCTGCATGTTGCTGCCTTCTTGTACGGGTCTTCTACAATCTTGTTTTTTATCTGATAATCTGACAACCGTAAGTTCCTCTGCTACCAATGTAGGTGGACTTGGAGTCTCATCAGAAGAAGTTTGGAACAATTTAAAATTTGGTACATCATTTTCTGAAACATCACTTTTGAGGACTTCATCGGAAAACAAACCTTCCTTACTTGCCATCCTTCCTAACCCAGAGAATGACTCATTACCATTAGACGATTCATTCTTATCACTGTTTGCTCCTTTTTCACCCTTGGAATCTTCTTCCATCAATTCCAGATTGAAAATAATAGTTGATGCACCACTTAATTCCAAGTCATCCATTATAGTTGTGTCTTCCGTCATATCATCGCGTGTTACCTGTGGCTCTTGGGCACGTGGCTCCTCATGATTCAGTGGCTGTGTTTCCTGATCATGTATGCTAATAGACGCTTGTGTTTCTTCTGGTGTGATATTCAAGTCCGGCAGGTCATAGTCATCCTCTGAGGTATTTTCTGTTGGTTCTCCAGAAGGAATTGATTTTGAGACATCAAATGTTGTCCGGCCAGGCACTGTACCAACAGAAGCTTGATTTACACAAGAATCTGAAGGGCTCACTATTCCTGAGGTCATCCGTGATGTACTCTTTTCTGTTATTTCAGGTGAAGAATCGCTAGAGAGAATAACAATGTTTGGCATCTGATCCGATCTACTGTCTGCCAACACTTGTATGTCATCATCATCCTTACCCGTGTCTTCTGCAATAGACATCATTCTTCTCTGGGACGGCACGTTAACCTCCTCACCACGAGTTTCATTGTTGAAGCCAGATTTGAGCTGCTGGTAATTGGTGACTTTAGTCTTCACCACTGTAAGGCCAGGGTATTTTGGGGTAGATACTTTGTGTCGCTGAGACGTGCCAGGTGATGCTGTTAAGCGACGGTGGGTCACACTAGGCTGAAGATCTCGCTTATGTAAAGACAGCTTAGCGTGCTGCAGTTTGTGTTGATCCTGTGTCGCTCTGTCATGAAGGGAAGGCTGGGGCTGCACAACACTAGAATTAATCTGATGTTGCGGTACTGTGGTCGGAGGGTGATATTGTTGTATCTTGGGTGTAGCTACCACTGAATGCTTCTGATGACCGACATTACTAGTCGACTGGTACTGGCAAAAAGTTTCTGACCCATTAAGCTCTGTGGGGGTGAATGTGATGGGTAAAGTACACGAGGTCCCATCAGCACCTCGACGGTACAGGTGATAAGTCGTCCTCGGTGGCGACATCTCCTCTACATAAATCCACTCATCCTCCTCCACTCCTTGGCCAGTCTTCCTCAAGCCATCAGCACGTCCCTGAGAATTCTTAAACAAAGGACGCACCTTTCTAGTTTGTTCCTGAAAAGCAGGGGACATTAAACTACCAAACGAGGAAAGCATTACAACCAGCATTTTCGCAAGAGCCTCATGAATGAACACTGACGAATAATAGACAAAGGCAGAATAAAAAAAATACATGATAAAACTTAATTATTTCTTTGAGCATTTCATAAAATTTATTTTTAATCTAATTTACTACTAGAAGTAAGACTCCAGAATCGGAGAAAATTATCATACATTTTCCGCCTCTAATGATGTGACAACACTTAAAACTGGTTAATTTGGCCAACGACAATAAGGCATGTCTCCCGGCCTTTATAACGGGGAAAAATCTTAAAGATAACATCATAAGCAGCTATCAAACAGGGAGGTACTACCGCCTGGGAAGATTATGGAAGCATAATGTACAAGTATTGTCTAACGGTAGACCCTGCTGCCATATGGCATCACAAAAACTGTGACCAAGTCCCAGGTTGCTGACCTGACTTTCTGCCTCATTTACACACAATTGCAGGGTCTCAATTGTTTCTCTTACTTTTGACAACACAACATGCATACTGTATATCGTTTCTCACTTGATTTATTTTCTCGTTTTTGTATATATTTATAGGTTTTTTTTTAATATTTATCTATTTTTATTAATTATTATTATTATTATTATTATTATTATTATTATTATTATTATTATTATTATTATATCCCCCCCCCCCCCCCCGGCCCTGATGTGGGTCAGTGACCTGTGCTCGGGTGGGAAAATCCCCGCAAAAAAAAAAAAAAACACGCCCAACTTACTGATACTGTGACTGAACCTCCTCTCTTGAGTGGCACAACAAAGCCTTTGCACACACGTCCCCTGGGTGTAACTGTTGGGGTGGACGGGAGCCTGGGTGTGACTGTGGGCGGCAACCTGGGCGTGACTGTGGGCGTGGGCAGGAGCCTAGGTATGACTGTAGGCGTGGGCGGGAACCTGGGTGTAACTGTAGGCGTGGGCAGGAACCTGGGCGTGACTGTGGGCTGGGAGTAAATGTGGGATTTTTGCGACGGTGGAGGTTGGCGGGTGACTGAGGTAGCAGGAACAAACTGGCACCTTATCTCCTGGATTCGTCGTTCGATGGTGTCGCCTTGTTCCCACGGCCTGAAGAATATCAACACTTATTTACAACGATGAATTATCATTCAAAGTCGTTATATTCTACTTTATTTTTTATCATTTATCTGTAAATTAAACATTATTCTAAATAACCTATGGTATATAATGGGTACTGTTAACAGCAAGAAAAAAGTTCTTAGTCACTCAATTTTTCCCTCCCTAGAGGCTGGTTCCCTTCCCTCACTCCAGCTTCTTGTACTGTACTGTACCTCACTACTGTACACTCTCCTGCAATCTATTACCCATCACTTTCTCCACTAGACTCTGCTGTGATAACTCACCTGGGAGTCACCCATGTGGGCGGCAGTGGAGTGGGTGGCGCTGAAGGGGTGGCGTACATTGTAGGCGCCACGGGTTGAGTTGGTCTACGGCAGGTGCCATTCACACTGTTATAATTCCACCTGCATTTCAGGTGTACAGTAATTGATTAGTACTACTATATATATATATATATATATATATATATATATATATATATATATATATATATATATATATATATATATATATATATATATATATGTATATATGGTAACAGGATACAGTATACCTAATTTAGGCTATTCTTTGCTGTATAAAAATATATATTGGCCAAGAAATTCTAGGAAGACCCTGAGCTTAAGATGTCTGCGTATTTGTGACTCTGAATTTATTGACGATGAATTGAAACACATTCGTTCCATTGCACAGAAACTCGGGTACCCTTCTGTGTGTGTTGATAGTTGTTTTAAAAGGGCTAAAAAATCCTTTCATTCCTCTCAAACCAGACAAGTTCCAACACTTAAGAATATTTTGACTCTGCCCTATCGTAATGAATTTGTCCCGTTCGTTCGGTCCCTCAAGCTTCTAAATATTAATGTTGTTTTCAAGTATGACTCTACCATTACCAATATGTTAATAAGGAATAGCCCAAGTTTGAATGTAAATGGAAGTGTTTATTGTATTCCATGTAGCAAATGTAATTGTAATTATGTAGGTCAGACAGGAAAAACACTGCAGCTCAGAATCAAACAACATACGGTAAGTATAATATCAGAACAGCATCTGAAAGCAGTGCCTTGTTCGTTCATGTTAGAAATAATAATCACCCCATTGCTTGGGAAAAAAGCTTAGAAGTATTTAAATCATCTTGTGTCACAGAAACACTTCTGGTTGAAGCTAGTTTGATTAAGGAATTAAAATCAATAAACCTTAGTGATGGTCAGTTCAAAACTGATAATATGTTACATAAATTTATTTGTCAGTGGCCCAAGGTTAAAAATGCTTTGAAAACCTTTGATCTAGATGTATGATAGTTATTTTGTGGGTCCCTTATTTTTGACCTGACCTAACTAGTCACGTCACCCCCCTTCTCTTCAGCTCCTCTACGTGTGTGTTGGTGTGGGGATTAGTGGTTGACATCATTATGACCTGACCTCATGTTTTTAAGGTCACCCTGTATATTTAAGCCTCTCTCTGTCCATGTAATCACAGTTGCCTCTGAAGATGTCTTGAATAAAGACGAAAGCTAAGGTGCTCCGTTGTTTCCATTTTCCCGTGTGATTTTATCAAGATATATATATATATATATATATATATATATATATATATATATATATATATATATATGCAAGTAAATCACTGTAGGTGCGCGTAATCTGGGTATAGGCTGATAACCACAAGGAAAGAAGAAAACACGAAGTTCCCAAGCGCTTTCGTGTAATTCACATCTTCAGGGGTGAGGACAGACTAAAGAGAAGTACAAAACAAGGTGTATATATACAGAGGAGGGTGAGACCAGGTCCACAATGGTCATTACCTTATGGGTGGTGTTATATGTAGTGATGATGGGTGGTGGTATATGTAGTGATGATGGATGGTTTTATATATAGTGATGATGAATGGTGTTATATGTAGTGATGATGGATGGTGTTATATGTAGTGATGATGGATGGTGTTATAAGTAGTGATGATGGAGGGTGTTATATGTAGTGATGATGGGTGGTGTTATATGTAGTGATGATTAATGGTGTTATGTGTAGTGAGGGATGGTGTTATATGTACTGTAGTGATGATGGATGGTGTTATATGTACTGTAGTGATGATGGATGGTGTTATATGTTGTGATGATGGATGGTTTTATATGTAGTGATGATGGATGGTGTTAAATGTAGTGATGATGGGTGGTGGTATATGTAGTGATGATGGATGGTGTTATATATAGTGATGATTAATGGTGTTATGTGTAGTGAGGGATAGTGTTATATGTAGTGATGATGGATGGTGTTATATGTAGTGATGATGGATGGTGGTATGTGTAGTGATGACGGATGGTTTTATATATAGTGATGATGAATGGTGTTATATGTAATGATGATGAATGGTGTTATATGTAGTGATGATGGATGGTTTTATATATAGTGATGATGAATGGTGTTATATGTAGTGATGATGGATGGTGTTATATGTAGTGATGACGGATGGTGTTGTAAGTAGTGATGATGGATGGTGTTATATGCAGTGATGATAGATGGTGTTATATATAGTGATGATGGGTGGTGTTATAGGTAGTGATGATGGATGGTGATATATGTAGTGATGATGGATGGTGTTATATGTAGTGATTATGGATGGTGTTATATGTAGTGATGATGGATGGTGCTATAGGTAGTGATGATGGATGGTGTTATATGGAGTGATGGTTAATGGTGTTATATGTAGAAGGATGGTGTTATATGTAGAAGGATGGTGTTATATGTAGAAGGATGGTGTTATATGTAGTGATGATGGATGGTGTTATATGTAGTGATGATGGATGGTGTTATATGTAGTGATGATGGATGGTGTTATATGTAGTGATGATGGATGGTGTTATATGTAGTGATGATGGATGGTGTTATATGTAGTGATGATGGATGGTGTTATATGTAGTGATGATGGATGGTGTTATATGTAGTGATGATGGATAGTGTTATAGGAAGTAATGAGGGATGGTGTTATATGTAGTTATGAGGGATGGTGTTATATGTAGTTATAATGGATAGTGTTATATGTAGTGATGATGAATGGTGTTATATGTAGTGATGATGGATGATGTTATATGTAGTGATGATGGATGGTGTTATATGTTGTGATGATGGATGGTGTTATATGTTGTGATGATGGATGGTGTTATATGCAGTGATGATGGATGGTGTTATATGTAGTGATGATTAGACAATAAAATAATAACAGTTTAGTGCCAAAAAATATACTTTGCTGTACAGTTGTAGTGTAACTTACATACACCGTTAATGAACTCTTGATGGAAGAAGAAGTTTTGGGAACTGAACAGTGAGACAATGTGGAGCCTCCCGGAGGGTGGCGTCCTACCGTGGCCTAGCGAATGAGCCGCCCGGACCAAACTTGGCATGGATAGCAAGTGTCATGTGGGGATCCCAAAAAAAACTCCAACCAATCCGATCCGACACACCCAAACCGACCCGACCCGTTAAACCACACAGAGGTTGAAAAGTCATATCACATCCCACGTATTATAGGTAATTTTATCCTTATACATATACTACTACACGTTCACTACAACACCCGTACTACACGTTCATTACAATACCAGCACCACACGGTCACTACAACTCCCATACTATACGTTCACTACAACACCATTGGACCCCAGGTCGCCTCTCAACCTCGCTCACAATGAGAATCCAGTGTGCAATATCAAAAAAAGATCGGCAAAGGCAAAACTATTAGAAAAATGCAGCTTCATAGTCTGGGATGAATGCCTCAAGGCATCATACCGTTGGAGAAGTGATCAGACACTCACCCTACCCACAAACATGAGAGTACATCTACAAGGAGATCGGGATGCTGGACGGTTTGCAAACCTTCTACTACAGATTGGGAATGGAACTATCCCTGTTGATTCAGAAGGACAAATAATCATTCCTCAAGGATGTGAAAATGTTGTAAAGTCCTCAACTGAGCTCACTAACATGGTCTACCCAAACATTATCCACCACTACAAGGATCACGAGTGGCTGCGTGAACGCGCAATTCTGGCACCAAAGAATGAAACAGTGGCTGAAATCAACATGACTACTCAGACAGCTTCCAGGCAGTGAGACCTCATTCAAATCTGGTTGATACAGTAATCGACCAGGACCAAGCAGTCCAGTACTCTGCAGAATTCCTTAATTGTTTGGAGCCCGCTGGAATGCCTCCTCACCACCTCACTCTCAAGATTGGAACTCCTATAATGCTCTTAAGAAATCTTGAACCACCAATCCTCTGCAATGGCACAAGACTGGTGGTGAAGGACATGATGCCACATGTATTGGAAGCTACAATACTGACAGGAAAAGCTAAAGGAGAGGACGTTTTTACATCAAGGATACCTCTCATCACCACTGACCTGCCATTTGAGTTCAAGCGACTTCAGTTCCCGGTTAAAATGAGCTTTGCCATGACCATCTACAAAAGCCAGGGAAAGTCCCTTAAGATGGTTGGCCTAAACCTGGTGTTTCCTTGCTTCTCTCATGGACAGTTCTATGTTGGAGGCTCCAGAGTGGGAACTGGCAAAAATCTGTACATACTTGCTGCTATTGGCAAAACCAAAAATGTGGTCTACTTTAATGCACTACAATGAGAAAATGTGGAGCCTCTCGGAGGGTGGCGTCGCGATTCCGCTAGTGTACTGTATATATCAACTCGTCTCAGCTCGGTGGACAACCCACCTGCTATCACCCCCCATACTACTTTACTTCCCGTTTCTACGCTTTCCTTCTCTCTCTCCTCTCCCAGGGCAAAGTCATTTGCCACTTTAGTAAGACATCTGAATATAATTGTTGTGCAAGTATTGTGGAATTGTTGTGATCAATATAAAGTGAAAAGACTAAGGAATTGTACCTGGTAGTGTGTTAACTATATAATCGAAGTGGGAGGTCCAGCTGTGAAGCCATTACCCTGTGAACAGTGTTGTGAAGAATTAGTGATTATTAAAGCAGACTACAGAGCACAAGTGTGTTTCTGTTACCTGGTGGAAGTCTCCCTGACTGTTGTTTGTCTGTACACTGATACTGATCGTCTGGAAATTACCGGAGATTGGCGGAACAGCCAGTGGTAATTCAAAGACACTTGTGAAATATCTAGTGCTTCTGTATATACGACCCTGGCCACTGGTAACCAGTGGTGGAAGCTGGATAAGCGGCGAAAGGAGGGTCGTAACAATATCATAGGCTAATTCTGTCATACAAGTCAATGTCTATAAATCATTTAGAACGTTTGGCCTCTGACAGTAGAGTACTCAATACAGTACATAGATGTAAGCAGTAAACTAACCAACATACCGTCAACACCTACACAAGTTAAGAAATACATTGAGTAAAATGTTTACAAAACCTCATCTGAACCAAAAGCCTGGAGGTTGTTACCCACGAAACCATTTGTCAGTCACCGCCCCTGATTCACAGACTGAGAACCTTGTCGGCTTAATAAGCTACATCAAACTTCAATGTCAGATTCATGAACTCTGTATGAAATATATGCCTTCGGTACAAATAAATGGTATTTCATTAATAAGCAGTGCCAATAATAACGGTTACCAAATTTTGGGCGGAATTTAATTCGGATGTGTAACCCATAGATTAATATGGCCAAAAAAATATAATGAACATAAAAAAAAATATAATTTACATAAAAACTTACTTGCTACAAAGAGGAAGCTTGGGTGATGCAGTAGTGGTAGTAGTAGTAGTAGTGGAGGTGGAGAAGTGCGTGTCGGGGAAGAGAGCAGCAGTGCGGATGGCAGAAGCATACTCTATGGAGGCCTCTTCGAACATGGTCCTAACCAATCGCGCGAGTTTGATGGGCCTCACGTAAGTGGTGGTTACCGGTGGAGATGCTGAAGTGGCCGTAATCTCCCTAGTGCTGCTCTTAACCCAAGACTGGTTGCTGATGTCAAGGTGAGATGAAGGTTGAATGGATTCTGTATAACACGAAACAAGGTTGACTGTTGTCTGACTGGTCTCTGTGTCTGCTGTATAAGGAGACAATGGTCTAAGATTGTTCAATGGTGAATCAGTGGGCTGGCTGCTCACAGGAGAAACAATGGGTGACGTAGCAGAGGATAATGAAGTTAGCTGAGCGACTTTTGCAGGAGTCGTTTGAGAGTTGTTTCTTAAAGAGGGTACAAGAATCGATGACCGTGATGGATTTACAACTGGCAGAGTGGTCGCCTCCTGCCTGCTGGCCAGAGGAGAAGTAGGAAGAGTAGTTAAGAATGGAGGATGAACGACTGACGAGAAAATCGTTTTGTCTCTGCTGGCTAGAGAATATAATAAATGTTTCTTTGATGCTGAGGACACGGGCGTACTGCCTTTTTCAGTCGACTGGATTCCGGGAAGGACTGTAGAAGAGGACTTACTCTCACACGGCAACAGTGCTTTCTTATAAGACCAGCGCTGAGACCTGGTTACAGTGGAGGCAATAGGCAGCATGGGTGAGACAGAGGGTAGGGTAGTAGTAGTGAGATCACGATAAACTTGCAGGCAGGTGACAGAGGAATTCACTGTTGTTGACATTGTAGGTTTGGAAGATGTCAATACTGGATGAACGACACCAGTAGAGGAAACTGAATAACCATCACTGCCAGGCGCACAGGGGTGACTGCTTCGACTGAATTGCGCAGCAGCTGTCTGGGAGAGATTGTTAATTCTCGACTGGCTGACAGTTACAGCACCACCACAAATATCACTGTCAGATGTGGTCAGCAGATTAAAAGTAGGTGTGAGTACATGCCGAGGGATGTGGGAGACGGTGGTAGTGGTAGCAGTTATGGTGCTAGTGGTGGTGGTAGCGGTGGTGCTAGTGGTGGTAGCAGTGATGGAGCTGAGGTGATGGTACCCTGGTGGTGGGGCCTGGCAGGTTTTCGACAGGACAGCAGCGCTGGTGAATATGTCAGGAGAGAGAACAGAAGTCTCACTCAACGCCATCACGCCCTCCTCATCTCCTCCCATCGACATGACCTGGAAGATTAATAACGGGTTAATATATCCAACCTGAACATATGAGGAATGATCCTATCTACAAAAATTACTCACGGACACGGATTCATCATACATTACAAATATTCCCAATGAAAGTATTTCTACCTGTAAAAATAAGCACGAGGAATAATTGTCCTGCATGGATTAGTGATAAATAAATATTCCATTAAGATAACACATTAAATTACAGATACATATAAAATTGATATTTTTTAATTAATCACGCCCAAAAAGCGGCTTAACACTAGGCTACAAATTGTTGTAGTTTCACTCGGCTACAATAAATTAATACAGTTCCACTCGGCTACAATATATTATTGTAGTTGCACTCGACTACAAAAGATTAGTGTACAGTTCCACAAGACTACAATAGATTGCGGTACACTCCAATATGCCATTAAAGATTGGTCTTGTGTATTTTCACAATGCTGCTCTACATAAAGCTCCAACAAGTATTACCAGTACTTGGCAACGGTAACAGACGTGACCGACCATCCCAAACTCCAACAGTCCTTGTCAGTGGCGAAGTTAAAGTAATCACTGGATAGTTCTCCCCCAGCTTCACCTAAAATTAACCGCCCTAACACTTCGCGGGGGGGGGGGGGGGAGATGAGGTTAGGATAGGTTAGGATAGATTAGTCTAAGATAGGATAAACTAGAATAGGTTAAGATAGGATGGTTAGGACAGAATAGACTAAAATAGGATAGGGCATATGTTAGGATCGGTTAAGATAGATTAGGCTAAAATAGGATAGGTCGGAAAAGGTTAAGATGGGATACGTTAGGCTAGTGTAAGGTAGTTTAATCATCAGGTGAAATAAGCTTAGGGGAATAACCTTCAGGTAAAGACAAAGTCACAAACCCAAGACCATCCCAGTCTTACAGCTTAACAATATTATCATTAAATTATTATTAGACTGTCCGGGTAACTTACGACTTATAGTCCACCTCAAATTCCAAGCTTCAAAAATAATTGGTATTCTGATAGTGTGGTATATACTGTATAAATAGTGGTCATTAATTTATATAAAACATATTTTCTAACCAGGAATTTATATATAATATTATCTGAACGTGAATTCATATAAAACTATTTAGCTTAATTTGTGCCGATCATGGATTTACACATATACAGGTAGATTTTCACTCTGAATTTATATTAAGATATTTACTGATCATGAATTTATATAAAAACATATGTTGATCATGAATTCATATAAAATTAAACATGGAAGATAATTTACGAGCTACCAACACAGACAGACTCACACGTTACCAGATAGATTTTAAGAATTACCAGCATTTAACTATAAGATCTACCACACAAACCAACAATACTTACGCTAACAGGTACGCAGTTTTTAAGTCACATGTATCTAATTATTAAGGTTTCAGAATTATGCTACCTCCTTTAAGTTAATTTTCTTACAGTCGACGTGGAAAAGCGGAACTCGGACGAAAAATTCTTCACGTTCTGATAAAATCTCAGAACTGAGTTAACAGTTATGGCGGGAAACTGGCATCGGTCATTTTACCTTATGTTGGTTCATATTTTTTTTTTTTTTTTAATTTAGAAAAAATGACTTAAAATTTATGTATGATGATGGAATCCTTGTGTTAGTGAATTTGTTTCGTCTCTGAAAAGAACATTTTTTTATAAAATTCGTAAATGGTGAATAAAAAATAGATTATTTCTAGTTTTTAGTATTCTATTCTCTCTCTCTCTCTCTATATATATATATATATATATATATATATATATATATATATATATGCAAGTAAATCACTGTGGGCGCGCGTGATCCAGGTATATGCTGATAACCACGAGGAAAGAAGAAAACACAAAGTTCCCAAGCGTTTTCGTGTAATTAACATCTTCAGGGGTGAGTACAGACTATATTCACCCCTGAAGATGAGAATTACACGAAAACGCTTGGAAACTTCGTGTTTTCTTCTTTCCTCGTGGTTATCAGCGTATACCTGGATCACGCGCACCCACAGTGATTTACTTGCATATATATATATATATATATATATATATATATATATATATATATAGTGATGATGGATATTGTTATATGTAGATATGATGGATGGTGTTATATGTAGTGATCATGCATGATGTTATATGTAGTGATGATTAGACAATAAAATAATAACAGTTTAATGCTAAAAAAATATACTTTGCTGTACCGTTGTAGTGAAAAACATGGTGGAACTTACATACATACACCTATAATGAACTATTGATGGAAGAAGAAGTTTTGGGGACTGAACAGTGAGACAATGTGGACTCTCCTGGAGGGTGGAGTCCTACCGTGGCCTAGCGAATGAGCCGGGTGGCGTTTCTGGTAGTGTATATGTGTTTATATATATATATATATATATATATATATAAATATATATATATATATATATATATATATATATATATATATATATATATATATATATATTAGGCAAGGCTCTTAAACCCTAACACCTACTCAGAATAAATTATAACAAGCTATAAACCAATCACATATATGAACCCGGGATTTCAACTGTAGGATGTTAAAATCCGTAGTCTCCAGCGACAGTGGTTGTGTCGCCAAGCGGCCGCTACATATAAAACTTGTTTTTTTCTTTCTTTTATCCTCTTCACCACTGATCAGCTCATTAGCCGCTTGGGCGATCGGTCACGTCTCTGTCACGCACTGTTGGCAAGTACTGAGCATGCACCGGCTTCTGAATGTACCTGAACCCGCTCCAGTGTTGGTCGAGTCTGGTCTTAAAAGAGCTTACACTCGGTGCCGTCACAACACACTGGTAGATTGCTCCAACAGTTCACAACTCACTCCGAAAAACTTGGCCCTCACAGTCTTCTGAACCTGCGGCTTCTCAATCATGAGTTGTGACCCCTTGTGGGGCGAGCGTCCGCCTGCTCCAAGTAAGGACACTCGACCGAGTTGTGATGCTTATACACCTCAATTAGGTCGCCCCTTGCCCGCCTGTAGTATAAGCTAGGCAAGTTCAGGCGTGTAGCATACTGTATGTGGCCGGTTATTCAGATTTCTCTATGTTTGTCTATTTTCTCTTTGATAGGTTCACATACATACGTACATGTAAGAGATCTCACACTAAGGGTGGAGGTAAGAAGTGAAACTCACAATAGCATTCTCTGTATATATATATATATATATATATATATATATATATATATATATATATATATATATATATATGCAAGTAAATCACTGTAGGTGCGCGTGATCTAGGTATATGCTGATAACCACCAGGAAAGAAGAAAACACGAAGTTCCCAAGCGCTTTCGTGTAATTCACATCTTCAGGGGTGAGTACAGACTAGATAGAGTAATGCAGAACAAGATGAATATATACAGAGGAGGGTGAGACCAGGTCCACAATGGTCAGGTAATGACCCTACTAATCTTTAAATGGCACACAACGGTTGGTGGTTGGGTCAGATGGGACAGTGACCCGCCCTCTCACCTGATCACAAATCTTCTTAATTACAAAGTTGTCCAGCTTGTACAAGCCGTTACTCAAATTCATGTTGAATGCTTCGGTATGTTTAATAAGACTAGATTCTATGATGTTCCTACTATCAATTGAATTACATGGTAATATTGAGGAGGCATTATCCCAGTCAATGCAATGCTTGTTATCCCTCAAATGAACAAACAGAGCATTGGATTCCTGGCCTGTCCTGACACTGTATTTGTGTTGTTTAATTCTAGTTACAAGATCTTTACCTGTCTGGCCTAAGTAAAACATATTACATTCCTTGCAAGGAACTTTATAAATGCAACCAATTGTGTTGTTGGGGGAGTTCTTGATTAACATTTGTTTAACAGTGCATGAGTTTTTAAATGCCACATTGACGTTCCAAGATTTTAGCTGTGCCGGAATGTGTGAGAAATTTTTGTGAAATGGTAATATTAAGATATTCTTATGGTCATGGGTGGGCTTGGGATCAGTTCTATAAAAAGTTTTCTTAGTAATGTTTAAGCATTTGTCTATGAAAGATCTAGGGTATTTAAGGTTTGAGCCAATATTATATATATATTTGTATTCCTCATCGATGAATTCCGGACTGCAAATTCTCAATGCACGTAAAAACATTGTTGTAAATACTGACTGTTTGACTTTATTATGGTGGGCAGAATAATAATGAATGTATGAACACACATTGGTTGGTTTTCTATAAATACTGAACTTGAAAGTGTTACCCATTCTGTGTATCAGACAGTCTAGGAATGGCAATTTACAGTCTTGCTCTAATTCCACAGTGAATTTGATCGAGGGGGCTAAGTTGTTAAGTTGTGGTAGGAAAACTTTTAGGTCCTCATTACATGGCCAGAGACATAATACATCATCAACATATCTAAACCAGACTGCTGAGGGTGGTAAAATATTACTTAATAGTTTCTTTTCAAAGAATTCCATATATAGGTTGCTTAATACAGGTGAGAGTGGATTACCCATTGCCATACCAAATTTTTGAGCATAATATTCCCCATTGAATTCGAATTTGCAATCCTTAATACATAGTTTGATGAGTTCGATGAAGTCATCTTTCGAGACGGGCAGTGAAATGTTATCCAGGGAATCTATGAGGAACTCTAGTAAATCATCAACTGGGACCTTTGTAAAAAGTGACGTTACATCAAAGCTGACCAGTTTAAAATCATGATTAATGTGCAAGTTATTGAGTTTATCAACCAGATCCATATTGTTCTTGATATTGGAGTTAGAAATGTTGCCAACTAGGGGGTTTAGTAAGGAAACTAACCATTTAGATAGTTTATAAGAGATTGACCCAACAGAGCTAATGATGGGTCTTGCTGGGTTATTGGGCTTGTGGGTCTTGATTAAACCGTACATGTAAGGCAGTGGAGGGGACGTTGAAGTAAGATGTTTAATGAGAGTAGCTTTGCCTCTCAATAGGGACTTAAGTTTTTTGTTGAACTGGGTGTTGACAGTGTTGAGAGGATTATTTATGAGTTTAGAATATGTTGTAGTGTCACATAAAAGGTCATTCATTTTTGAGATATAGTCATCTTTGTTTAAAATCACTACTGTGTTGGCTTTATCTGCTTTAGTGACATGTAGATCCTTATTTTTCTTAAGGGCTTGGAGTGCTTTGGTGAATCTTTCTGGACAGTTTGAAACACAAGGCTTGGACATAGATGCATACACAACACCTTTACACATGTTCACTTCTTCACTTGTCAAATTACTGAATTTCTCCAAATTGCAAAATGCTTTGGCTATGTCAACACTGTCGACTCCCTTGTTGGAACCATCAAAACTTAAACCATAGCCGAGGGCACACAAGGTATCATTGTCTAGTTATTTAGAGGAGAGATTCACTACACAGTTGTTATTGGCATCCTTAGTCCAATCACTATTTCTAATAAGGAGTGCCAATTTGTGGTCTATCTTGGCTTGAAGATCAGAACGCTCACGTCTCAGGTTATCAAAACAGTAGTCCAACATGAACTTTTTCCAATAACTCGGTATGGTCATGATAAAAGCGCGCTTTTTTTGTCTTACAATACGGAAGGCTTCATCCACTTCAATTTTCTTTATTTCAAAATGTTTCTTAAGGATGATTTCTTGGAACTCATCAAAGGGGCGGTCAGACACTGTCAACACCCAGTTCAACAAAAAACTTAAGTCCCTATTGAGAGGCAAAGCTACTCTCATTAAACATCTTACTTCAACGTCCCCTCCACTGCCTTACATGTACGGTTTAATCAAGACCCACAAGCCCAATAACCCAGCAAGACCCATCATTAGCTCTGTTGGGTCAATCTCTTATAAACTATCGAAATGGTTAGTTTCCTTACTAAACCCCCTAGTTGGCAACATTTCTAACTCCAATATCAAGAACAATATGGATCTGGTTGATAAACTCAATAACTTGCACATTAATCATGATTTTAAACTGGTCAGCTTTGATGTAACGTCACTTTTTACAAAGGTCCCAGTTGATGATTTACTAGAGTTCCTCATAGATTCCCTGGATAACATTTCACTGCCCGTCTCGAAAGATGACTTCATCGAACTCATCAAACTATGTATTAAGGATTGCAAATTCGAATTCAATGGGGAATATTATGCTCAAAAATTTGGTATGGCAATGGGTAATCCACTCTCACCTGTATTAAGCAACCTATATATGGAATTCTTTGAAAAGAAACTATTAAGTAATATTTTACCACCCTCAGCAGTCTGGTTTAGATATGTTGATGATGTATTATGTCTCTGGCCATGTAATGAGGACCTAAAAGTTTTCCTACCACAACTTAACAACTTAGCCCCCTCGATCAAATTCACTGTGGAATTAGAGCAAGACTGTAAATTGCCATTCCTAGACTGTCTGATACACAGAATGGGTAACACTTTCAAGTTCAGTATTTATAGAAAACCAACCAATGTGTGTTCATACATTCATTATTATTCTGCCCACCATAATAAAGTCAAACAGTCAGTATTTACAACAATGTTTTTACGTGCCTTGAGAATTTGCAGTCCGGAATTCATCGATGAGGAATACAAATATATATATAATATTGGCTCAAACCTTAAATACCCTAGATCTTTCATAGACAAATGCTTAAACATTACTAAGAAAACTTTTTATAGAACTGATCCCAAGCCCACCCATGACCATAAGAATATCTTAATATTACCATTTCACAAAAATTTCTCACACATTCCGGCACAGCTAAAATCTTGGAACGTCAATGTGGCATTTAAAAACTCATGCACTGTTAAACAAATGTTAATCAAGAACTCCCCCAACAACACAATTGGTTGCATTTATAAAGTTCCTTGCAAGGAATGTAATATGTTTTACTTAGGCCAGACAGGTAAAGATCTTGTAACTAGAATTAAACAACACAAATACAGTGTCAGGACAGGCCAGGAATCCAATGCTCTGTTTGTTCATTTGAGGGATAACAAGCATTGCATTGACTGGGATAATGCCTCCTCAATATTACCATGTAATTCAATTGATAGTAGGAACATCATAGAATCTAGTCTTATTAAACATACCGAAGCATTCAACATGAATTTGAGTAACGGCTTGTACAAGCTGGACAACTTTGTAATTAAGAAGATTTGTGATCAGGTGAGAGGGCGGGTCACTGTCCCATCTGACCCAACCACCAACCGTTGTGTGCCATTTAAAGATTAGTAGGGTCATTACCTGACCATTGTGGACCTGGTCTCACCCTCCTCTGTATATATTCATCTTGTTCTGCATTACTCTATCTAGTCTGTACTCACCCCTGAAGATGTGAATTACACGAAAGCGCTTGGGAACTTCGTGTTTTCTTCTTTCCTGGTGGTTATCAGCATATATATATATATATATATATATATATATATATATATATATATATATATATTATATATATATATATATATATATATATATATATATGTATTGTAAGTGCAGTGCGGTGCTAGGGAGTTGCTGTGTGGTGAGGAGCTTGCTGAGAGGTCTTGTTGGGTGAGGAGCTTGTTAAGAGGTCTTGTTGGTTCTGGAGAGTAGAGTGACCTCCACGGCTAGGCTGAGGTGTATTTATACGATTCTCCAGGATCAGAGAAGCGAGGTGCGAAATGAGTGGCGTCAATCACCGCGCAGTCCGTGAGTGAGGCCTGGTCTGTGGAACTCGCTGCTGATTGGCTGGTATCGGACGGCAAGTGATCAGTCAGCAGTTGTACACGCAGGTCCGCGAGTGAGGCCTGGTCTGTGGAACTTGCTGCTGATTGGCTGGTATGCGAATGGCAAGTGATCAGTCAGCAGTTGTAGGGGAAAGTATCCACTACAGTACTCCCCCTCCCCTCTGAGTGCTGCAGGAAACTTGTTGTCAGCAGGGTTGTATCCCACATGCGAGACATAACGGGCGGGGGTGTGAATCAGTCGGCTGCTACGGGAGATGACTCTGTCTAGTGACGCGGAATCTGTGGGAGAAGGAGGGTTGTAGAGGAGAGAAGGTTGAACAGGCAAGGAATGTGGTGCTTCTCTCGCAGCAGGTGCAAAGTCCTCAGGGGCGCAGGGTGGGGTGTCTGGGTCCATAGGGGCGGCTGCAGGATCCTCATCAGGAGCAGTAGGTATCTGAGGATGAAAAGAGGGTACCCAGAAATGTTGTGGGCGAGGTGGTGCTGCAGGTGGCAATGGTGGACAGACTGGCGAAGAAGGTGCGGGATGAATGTGTCCAGAGCTATGGGAAGGCTGGCGTGGGTCAGTAGCCTTGAATGCAGAACTGCCTGTCGTAGTGTTTGTAGTAGGTCGTGACGGGCAGCAGGAATAAAGTGGTTAAGGTCAGAAGTAAGGCGTGTGATGTGCTGCTTGATAGTGTTAGAGGTTATGGCGTCTCCCAATCCCCGTTGACGTCGCTTCCTCGTGTAGTCGCAAGGAGCCTCACAGAGTCTAACGTTAGCACCAAAACGTTGATGGTACCAACAGAAGGTAGGTACACTGTGCTGGGGGCTGGTGGGGGCGTCTGAGGCAGGACGGGGGTGATGGGGTCGGTAGGACACTGAGTGGGGCAGGAACAGGAGCAGGCATGGAGGAGCAGAGCTGCTCGAGGGTGTCCATTCTGTGGTGTAGAGATTGTTGCAGGTCCTTCAAGTCTTGTTTGTCTGGTGGAATGCTACTTCTCTGAGGAGCGTTGATGTGGTTGACGAGACAGGAGGAAAGTGACGGTGTGGCCGCTGAGTTGTTTGCAACAGCATGGCGAACAGCAGCATATTCGTGTTATACTCTGTCTGCCATGGCTGCATAGATCGCCGAGGTAGTAGAGTAGTCCAATGCCGAGAGGACGAGACGAACTTCTGCAGGGAGTTTCTGAGTGTGAAGCTGGCGCAGGATAGTGTCAGAAAGCCTGTCTGTGCGGCGGGAGTTCAGTCTCCGCATCTCGTCCCAAAGACATGCAGGTGTTGAGTTGCCGAGGGAGAGACAGGTTAGGTCTTGCAGGAGACTGGTGTCAGGCTGCTGGTATCGCCTCTTGAGAGCACCTCGTAGAGCTGCAAATTTGTTGTCAGCTAGAGGATTGGTGATGGTTTCTGAGACTTGCGTGGCGACTTCTGTGGGCAAGGAAAAGAACAGGGTGACGTACTTCTGTTTGTCTGTAGCTGTTGAGCCGATGAGAGCTGCCCCCATGTGGATTAGCCAGTCTTCAATGTTGTGATTGAAGACTGGGAGTGATCCGTTTCTCATCCATTCTTGTGAGAGTGCATCACACTTATTGGGTAAGGATGAGGGATGGGTGTTTGCTCCAACCCCCTTTCATGTTCACAATCTCTTGGGAGGGAGGTGAACAGTTACAGGGGGGACCGCAGGACGAATACACTTTTGAGGGTGCAGGTCCCTAGGCCAGAGCGAAAAAAGAAGGAAAAGACCTCAAACCACATCTCGAATATCACGCTATAGTTGCTCTCCAGCTGGAGTGTGGGTTACTCACACCACCAGTGGGGAGGGCAAACTAATGCTCAATAAACCGAAAACGCTTGTGAGATGTTGTTGACGATGTCAGTGGCGGGTGGTCCGGTCAGGTCAGTTGGCCAAGAATGGCAGCAGAAAGAGAGCGGTCTTCACAGCTCCGGTGGTATGGCAGCAGAGAGAGCAGTCTTCACAGCTCCAGGGGTATGGCAGCAGAAAGAGAGCGGTCTTCACAGCTCTGGGGGTATGGCAGCAGAGAGCGGTCTTCACAGCTCTGGGGGTATGGCAGCAGAGAGCAGTCTTCACAGCTCCAGGGGTATGGCAGCAGAAAGAGAGCGGTCTTCACAGCTCTGGGGGTATGGCAGCAGAGAGAGCAGTCTTCACAGCTCCAGGGGTATGGCAGCAGAAAGAGAGCAGTCTTCACAGCTCCAGGGGTATGGCAGCAGAGAGAGCAGTCTTCACAGCTCCGGGGGTATGGCAGCAGAGAGAGCGGTCTTCACAGCGCCGGGGTTATGGCAGCAGAGAGCGCGCAGTCTTCACAGCTCCGGGGGTATGGCAGCAGAGAGAGCGCGGTCTTCACAGCGCCGGGGGTATGGCAGCAGAGAGAGAGCGGTCTTCACAGCGCCAGGGGTATGGCAGCAGAGAGGGAGCGGTCTTCATAGCTCCAGGGGTATAGCAGCAGAGAGGGAGCGGTCTTCACAGCTCCGGGGGTATGGCAGCAGAGAGAGAGAGGTCTTCACAGCGCCGGGGGTATGGCAGCAGAGAGAGAGCGGTCTTCACAGAGCCGGGGGTATGGCAGCAGAGAGAGAGCGGTCTTCACAGAGCCGGGGGTATGGCAGCAGAGAGAGAGCGGTCTTCACAGCTCCGGGGGTATGGCAGCAGAGAGAGAGCGGTCTTCACAGCTCCAGGGGTATGGCAGCAGAGAGCACGCGGTCTTCACAGCTCCAGGGGTATGGCAGCAGAGAGAGCGGTCTTCATAGCTCCAGGGGTATAGCAGCAGAGAGGGAGCGGTCTTCACAGCTCCGGGGGTATGGCAGCAGAGAGAGAGAGGTCTTCACAGCGCCGGGGGTATGGCAGCAGAGAGAGAGCGGTCTTCACAGCGCCGGGGGTATGGCAACAGAGAGAGAGCGGTCTTCACAGCGCCGGGGGTATGGCAGCAGAGAGAGAGCGGTCTTCACAGCGCCGGGGGTATGGCAGCAGAGAGAGAGCGGTCTTCACAGCGCCGGGGGTATGGCAGCAGAGAGAGAGCGGTCTTCACAGCTCCGGGGGTATGGCAGCAGAGAGAGAGCGGTCTTCATAGCTCTGGGGGTATGGCAGCAGAGAGAGCGCGGTCTTCACAGCGCCGGGGGTATGGCAGCAGAGAGAGCGCGGTCTTCACAGCGCCGGGGGTATGGCAGCAGAGAGAGAGCGGTCTTCACAGCTCCGGGGGTATGGCAGCAGAGAGGGAGCGGTCTTCACAGCTCCGGGGTCATGGTAGCAGAGAGGGAGCGGTCTTCACAGCTCCGGGGTCATGGTAGCAGAGAGGGAGCGGTCTTCACAGCTCCGGGGGTCACCAATTGTAGCGTACTGTAAGTGGCCAGTTGTCACATTTCTCTATGTTTGTCTATTTTCTCTTTGATAGGCTCACATACATATGTACATGTAAGAGATCTCACACTCAGGATGGAGGTAAGAAGTGAAAGTCACAATAGCATTCTCTGTATACAGTAGTTTGTATATTGTGCATTTTAACCACAAAAGTTCCCCCTATTTCAAAGTCCTGCCCATTTTGTGCAATCAAAATTTTACTTCCTTAATTGAAATTGAAAATAATGGAATAATATAATTTTGAGAAAAACACTAGGGTAAAGTATTCTTTTTTTTTATTGAAATCAGTACAAGTACCTGTATAGAGTTTTTTGGTTGTACTCTACTAAATTTCTTTACCATAATGAATTTATTATAAAATATAGCCTAGTACAACACAGTATTCAAACTTAGTATGATTTAGCTGTAGCAGGCAAAACTTGGTTAACATTCCTTTTAAGACCACCTACAATTTAATACTTGGGTCATTTCTTTTTGTACTTAAAATGAAAAATAATTTATTTTATTTATGAGTGTTTCCTGAATTGAACATCCACCCTCCCTTGCCTCCTTCACCTTGAGATACTTCTGCACTCTATACCACTAGCATCATGAGATTTTTCTTTAATACTCAGTGATATAAGGAAAGAAAATTTTAGTGAAATCAGCTTCCTAGGTTAAGTTAGGTTGGTTTAGTATGGTTTTCATGAATTTGCCCAAGAAATGAATGTGAAATCCATTCACAACCCATCAAAATACAGCCACTCCTCGACTTACGGCGGGGTTAGGGACCCAAATCCAGGTCGTAAGTCGAAAATGCGAAGATAATACATAGAAAATCTAAAATGGGTGTCTCTTTTTCTTCTCAGCACCACAAAACTCTCACTTTTTAGCTTGTCAGCCATTTTAAAGTTAATTACAAACAAAAATTTTGCCTATGTACCGACTTTGGGACTCGAAAATACGTAATTTTACCAAATTTGGGTTTGACTGAGGCAGGTCGTAAGTGCGGGTGGTCGTAAGTCGAGTAGGTCGTAAGCCGGGGAGGAGTTGTATATCTTCAAACTCCTGGGGTATTCAGAATAACATCAAGTGTTGTGAGTGGCACAAATTGTCCATGAAAGGTCTCATAACATTCATGGTGCTCAACCCATCAGGACTTACACAAAGTCTGAATCATTTTTGTGGCTACATTCTATGCTAGCCTAGACCTTTCTAAACAGTGCCTGACACTCTGGAGAGTACTGTACTGTACATGAACAAAAACACACAATTCAGGAAACCAATCACACACATTTTTAATACTATACAGTACCTGCTTCTTTGCATGATGACATGTCACTCCTTTTGAGGGTATCTCCCATCTGAGCACTCAGTGCAGATTGAATCTTGTGCTGGGTTTCCATATTTCTAGCACTGATAGAAGGCCAGCTTTTAGACATACAAAATGCAGACCAAAAAGGCCAAAATTCTAGGAACATGAGGACAACTTTTTTAAAGGGTAAAGCAATGCAGTCAAGCTAAATAGTAATGTATGGAATTTAACATTTTCTTTGTCTTCAATGAATGAAATACAAGAATCTCCCCTTTAACCAGAATAATTGGCACAGTGTTTCCAAGTTTGAGAGATTTCCGTATATTGAGATGAATTTTCTTATCCCTTGAAAAAAATTACACATCCCCTGAAGTTTTCCAGGCATTGGTGAATGTTTTGTCTTCTAAATTATATACAGGTACTCCTCGACTTACGACAACCCGGACATACGACCGCCGTGGTCGTATAAAATATTTTTCAAATTACGTATTTTCTAGTACCGACATTAGTGATCGCGCTGTGTACCGACAAAATTTTTGTTTGTAATTCCCTTTAAAATGGCTGACAAGCGTAAAAGTGAGTTTTCTCATGGTGCCGAAAAGAAAAACAGACACCCATTTTAGAATTTCTATGTATTATTTTCGCCTTTTCGACTTACGACCTGGTCGTCGGGACGGAACCCCATCGTAGGTTGAGGAGAGACTGTATCTGGCATGGAGCACTGTTGCTATAGAGGCTTCCTTAACTGCAGTCGGACAAACAAAGAGCGGTATTTATTTCTGCAAACACCACTGTACACGTACAGTATATTGTAAATAAACATAATATACTATTGTATACATTATACTATACTGTACTCACCAGCAGATGCTGTTGTCTCAAGTTTGTGATACAAGCAGGCCACAGACCAAATGGTGACATGATACAGGATGACTTGCCTTTGTTCTGTACCATCTACTGTAGCAGCTGTTGCTGTCACTCTCCTCACCCTAAATGAAGGAGGGATTGTACTATACACACACTGTATAATGTACATTGTACATACACCCTCTACACACAAACCTACAGTAGGCATACACTCTCCTCTTTCCTATGTACAGTACTGTCTGTACTGTATGGTACTTTTACACTTACTGAATGTACAATACAGTAAATGTAACTATAATCACTTTTTATATTTTAACACCGCTTTAACGGTATTCTTGGCTGATTGTATCCTGGTGTAGTAATGTAAAAAAAATTTATAACAGATCGTATGCGAAAACAGCAGTGAACGAGCGAACAAGCTTGTAGAATGGCAGCAGACAATGAACTAAGAGTGTCATGATGCTAGAGTTTGAGGAGATAGGCTGCAAGCTACATCAGCCAATCATAGGAATTGCATGCAGTCACATGACAGTATAGTAGCCAATCGTAGAGCCCAAGAACCTCTGAGCCTACCCACCCATGCGCTCGGCAGGTGTCAGCATCTGATGCAATCTCTCGGAAATTCATTCCAATACTTGAAACACTTTTTCTCTGAATTTCTCTGAATGCTCTTTTTATTTTCCAAGTAATGGAAAGTTATGGAGATCGAAGATTTTGGCTAACTGGGAGATCAGTGTACAGTAGGGTTGCTCATTTTTCCCAATTTTAGAACATTGTGGGTGGGGGTGTTTTTTCCCATTATTTCGTTACTCCTAAATTCATTGGTGCCAGAATTAATGAAATCCAACATGTTCTAGGGGTCGCGAATCCAAATATAAAAAATGAATTTTTGCGAAAAAACGTCAAAACTCAAGCTTTTTCTCTTATAGATCAGCAATCGCGCTGCTTTTCACTACTTAACCCTAATGGCTGGCTAGAGCAGCTATTCAGCTTTCCATTGACACCTAATTCGATTGCATGCACCTCTTAGTTGACCTTCTAGTTCAGGTCAAAGGCTTTACCTGCGTTAAGGGAACCTGATTCCAAAATATTCATAGTTTTGACTTTTCCATTTATTCGAAAACACATATCAATATTTTGCCGTAACAGTCTTTTCCATGATATATTTCCCTCTTAAAAAAACAAACATCATTGGAATAGGTCAATAACTCTAGGAGGAGATGCAATTTGAAAGTTCAATCCCCCCTCTATTCTACTCTCACAGTTGCATCAGAGCAGACTTGCTGAAGCCACTCATCTGCTGCCTGTGCTTTTCCACAAGTTGCATGACATCCTGCAGCTGCTGCTCATCCTTCGTGACTGAACCAATGAAGTCCTGCATAAGCTTTATTCCCCTTTCGGCCACGTCATTGGTTACCTTCAGGCTTCTGGAGAAATCTTTCAGCTTCATGAACTCTTCGTTTTTCTCCCAGTCTTCCACCGGTGACATCAGCCATGCTGTGCCGCACACATGATGCTCCTTGAAGATCATACATGAACGTTCATCTATCAGGTCGGAAAGCCGTGTAGTCTGTTGGATGACCAAATTGTCGTTGGCGTAGTCGTTTGTTTCTTCTAGGCAGCTCAATTTGGTCGCCATCTCCTTTTTCTCTGCCGCACTCAACTTCTCGCTGCACAGCGACAGAACGACGGTCTGTGGCCTTAGATACCACAGGTGGCGGCTCGCGACCGCCAGCGCTGCATCAGCCACCTCACAGTCCACGGCCCTGTAGAGGAGGAGTTCGTGATGCAGTTGCAGGTCATTCACAGGCGCATCCTCGGCTACTGGTGATTTCAGCCACGCCGGTGTGTACAGCAGAGACACAAAGATCGCCATCCTCTGCAGCTTGACGCACAGGTCACTGCTGAGCTTTAGCTGGTGGCTAAACATGTAGATCTTGAAGTAGTATATGATCTTCGCCATCCAGCGAGCGTGGTGACATGCGCCAGGACGCAGAAAGTGCATGCCGTGCGGAGGATTCACACCGAGGACGAGGAGCGTTAGTTCTGCCGCTTCTGGGTAATCCTCTCTGGCCCATTCTGTGACGGTCAGCAGGTAGCTAACGGTCCTGTGTCGGAGGTGACTGAGCCAGTCAGACTCTGGTAGATTTGCAATGTCCAGCCTGAGATACTGAGAGTGATCTAGTTGACTGCACCTTTTTTTAAGAGTCTGGAAGAGAGGGTCCGTAGGGGCCGATGTTTTGCCGAAGATGTTGCTGGCAGCGGCTCTCACCACCAGTTCCATGACGTGGTGTCTGCACCCAAGCCTCAACAGCTGTTTTTCCAGCAGCGCCTCCAGATGGACAACCGCACCTTGGACTCGCCCTGTGTTGGACGACGTTGTATCAAAGCACAGTGCCTTGACGTTTGAAGCGCAGCTCCATTCCTCGATAGCACGAGCTGTTGCGCGTGCCTGGGTCAGGCCAGTGCCGTCCTTCACTGGCAAGACAGCAAGCAGCTTCCCTTCCTCATGGCCGCGCCCTGAGATGAAGATGGCCTGTCGGTGTTCTTCTTCTCCCACGACGTTCTGAAATGAGAGAAATATAAAAATTCAGACAGATAATGAAGAATTATCAAGGCTGCCTTTTTCTCCAAGCTTTTTGTTAATGATTTGATACATTTCTAACAATATATTACAATAGTCTAGGCTTTGGTAAAATATTAATGTAGTACCTAAACGTGTTCTCACCTTAACCAGCTTACCATCCCAGTGCACCACTGCATGTGGAGGAGGTGTGAAGGCTTCCCTTTGTGCGGCAGCTACCTGACGATGGTGTGAAGCTCGCACCCGTCTCGCAGTCTCTCTCGAGATCCGGAACTCAGACAGATAGCCTGGCGGGTTAGCAGAGCGCAGCACTGCTGCGACCACCGAAACTATCTGTGAGCAAAAGCAGGCAAGGGTGTCAGTAGAAAATGTCGACTGTTTAAGTGCTTGTCAAATAATTAACAGAAATTTCAAACATTCCAAACACATTTATGGATACACTTACTTCGTTATTGGATATCCGAAGGCGGTCAGCGAGTTCCTTTAATGCTGGCTCTTGGAGAATGCGACGTGGAAGCTGAACCGTCACATAAGGGTGCTTTGATGTGTACCTGCCAGGTTGTATCACTGTGTCCTTTTTCTCCATTTCTACTTCCGTTGGGGTGTCAGCCACCACAGAGGTTCGAGGTCTCGAATCACTGCTGCTTGGTTCACAGGCTGCGAACCTTCCCTGTTTCGACCTTTGCTTCTCGACTCGTTCCTCCTGCTTTCTCTTCTTAGCGGCAAAAGTCTTATCGTTACCACTCATGAACGCTTTTCTTTCTCCGCGTTGGTCTTGATAGAAGGCGATGTCTTGTTGTTTGTCGGCCGGTGTAAGCAGCAGTTCTTCTCGATGTCCTCTACGGCGTCCGGTGCTCCGATGTCCCACAACAGGTCAAGTTGAGACTTGAGGTTTTCAACCTTGTCCTTTGCAGCCCTGTCCCGACTTTTTTCCATAACCTTGTCAGCTTCTCCCGGCACCCCCTCTCTGAGATAGTCTTGATGCGAACTAAATTCCAGAACGTGAGTACATTTCTCACTGTTTCTGTAAACGTCTCCTGTCTGTCACCAGATTCATTCACTGTGTGAAAGAAGAACTTCAGGACTTGACGCATCGTCGGGAGTTTACTGCCTCTAATTGACGATGCTGGCTGGCCTACTAGATAGATTTCAGTGGCAGAACGGGTAGTGGATGATGTTGGCCTGACAGTCCCCTTAGCATTCTCCCCCGACTGCGACTCACTCTCTTCCATGATTGTATGTATATAAACAGATGAACTCTGTAAGAAAAAAACGTTTTGTAATAAAACAAAATAGGCAAACAAAATAGGGTCACATAAGAGCAATTTAATCACCTGTAGAAAATACAACATAAATAGATAACCATAAATTTACTGCCACACTATATAGCAGATTTGAGTAAATTATAAAATAACACCACAGTACCAACAACAACACAACACATGTCAAAACACTGCAAAGAAGCGCTGGGTTTTAAATCTGCCAATGTGAACCTAGTGAATTTATAACTCCGTTAACGCAGGTAGGCTACAGCCTTTGACCTGACTTAGAAGGTCAAATAAGAGGTGCATGCAATCGAATTAGGTGTCAATGGAAAGCTGAATAGCTGCTCTAGCCAGCCATTAGGGTGATCTATAAGAGAAAAAGCTTGAGTTTTGACGTTTTTTCGCAAAAATTCATTTTTTATATTTGGATTCGCGACCCCTAGAACATGTTGGATTTCATTAATTCTGGCACCAATGAATTCAGGAGTAACAAAATAATGGGAAAAAACACCCCCACCCACAATTTAAAAAAAGTGTGAAAAAATGAGCAACCCTAGTGTACAGTATTGCACAGTATTTTGTAACCATTTCAAGTAAATAATAATAATAATGTTCTAAAAAACTGAAAGGACCAAGAGAATCCTAATCTGATTGAAAATGCCAACCAGTGATTTTTGCAGACATATCACCTGCAAAAAGGCTAAATTTGAGTTGTTTGGCTTGAAAGGGGCAACCTGGCAGCCCTGCCCCATATTCATGTGTAATGAACAGGGCCCAGAATTCAATTCACACACTATGATGGAAGTGAAAATGAAATTCAAAATCAAATTGTGTTTACCTGAAATGACTGCACGCACTAATTCCAATGATGGTAATATACAGTACTACCCAACCTTCTCCTCCACAGAACATGTCAAATGGGTGCTGAATATTTTATGACTTATCCTCAAAGTCAATATTGTGGAACAGAAGTGTCCATTTTATTTTTGCATACTTAAAAAAATGGCCCAGATGTCACCAACCATCTCTCCAGATTCATCTTTACTAACCCCTTGAGTACTATGTTGAATTAGGCCCTAAAATAAAATATCACCATGCTCTGAGGGAGTACATACTGCAGTGCATTGTATTCAAAGGGTTGACTTCACACTCAAGTGAGTGTCATTGTACTCAAAGGGTTAATCCATCATATCCTATGGGTTAAACTATCTTTCTTACTGGGCAAATTCACTGTAATCTGGGTGGTTGGTATCTTCTTCAAGGGGTAAACAATGTACAGTACTGTATACTAAAACAATATTTAATATCTGTATTGTTAGGTTGAAGTTTATATCATGTGGTTTTGCCTCATTAATTTTAGGCTGTAACACATCTCGACATTTAACATGGAATCCCATGAGAAAGTGGGTTTTGTTGAAATAGAATTCACCTAATGAGCATTTTTTTTTTCAAGAATATACAGTATAACTGGATTGCTTGTAAACAGGGGCATCACCAGGATAAATTCAGTGAGGAAGCACTTCAGAATACGAGGGGTGTCAATGACCCATGCACCCCTAAAAAACTAGTCAAACCTAACATCACTTTAGCTTACTAACCTAGACCCTTGTGGTGAGGGGCAAAGTACTGTCTAAGCAGGTGGCTATACACTGAGTGAGAGACTGTAAGGGGACTCAGGTTTGCCTACTTCTAGCTCGAGGCTCAATCATAACAAAATGGCACAAATCCAATATGATACTCGGGAAAGCAATAGAAACGACATTAACTAATAACAACAGTACATAATTAATAACAAATTCTTATTTTGCTGAAGCTTCCACCAGTTGATCGAGAAATTCGCCCCCAAAAGTCCCTAGTTGCAAAGAGCAATCCAAATTCATTAGGATTAGCGGTTTTCTTGCTACATTGGCAACCTTGAGTTGGGGGAGCAGAGTCTGCATGGTACTTCATAATTTGGGCATCATAACAGTCACTCCTTGACAGCAAATTTTATGTACAGTATAGTCTCGGTTTAAGAGGATTTTTTATACGCAGTTGGTCATTTACGCAGCACCTGTCCAGACGCGCCAATTATTACTTACACGGTACATTCCTGAATTTACACGGGAAGCGGCGCAGGCAAGCTGTGCTCTAGGTCGCTCTTACGTCACCGCTGACGTCAGACGTTTCAGACTGTGATTGGGCCACGCGTCCCCTCCGCCGCAAGCTGTGATTGGTCTAATTTAACGTGACATGCCCTGCCGCCAGAGGGAATAAGTCGCTGACCTTAGATGCGTCAGTCTCACTGTCCTCCGTCTCCACGTATATAGTGCTCCCTCGTGCCCGCTAATCTGTTCAACAATGGCTTCCGCTGGACCCCCACCACCCCCGAGAAACCTTGAACTACCTGGCCCAAGCCGCCCCAAGCCCAAGAAGGTGCGACGCGCCTTAAGCTATGAAATTAAGTACAAAATCGTCCAGGAGTTAGAGAAAGGCACGAGGTAGGTGGATCTTGCCCGACAATATGGAGTGAATGAATCGACGATCCGCACCATCAAGAAGGATGCCGGCAAGATCAAAGAACACATGAGCATCACAAAGTCTGCAGGTGCCTCGATGGTGAAATATTGCCACAGTAAGGTGCTGCTCAAGACTGAAGGTTTATTGGTCAGCTACTTGATTCGTCAGTCAAGAAGGAACATGGCAGGCGACATTCGGACAGTGCAGGACTACGCGAAAGAACTCTACCTATCAGTGGCGCGAAAAATGGGAGTTGCAGAGCCCAAACCCTTCACTGTTTCCGCTGGGTGGCTGCAAGGCTTCAAACGTCGTAATAAGATCACGAATGTTGAAATAGTTGAAGGAGCAAGTGCTGACCGGGCTGCCGCCATGAATTTTCCCCCATTCTTATGAGAAATTATGGAGGAAGGACAGTACACTGACGACCAAGTGTTCAACATGGATGAATCCGGGTTGTTTTGGAAAAAATTGCCATCCAAGACCTTCGTAGTCAAGTCTGCGAACAAGTGTCGGAGCCGGAAGTTGCAGAAGGAGCGCATCACCGTCCTGTTCACCACCAATACCTCTGGCACTTGTAAGCTGAAGTTGTCGGTGACCCATAAAGCCCGCAAGCCGCATGCCTACAAACATATGGACATGAGCAAGTTAAATGTCCATTGGCTAACCTTAGGGAAGGCGTGGATGTTCACTGGTCTGTCCCTCTCCTGGTTTGACAACTGTTTCATTCCTGATGTAAATAAATTCTGTGAGCAACATAAAGTTCCATTCAACATTTTGTTGCTGCTTGACAAAGCACCAGGACACTCGCCCCTATTGCTGGATCGTCACCCCAACGTAAAAGTGGTCTTCCTTCCCCCTAACACTACGTCGTTAATCCATCCCATGGATCAGGAGTTGATATGCAACATGAAGGCTGCTTTCTCCGCAAAGATGTTTCGGCTTCTGAACGACTTCACGAACAACAAGGATGAATTGTAGGACCTCCTGAGTGGCACCGATAGCGAGAGCGAGGATCTAGAACAAGATTTGGAGGACCATGAAGTGCATGCGAGTCAAGCGGTTCTGGAAACTGTTCAACGTCAAGAAAGCTGTTGATTTCTTGGTGGAGGCATGGGGCCAGCTATCTGTGGCAGCGATACGTCATGCGTGGCGGCATGTGTTGGAGGGTATCCCAGGTGGGAGGCAGAGGCAAGCGGTGGCTGGCAAGGCTCAGTCTGTTGCTGTGGCATTGGACATAGCAAGAGAGGCCTATGCCTCCCCTACCTGGTCTTCCTCCCTAAATGCCACACAACGTAAACACCTAGAAAAAGTGCAAAAGAGGGCATGCAAGATTATTCTCTCCCCTTCCAACTCCACATATCAAGAAGCGCTCAACACACTGACCCTTTCGACTCGCTGACCATCACCACAACCTCATCTGCAAATTTGGTAAGAAGCTTCTGTACCATCCTCAACACCGGCTCCCACTACCACCTGAGATCCCTAGCCCGAGAATTGCCGTTCGACACCACAACCTCATCCAGCTCATACGAGCATGAACTGATCGCTATAAGAACAGCCCAGTCCCAACCATTGTAAAAATTATCAATAACTTGTAATAAACCAGTGTACAGTATTCACTCCCAGTAAATCCTACTTTTTGCACTGTCACTATGTTGAAATGCCTTGTAGTTTGAGCTTTCCCCATCTAGTTATTATATATCTTATTTGTATCACTTATGTTACTTGTATATTATTTGTAAATCGAAACCCATTCCCCAATTATTTAACTGTATATTTTCAGCCTTCTGGCTGCTATGCTCTTTCAATAAACCGTTAATTATTATTATTATTAAGATGATGACGTAAGTGAGCAGCCAGGTGTTACGGTGGAAGAACAAGAGCAGAAACTAACACATGCTGATGTGAAGGAAATCATCGAGGCAGCCGAGAGATTGAAGCTCCTCCTTGCCAAAGACCCAGTCAAGCATCGCTACGAAGTGTGTAATAACCTTCAGTTGCAATCCATGGAGCCCTACGGTTCAGCTGTATCACGACCAAATCAATGCGAGCCGCCAATGAAACATTACCGAGTTCTTCACCCACAACCCACCACAGCCACAGCCAGCCCAAGTCAGTGATAGTGAGGATATGGACTTTGGGGGGTTTGACAAGGAGGCCCCGCTAGCCTCTGTGGTGGATAGTGATACAAGTGATACAGGAGGCGAGGGCCAATAATCTGCCCTCTGCCTCGGAACCAACCCCCCATCCCCGTGTGCCCAGCCATCTCTTCTACTAACGTAAGTGTTAAAAAACCTAATATTATTGATATTTTTCTTAAATATTAATTGTGTGTGCATACCATCATAAAATTAAGATGTTATTTTTACTACAATGTACGTATTGTGTCGGAAAAAGGGTAGTCTGGGGGTCGGCCCAGTCTCTATTTCAATTAATCCCATATGTTCTGTTATTTTGTTTACCATTTCGCATTATACATGGGCCTCCATGGGTTTAATTGACCGCGTAAACCCAGACTATACAGTACAGTAGTTTTAATTTTTAAACAAAATCAACATAGAGTATAGTCTGCATTTACGCGGTCAATTGAACCCGTGGAGGTCCGCATAAAACGAGAAACGCGTAAACGAAATAACAGAACATATGGGATTAATTGAAATAGAGACTGGGCCGACCCCCAGACTACCCTTTTTCCGACACAATACATACATTGTAGTAAAAATAACATGTTAATTTTATGATGGTATGCACACACAATTAATATTTAAGAAAAATATCAATAATATTAGGTTTTTTAACACTTACGTTAGAAGAGATGGCTGGGCACACGGGGATGGGGGGTTGGTTCCGAGGCAGAGGGCAGATTATTGGCCCTCAACTGTATCAATTGTATCACTATCCACCACAGAGGCTTGCAGGGCCTCTTTGTCAAACCCCTCAAAGTCCATATCCTCACTATCACTGACTTGGGCCGGTTCTGGTGGGTGAAGAACTTGGTAATGTTTTGATGACTGGGCAACCTTGTGCGCACCCTGCCCGTGCCGCCTAAATGATGAAATTTACTGAGTAATTAAAACATTTCATTCTGGCAAGGCACCGCATAAATGACCAAACACGTAAACAAAATCCGCATAAATCCAGACTATACTGTATATAAAAATGAGGGGGCATGGCCCCCTGGTGGTACCCCCCCTCATAAACCTGGACATTACTTTATCTAACATCTTCCTCAGTGAAATCTTTCACAGCCGTCAGCATCATCGTTGTAGTTTCATGACCGTTTTCTACACTTGCGTTGGTTAGCTACAATTATCTGATCTAAGTTGCACAATCTCTGGCAGCCTCTCAGCACCAATGACTAACAATCATGACCCCAAATCATTATTAATTTCCTGCATAAACAAGTCTTGAGACCAATCATAATTAATGAAGTGTATTCACAAAACAAATATTAAAATCATATTCAAAAACACATTATATAGGCTTACCTCTTAACATTACACTTGTTAAAAAAAAAATCCCAATTTTACATTGAGAGAACCCAATTTTATATATTTAGTAAAGCTGCACCCCCCTAAAACCCCTTTCTAACAAATTTGACAAAATTCAAACCGAAATAATTACAGTACTAGAAATAACATGAATACTTACCACCAGCAGGAACAACTATCCACTAATGGATGATTAAGTGGTTGTAGTGGTTGCTGGTGGAGCTAGATGTTGTGATGGTCGTCTGGGTCTGAATCCACTTCACTTGTTAAGAGATATCAATTGGGTGACATCAGCAGGAGAAAGAAAGGACAAAGGCTGTCAGCACCAGACAGCATCAATGGAGAGGGAGTGGTGGAGGCGAGTCAGGCTAGCACAGCAAAGTTAGCAGGGTCGGGAAGAGACCTGACAGATCAAAGAGAGGCATCACGTTGGATGATGGAGGTTGAAAAAGCAGAAGAGGTGGGTGGATGTGTATCCAAGTGAGACTTGAACTGGAAAATTTTGAATTGCTTATCGTTCATCGTTTTTGTAATTAAATCCTCCTTGTAGGGAGTACGGGCAGAGGTTAATGCAATCTCCAGGTGCATTCTTTTTTTTTTTAGACTAGGGTACATATCCATCACAAACTCTGCAATTAACAATAAAAAAGTCACCTTTACCTCCAGTCTGTCCATCTGCCTCCAGGTTTTCATTGACCTCAACAATTTCCAACAGATCATCACCACTTAATTCACCATCACAGAAATCAATCGGAGCTAATGTCTGCATTGTGTAGATCCATAGAACAATGCGAGACTGAATGAGAGCACAGACTGCCTCACGTAACTGCTCCCTCAGTGCATCGTTCACACCATCAGCACAGAAGACTAGTGCTCCTACACTGGTCACACAAAACAATGTACTGTACATGCAACCCATTCAGTTACACAAAATTAAATTCTTCCAACACAAAGCAATTATTTAGTCAAAATATGGTCATCACATACAAGTAAATTCTCATTGAGAGAACTTGCTGAGAGAGACAAAGGCCTATACTTCCCTAATTATAATAATTATATGATCCTACAATTAAAAATACTGTACAGTATAAGGATAAAAATATAACAAAATACTGTAATTATTTTTATTAAAATAAGAAAGATTATTGAAGGCTATAGTGTGTAATAAGGATATATCTAATATACCATAATATAAGCAACAGAGAAATGTAAATAACTAAATAAAGAAGAAATGATAGTAACAGAAGTCCACTCCAAAACTTAAAAAAATATATCCTCAAGTATTCTCTTGGCCATTCTCAAAAGTTAGGAGTTTAGTCATTGTAGAACAAACAAGTAAATAAAAGGATAAATATGTTCTTTACCTTAATCTATAAGTGGCCACAACTAGCCAGTTTGTGACTAATAAGTACAGTACTATCATATAAAGTTAGTTTTGGTATAGCATTCCTTCAATATATCTGACTATTCTTCACATGAGAAGAACCTCGAGTTAAAACCTAAACAACAAAATTCATCTGTGGATATGAAGAACATTGGCACACCTCTACTTCATATTTATATCATATTTCTAACAACCCAACCCAATATTTACAACAATATATACGAGGTAATGTTTGTTCACCCTTTATTAAATGAATTTAAAATATGAACTACATAATAAAAAGTCATCCTAATCAAGGGAATGTTAACAAAGCAAAAATGGTTATGAGAATTAGAGGGAGTCTTATCACTATAACACTACACTCTGAACATATAAAAATACATACACATTTAATCAATATTTAAAACTAGTGTACTTTTGTCATGACACACAGGTTACAAAACAGCTATTCAATCTTATATCAAAGACCAATGAGTTCATAAAAGATGCAGAAAGTTTGACTTTGATGACTTTACCAACTGATATAAAACTATATTTGTATATATATTTGTGAAGACGTATCTGACTAAACTTGATAGTCTTCTGGCCGCAGTGCATCAGGGTCCCAGGCTCTGATGTTTGCCAGTGACTTGTTCAGCTTGTTGCACCATATTATTCTCTCCTCTTTACTGTCAGAGGACAACAAATGCCTGCAAGAACAAAAGAAAACATATTATGACAAATCTATCTGTCAACCATCACTTAAGTACAGTAATATCTCCGTTAACCTGAATCTTCGGACCCGCAACTCTCCGATAGCCGGAATTGAAATTTTTCTCAAAAATTCGTTCCCAAAGTCGGAATTGTCTGGAAAATTACGGCTTTGGGAACGATTTTCCGTAAAATTTTCCCGATACCCTGAAAATTCCGGGGATGGAGGATTTTCTTTCCGGGTTTGAAAGATGAAAATCAGGCGCATTTTCCAGAAAGCTCAAGAAATTTTTTCCAGTAGTGATCCCTTGGTTAACGAATTACCTTCCATAAGATTCTTCACTTCGGTTAACGAGCAAACCCTCGGCTAACGAATTCCTTACAAATTTTTCCCAACATGTTTTCGCTTGCATTTGGCTGTCCGCCAATACAGTAATCGGTTTTAGGGCTTAAATTCCTTACCATTTTAGTAAATATCAAAAAGATTGTACTATTCAATAATTTTAAAAGTTTTATATTAAATCTCGTAGTCATTTTAACAATTATTGAACATAATTGAAGTACAGGAAACTAGTCTTTTGTGCGCCAAACAACCACTCAACACACCAAGCTTGGCATCAGTTTGTTTACCAGTTCAGAGAAAGGAACATCTTGTTTGAGATTCTTCAACATAAATGCTTTTTTTGGTGTTTCCAGTCAAATTATTGGTCATCTTCAAATATATTTTACATATTGCTAAAATATAGCGCAGTGCAGTGTTGATTTAAAGAAAATAATCTTGAATTACACCAAGTGAACTGAAATTTTATGGGTGAAATGGCAGCATAGGGTGACTTCTCTTCTCCTCCACCCCCATTCTAATTCCCATCATCATCATCAACCAGGAGCCTTCTACATGCACACCTCAAAGTAAGTGTACTTTACTGCATTTATTTTTAGTTTCTATGTAATTTTCGGTGAGCTGGAACCAATTATCCAAAAACCCATTGAAACAATGGTTTCGGTTAACGAGCAACCTTCTGGAACGAATTGTGCTCGTTAACCGAGGGACCACTGTACCCGGAAAATTCCGGGGATAAGCGATATTTTCCTGGGTTCGAGAGAAGATCTAACGGGCAAGTTCTGAAACTTCTAAGAACCTTTTTTCCGTTACCTGGAAAATTCCGGGGACGAGGGATTTTTCCGACTTTGAGAGTCATTTTGTTACCCTGAAACCTCTCATTCCTGGAAGTTCTCTGCACCAATTGTTCCAGCTAATGGAGATATCATTGTACAGTGCTCTTAATTTTCATTCAGAAGTGGAATTACCAATTAGATAAAGGGCACGAAGAAATGTATATATTTTTTTACAGATTCTGGATGGGATGCACGACTACTACTTCCACATACACCTCTATGCTGACTCAATTCATCCTACCAATTCCTAAAAGTCTCCCCATTTCCGGTTAAAAAAGGGGATAAAATCACACCAAAAAGTCAAAACTCCTGAACCAGTGAAAGATTATAATCTTGATAAACAATCAGGATACCCAAGAAAGGAGGAAAAAGAATGAAGAGCCATTTCTATTAAGACGGGCAAGTTTAAAATACTATTAATAAATAAAAAGCAAATAAAGGAGGGAGAGAGGAAGATTTAGAATGATGGGGTTAAGAAGTTAAGGGAGGAGGAGAAGAGAAGAAGGAAAAGAAGAAGTAGTGTGTGTGTGTGTGTGTGTGACCACAAAACTTGCCAACAAGAGGTGTTTGGAAATGGAAGTGCTGCTGATGCTGAAACCAGCTAATGTGAAGCAGGAGATAACTTATGTTAATGCACTGAGATCAAACAACAACAAATGAAGAGTTTATTTGTTCTTTAATCTGGCCACCCTAAATTATAGTGAGATAAGGACTGAAAAAAAAAGTGGTGACAACATTTACAGCCATTTTCTACGCTTGCATTGAATAGCCGTAATTGCCTGATGGCAGTTGTTGGGTAAAACCAGAACAGGATATCCTCCACCTCCAACACTCCACTGCAAACCCAGGGCACCAACCCAGAAAATGCAGTCGTGATAACAGGGTGAGTACAGCACTGGTGACCTAGTTGTCATCAGGAATGTTAAAGCAGTTTTACAGCTGAATGTCTTTCCTGACACCAACCCACAAGATGGAAATAGCTAGCAAGCAAGGTTGCAACTCCCTGGGGTAATCAAAGACTAACTTCCACTACCATCTGAGTGTCACTCATCCATATCACAGATGCTTTGATCTGTCTGGATACTCACCTTTAAGGAAGTGGTCGTAGTTCCAATCTGCAAGTCCTAAAAATACCTCCTTATCATGCTCCACTCATTACCCCTCTACTAACCCTAACTTCACCTCCCAGGATGCTGGTTCTTTCCTCTCACCCCAATTCCTTTCCCTTCATCCCCAAACACTTCATTTACTATTATTTCATCTAACATACTTTCCATTTAACCAAACCAATGTATGTTTTATCTAATCCACACAAAGACCTAACACCCCATGTACTCAGTATGTGTCAATCAGTATAAAAAAAACACATTCCTCTCATTTCTTACTCAAAAGTAAACCCCCAACTTAAAAAAAGAAAAAAAAAAACATATCTAAAGGTACATACTTAGTGACTAAAGAGGAACCCTGAACTTCTTGCACAAGATTTGTAACATCTCTGGCATGTGCTGGCCGTAAGCAGGTGAGCTGGAATGTATGCTGTCGAGCACAGATGTCCCTGGCAACAAGTTCAACGCGCCGGGTGGTGCATGACCGTAAATCAATCTGTCCACTTGCTTCCTGAAAAGACAAAGAAAGAAAAAATAAACAATAAATGAAAACACTTAAACATCTTTCATGTTGAAACAGGACGGCTCTGCTTGGGTCACACCACAACTACAGAATGTTGTCAAACTGTACCATCCAAGGGATCCCCCCCCCCCCCCCAATATGTTATTGATTAATAATCTTATATTCTACCATTTTTGCAACATTCATGATTTTACCTTCAACTACCAGTAATTAACATCTCCTTCACTTATTTGTATCACATGACATGAATAATCTTGAAAGGGATGTCATGGGTACAGTCAACACATTTTTGCGGAGGGTTTTCCATGATTTCGATTAAGAGCGAATTTTGGGAGGGAATATAAAAATATGTCAAAGGGAAAATTTGATTTGGGTGCCACTTTCTGGGCGTCCCACAAGGTGGTGCTTTCTGTGCACCCTCTCTTCCCTACAGTCCTTGCCCTCTCATTTTAGTGTAATAACGCACTGCATATACAGTACAGTAATTTGTTGTGTCCTCCGCAACCCACGTGTTTTCGGCATGGCTCCTACACGTAAGTGTACCGTACTAACTCTGAAAGAGCCACTAGTAACTTAAAAGTTATCAAAGGAGCGAAAAGAGTAATGAGTTTGGTAGAAAAGGTTGGTTTATTGACAAACTCCTAAGTGGTATGAGTTATGCCACATATACTCATGCATACGGGGTAAATGAATCTACAGTGCAATATATTAAGAAAAGTGAAAAGGAAATTAGATGGGCAATGGTTAATTGTGCAACAGTTGCTGCTCAAGTCTCCCAGAAGACTTGAATTGCCACCACATTCTTGTAGATACAGTAATATAACTATCTGTGAGAAGGCCAAGGTTTTGTATGAACGATTTTATATTGAAGGAGATGAAGGGAAGTACTCTTTTGTGGCCAGCAAGGGGTGATTCAAGAACTTTAAGGGGAGAGTTGCTGATCATGTGGCTGCAAGTCTTCAATGCAGACAAAACAGGTGTGGTGGAAGAAAATGCCTAGCAGAACATACATATTCAAGTAAGAGACACAGGTACCAGGATTTAAGGTGGCAAAGGTCAGAGTCTCACTATTGTTGTGTGGTAACAGCTGGCCACATGATATCCTATGCTTATTTATAGGGCAACGAGATCACAAGCACTGAAGGGGAAAGATCTACAGCAACTACCAGTGTTCTAATGCCACTATAAGAAAGCCTGGATGACCTTTATACTCTTTAGTGACTGGTTTCACAACTGCTTTACCCTCCAAGTGGAGAAGTATTTGAAGAAGAGCATACAGTTTACAGTGCTGCTGGTGACTGACAACTGCCCAGGCCATCCACAATCCTTGATGTTTGCCCACCCTAATATAAAGGTAGCCTTTCTGCCAAAGAACACCGCCTCACTCATCCAGCCACTCTATCAAGGTGTTATTGCTGTTTTTAAGACAAAATAAGTTGCTCAAAACTTCACCAGGATCAGACAGGCACTGGAATAGAGCTAAATGGATGTCAGGCAGTGCTGTAAAAAGTTTAACAATCTCCAACTGCCTCACATTAATTAAGTGCCATGATGATCTGTCTTACCACTGTATCAACTCGTGCTGGAAGAAATTGTGGCCTGAAGCCATCAATGACTTCAGTGGCTTCCCTAGAAGACCCTTAAATATTAACCATCGTGAATCTGGTAAGTGAAGTTGGCTGCGAGGGATTCTCCGAAATGCAAAAAAATTTAATTCGTGAGGAACTGCTGGGCAATTCTGGAGAACTAACCAAAGAGGAGTTAGAGGAGTTATTTCAGAAAGGGGAGCAGGAGGTAGAACAGAAAGAGCAGGAGATAGAAAAGGAGAAGAATGATGCCCCGCAGGTGTGGACACTGGAGAAGTTTGACGAGATTATGAGGAGCGTGAAGAGTGCAGTCTCCCTCATGATGGATAATGACCCTTCTCTGGACCACGTGTTGAAAGTCAAGAATGGCATTGACAGTGTTATGACTTCATACATGGAAATTATGAAGCAGCTAAAGCATGAGGAAACAACTTTTCATCACAATGTTTTTGTTTTTAAAGAAAGAGCCATCAAAACTCTACAGTTCCCAGTTGTCGACACCTTGCACCTCACCCACACCACCAGATGTAGAATCAGCTGATGACCTCCCTGGCTTCATCTGACGACTGTGGGTGGCAGTAACTTTACCATCTTCATCGTCTCTATCATTAAAGGTTAGTCAATCAGTAAATTATGGACTGATAAGTACTAAATATCAAAGCACTGAACATACTTCTGTCTGAAGTGCCAGGGGAAAATATTAATTCGATAAGGGAAGAAATTTCTGTTTGACTATAATTTTCAACCCTATTAGCTAACTATCTACACTACGTTAATTCAAATGCTACTTCTAATTTTGTTTTGCATTATTTATTTGTAAATACATTTGGTCTATTTAAGGATATGCAAGAAGATTGCCAATTCATTTGAATTGTTTTCTTTAATAGGAAGCAGGGCTTTGGTGAGGTTATGGTGGGCAACAGGGAGGCAGAGAAGATTGGCATGAGGTTGTGGTGCGTAAGCGGGGAGGCTGGTGATGACATGGACTATTAATAATTATCATATCCCGTATTTACCATTTTCCTCAACTTGTAAATAAAAATTAACAAAAAAAAATTTACATTCTTCCTTTATTATTGTAGACTTAACTGTTGCTAACACAGATGCTACTAATATGACTCAGAGGGCTTATAGCAACATCCCAGTAATTAACGTAAAGAAATAGGGATTCCCAAAATAGTATTCGTGGTTTTGACCATTCGCGGATATTTCGGGAACCCAAACAAAACACAAGGGTTGATTGTATTACTTTTATGATGGTAATGGTGTTGTCTTACTTTTTAACATGGCTTAATTGCCAGTCTGCTATCTCATTCTTTGACCTTTTTAAAAATTCACTGAACCCAGTCATATTTCTATAACAATTATATCATCTGCCCTTTTCACTAATTATACTATTGTATACAGCAATTTATATAAAAGAAAGGGTGAATGTTTTAATAAAATAATATACAAGTCAAGATTAAATTTACCCTCTTGATTTCGTCATCAGGATACCGCCAATAGCGAAGATGCATTCCACTCAGGACGCACCATCGCCGGTTCCAAGCTCCAAACCCGCCCACATCCTCAAACATGGTAAGGAAGCCACGCTCTGTGATCCCTCCCTCAAAGCTGCAGCTCACACGCATCAGAAGGTGGCCATCAAGGGGTGAGGAGAAAGGTACCTGGAGGGGGGAAAAAGTTCCATTTTCATTTCATCACATATAGAAGAAAGATTGCTATCTGAAGCTCACATACATAAGAATTCTTTTAGTTTCTGTACAAACAAATACAGAGACTGCAGCAACATTTAATAACAAGTCATCAATAGCAATTTTTAGATAAGGTAACTATATTTGCAGCAAAAGACATCAAGTATGGCTGATCACGTTTTTAAAAAAGGAAACATCTTCTGTGACAGACTGTATAACTCCTGAAATGTTACATAGAAATAACAAGAGCAATATGTTTTCCAAATAAACTGTATAATGCATAAATCCTTTTAGGATTATTATTTTTTTACATTATGCTCAGAGCATTTAAAAAAGGAAAATATTTACCTTTTCAAGAGTCCAAGCATTCCGGGTAAGGGTAGCAATATTGAGGTGAGTGAACCCAACCAGTTGAAAGGCTGAGGTGCGAACAGCATAAGGTCCACCAGGAGATTGAACTGATGGAGACGCCACACGAGAATCATGCTTCTGTAACCTCTTGAGGGGAGTCAGCTTCATACGACTCTGCTCCTGTTGCAAACAAAAATATATAAATAATTAAGAAATAAAAAGCAGCAGAGCACAACAATCCCTCTCCTCAAGAATCCATCAATCAGCCATTTTTTAACACCGGATACACAGTACCTTAAAACCAATAACTGCATTATCACTATTATTCTGTAAACTTTCTGAGCTATGAGAGGAAATGAAAAACATGCATTGAGGATCAATTTACATTTAATTTCCTTTCTTATACTGTATTGCCAATTTGATCTACAAGATTTTGAACATGTACATTAACTTTTCTTTTCAAAGCACTGTATCTTCATTCAACGCAAAGTAGCTCTTCAAATACCTACTGTATATTTATCTTGGGTATTACGAAGACACCAAAATTCTTTGAAAGTTGGAGCAACCCTTTGTAACCCAATCATATTGTATAATTTGAGGTACTGATGAACCCAGTAATACATCCCAGTAATTCTCAAATGCAAATACAGCAAGTCTCTATGTGAAACAGACAATTGTGAGATGTACCTTTTTTATGTTTTGATGTCGTTGCTGGTGAGTACATAACGCATACACCTCAAGGGTGATGTTGAAGTCAGATGTGAGGTGATGGAGGGCCATGAGGTTGGGGAAGGTGACTGATCCCTCCACCACACACTCCGGTGTTGTCAGCAGCTGGGAGGATATCACCTGCTCACGGTGCTTCACCAGAACCATCAAATGGTACAAATCATCACCTGCACAAAAGATTTATCATATTACTCTGTAGATTATCAAACCTGGGTAATGTGGAAAAAATGGATGTGGGACTGTTAGACAGGAGTATGATATGAGAGCAAGGGAAGAAGAAGACAAAACAGAGCAGACATGGTGGGTGTGGGACTATAAGGGTGAAAGGTCCATAAAGTAAAGTGAACAACCCAGTAGTCATCTGCACATACAGGATAGTGGATGAAAAATTTTGCGGTCCTGTTATTTGCTGATGACAACCTGGATGTACCCAAGAATGTTTGTGGGTAGTTTTAAAGTTGCCGGCAATTTCGCGGCTGGGACAGGGAGTCTTTCGTTCTAGAGACAGCAATTTCCTTTTTCTGTATTGTAAGTATGTGTGTGTAGACACACACACACACACATAGAACACATACAAATAAATATAATTGGAAAATACTCTCAAATAATATGAAACAAATTTATTAAAATTGTGAGTCTACCCGCAAGTCCGTGCTTTATTACTTTATTTATAAAGCACAGACTTGAGGGTAGACTCACATATTTAATAAATTTGTTTCTGGTTATTTGTGAGTGTTTATCCATTATTATTTACTTGTATGTGTTGTGTGTGTGTACGTACACACACACATATATACAATACAGGTAAAAGAAATAATTGTCCTAAGGGCAAACACAAAGGGAATATACATTTCTTTGTACAGAAGTAAAAATGTACCGCTCCCCCTTCCTCAAAATGTTATTCGTGGATTTAGCGATTCGCAGCCATTTTGAGAACCATAACCCTCGCGAATTTGGGGGGCCCCCTGTACAAGTAAGTTGGAAGTATTATTAACTGAGCTATGACCAAATCTAATACTGTACATTAAATTGGATAAGAGTTTTCCTTTTGGAATATTTGTAAATAATACAATGGACAAGCATGTTAATGAATACATACACTAGTTTACAAGTGTTTTAATGTAAGAATGGATGCCCCTCGTGATTGAGGGTGGCCAGCCCTAGGGCCACCTCGGCGTGAACTTGTTTAATGTGTAGAAGCTGTCGCCAACACTACAACACACCCTAAGTTAACAAGTTGCATGACCCAGTGTCAAGAAACAGTCCAAAAAGACCAAACAGCTCACCAACAGCACAGGCTAACCATTACCCTGAAATATGATCCACAAATCGATTAACATCCAGGTTCCCAATTACTGCTGGGTAGACAGAGGCAAATGGCGTAAAGAAACTTGCCCAAAGTTTCACCCTGATCGGGGATCGAACCTGGGTCCACTCCCCTGCGAGGCGAGCATGCTGAACAATACACCACAGGCCGCCATTTTTTTTTTAAATGTATACAACCCTGACATACAAGAAATAATGGAGACAAATGTACGTAAATAAAATAAATATACAAGGCATCCAATACTTACCAGTCATTCCTTTCTGGAGGAAGTCCTGTTTAAGAGGAACAGATACATTGCTGATACTAATGGAGCCCATGCAGGTGTCCTCATCACCAGACCCCTGTTGCCCCAGGGCTCCCTCAGCCTTTATTCTCTGCAAATGGGACAACATGCAATTCACTACAATTCTGACATGAACCGGTATATACAGTTATACAATTTACTGTGTTACTGCTTTTCTATTCCATCTTAAGAGAAAAATTCAATGAAAAAGAATAAGTAAAAGAAATAGAAACAAAAACACAGTTTGCCAAAAATATTTGGTGAAAGTTGCCAGTAATATTGTTGGCGATTTTATTGGTTAAAATACTAAAAAATATAAAAATTTCCGCCAGAAACATTATACAGTAGAATAAATTATTATTATTTTAGTTTTCTTCACTTTCTCCCTATATGACTCAATATATAAGTAGGCATAGGCAACTTCTAAATATTTACCCTCCTCTTTTCTACTACTACTTTATATTTCCAGCCCTTTCCTGCCAATGCTGTGTAGCTGGAAACTAGAGCAAATACATGCACACACTTCCCCACCACTCATTCTTACAACAATAAAATCTATATTCTGCAGAGGTACTCCCCTTCCACAATGAAGCCTCCCAAAAATGGTTTTACCCTTCACACCACTCAAGCCAATATCGCATCTTTCCCCCCAAAATCACACAATGCTGTTATTTACATTCATTCATGCCCTCTGCTGCTTCCTTAATGTCACTCCCACCTCACATATAGTACTTCCCTCACCTCACCCTTTCACGTCCTCCTTGGTTCCTGCCCTCACACTCACCCATCTACCTCTGAATTACAGTACAGTACTGTACAGGTATAAACTTTTCAATACTAATCTTTCACTTTCCAATTCTCTCAATGTCCATTTCACCTTAAATTATTTTCTAACTATATCAGTTAGGAACCCAATATTTTGCATAAATGTAGCCTAATGTTACAGAAAGAACGTGACATGATCCTTAGAGTTATCAGGTGTCATGTGACCAGTTAGTGATGTTTACCAGGTTTTCACTCAGTCATGCCATGGTGGTCATTGTGTTTGTGAGCACCAAGACATGACGGAGTGAAAACCATTAAATGCCACTCAGGATCACGTCATGTCTTTCTGTAATATTAGGCTACATTTACATGAAATATTAGGTTCCTAATTGATATAGTTTTTAGTGTATGGGAATGATTTAAGGCTCTTGAATAAAAAATTACTCCATAATTCTCCTTGTATCTACTTTTGTTTTATAGTTTGGTGCATCGTATTTTTCCCCACATTTTACTCTCAAACCCAACATTCCTGTCACTTTTAAGTTACTCCCTTTTGCATCCACACCAGGTTTCACACCCATATTGTTAGTTCAACATCTCCCCTGTACCCCTCTATCAACAAACAAACAATTAATGACAGCCTAAATACAATTCACTCAGTCAAGTTATATTCATGGCATCTTCTGTGATTTCTTCATCTCCCAAAGTATGTCTTACTTTTAAGTTAGGATTCTATTCACGCGTTAGCGCCAAAAACAGATCACATTGAAATGTACGCGGTTGTTTCCACTGGCACGGTTGCGTTAGCGTTATACATTTGCAGTACATGCCAATCACCCCCTGTAGCAAGTGAAAATGCAAACGCGTGAATAGCTTATCCCATCAATCCTGTATGCCAACAATAAACCACATGTTACTCACCTCAATTCAGAAAATCTATCACACGTGTTTTACTAAGCAAGGTTTGCAGTCCCCCCCCCCTCCCCCCATATCAGCCAGGTACATGAAAAATACCTGAATTTCATTCAGTGCTGTTTGTCTCTTCTGACTGGCAAGCAGCAACAGCTTCTCAGCTTCCACATGCTGTGGAGTTCCCTGTTGTTCAAGACGCTGGAGCACTACAGTAACAGCATTGGAGGCTTGGGCAATTACCCGCTGCTGCTCCGACACCTGTAATTCAAATAAAGTTTATTACAAAACATGGTCCTAACTTTAGATCAGTTACAGCTCTCTAAAGGTTAGAGTAATGGATTTCAAGTGTTGTCATTTACACATCATAAATATAACTAAGCTTCTTAAAGAGACTTACATCTTCCTGTAATTCCTTGATGCGAGCACTGACAGTGACAGATGGGCTGACAGGCTCGGGAGTTGGAGAGCGCAAGTCTGGTCGACGAACAATCTGGCGCACTGGAGTGTAGGTCACTTCCTAGAGGCGGTAGATAAAAACAATCACATTATTTTTTTTTAACAAACATTACCCATTTTACATTCCCATACACGTTTATCCTTAAATTGTACTAAGTTGAGGGCAATATTATTGTGGCAAATGTAGAGGGACCTTTCTTTTTACTACAGGTACTATACTGTAATTTTTTGGACACATTCACACTGTTAAGTACTTGAAGGTGTGCCACTTTATTGCTTCATAAGCTTCACTTTATATTCTTACCTCAGTAATTTGCTTTACAGATACTCAGAGACAAAACTTCCACTTATAAGTCTTACTGATGTAAGCTAGGATGTGGTACTAACTGCTTAAGAAATGTGAAAGCCTGATCAGTGCACATGCAGCTCTTAAATCTTTGAGCAAATGATTTATGCACTTCTATGAGGTATCGGACCTCTAGAGAGAGAGAGAGAGAGAGATATTCTTGGGGATATTTTGTACATGACATTCTAATTTGGACATAGTCAGAAAAAGTGTGATACTAACAGATACAAACAAAATCTTTCATTAGCATACAGGGTACATTGTTTTATTACACTGTACAGTACTTTCTGCACCTACTGACAATAACCTGTAATTTTTTTTTTTTTTTTTTACAGGGAATAGCCCACCCGGGCACAGGTCATCGACCCACAACGGGGACTAGGGGGCTTAATAATACGAATAGAAAGAAATTAAAAATAGAAAAGGAAAAGGTTATATTAATCTACAGTACACCACGAAAATGCCAGAAAACCACCTTTTTATACTGAGACAGATTGTATGAGTATGGAAACACAGAAGAAGGCAGAGCATTCCACAGTTTGGCTGTGTGAGGAAAGAAGGATGTACTATAACAGGTTATTCTAGTGTGACCGACATCCACAGAGAAATGGTGGGCACTGAGGGCAAGACGTGTGCTACGAGCCCACGGCCTTGCCAGCGGTACACAGGAAGCCAAATCCACTGAACATTGCCCGTTAAAGTACCTGAGAGAGAGAGAGAGAGAGAGAGAGAGAGAGAGATTGTCAACTAAAGGAGGAGAGTTAATAAGACGATATGTAATTTGTCTTAGTATGCTTTATTGTGGGTAAAAATAAATACAGTATACAGTCTCTCCTCAACTTACGACATATTCGACTTACGACAACCCGGACATATGACGGCCATAGTCGTATAAAACATTTTTCACATTGCGTGATAGTGCTGTGTACTGACAAAGTTTTTTTTTGTAATTCCCTTTAAAATGGCTGGCAAGCATAAAAGTGAGAGTTCTCATGGTGCTGAGAAGAAAAAGAGACGCCCATTTAAGAATTTCTATGTATTATTTTCGGCTTTTCAACTCACGACCTGGTCGTCGGGACGGAACCCCGTCGTAAGTCGAGGAGAGACTGTATACTAAATGCGTCCTCAAAAAGCGTGAATTTGCTACCAATGTTTAACAGTTAATTCATGTAAAGATTTCTGATAAACTTCCTACGTGCTCCTGTTTGAAATGATGAATGTATGTATCTTTATATAATTTAGCTAAATATCATTCTCGTCAGAAACAATTATCCCAACGATTATGAATAAACTAATTTAGACATACATCATTACTTCCGGACGAAATTGGACAGATTTGCAACAACCAATCGGCTGTAACTCTTGAGGAGGGGGCTGGGAATCTCTTTTCAGCTGGGAAAAAATGCACTATAGTAAAGTGATCAATGGAACTACAGGAGGGAAGGAGAGAAGGGGGAGAAAGGGAGAGGAAAGGGGAAGGAAAGAGTGGAAATAGGAAGAGGGAAGGAAGGGAGAGACATGGAGGAATAAGGAGAGGAACGGAGAGGGAAAGAAAGAAAGGAGGAAAGGAAGGACTATGGAGATAGAGGAAGAGAGCTTACTGGCAATTAATGGATATGGCAATGAAGGAAGAGGAAAAAGAAGGAAGAGAAAGGAATAAGGAAAGGAAGGATTAAGGAAATGTTTGCGATACATGTGGAAAGAGGGAGGGGGGGAGGGAAGGAGGGAGGGGAGGGAAGGAGGGAGGGGAGGGAAGGAGGGAAGGAAGGAGGGAAGGAAGGAGGGAAGGAAGGAAGGGAGGGAGGAAGGGAGGGAGGGAGGGAGGGAGGGAGGAGCTTACCGGTCTTTGTTTGCGATACATGGAGATGCTGTGAATGAGGGGGTTCTCCTGGTCCTCTTCATCATAGGTGGGGGAGTTCCTGTTAATCTTTGGAGTCTTGTAAACACTTGAAGGCTACACCAGAGAAGAGAGACTCATTTATTTTTAATTACGGACAACCAAAATAGCGTTAAGCATAAATGCTGTATAGAAATAAGCATCAATTTGGCTTTTACATCAAAGAATATTTTTTCACCTACTATTACAGCTGTGCCAATAATAAAAATGTTAATGTCTTATTTACGAACAAGACCCGTTCTGTATAAATGGAGAACACATTCAGTGGTGTTTAAATATAGTCAGAGGTAAACAACTGACTGCAAATGGCTTCTTTTTTTTCTTTTTTTTTTTATAAATAAGTTAACAGTACTGTACTTGAAAACCAACTTATCTTCTTAGTGTTTTACCTAAGAAAAGAGTCTACACATATTCCCATATAATGCAAAGTGGCTGAAATTGAGAAAACAATTTAATTTTTTTTTTATTCATTTCTGCCATTCCACAATTCCGAACACTAAAAGCTCTGTTCTGTTATGGTTCTTCCTTTCAACAATAAGCCCTAAAATCTGGGTGTCTATATATAACCATCTCTAATATATCTCAAATGATAATCAAACTCACAGTGTCATCTTGAGAACGGGATCTCTTGGGTGGCGTTGGTTCATCATTCAGAGCTTCATCAATGGCGTCATCAATGGCACCAAGAGCGTCCATTGTACTCTCTGACATAACGTTTAACTGAAATTTTATGATTATATTACAACTCAAGAATAACATAATAAGGACATGTAAAAAATTTTATTACTGTGGAAAAAGTTTGGTATTCTAGACCAAAAACTTGTCAAAATTTACAAGCGAGATTCATGATATAATCTTTTAATATATGCTCTACATACAGTTGGCAACATAGGAAGCGAGAAATTTTGTGGCCGATGGGGACATATGGCATCTCTTCAAGGTAATCCAGTATTTTTTCATGAATCACTCCAAATTGCCGGGTGTAAGGGTTTCATTTATAGTACCAACTACCTCAAGGTGATGCTATATGTCTCCATCAGCCACAAATTGTCTCAACTCCTATGATGCCAACTGCACAATTATGTAGTTCATCATTAAATATTTTGAATTAATTAACAATGAAATGTCAATGTACAAGTGAACATCACCAGGGATGCACCAGATAGTGAATTTTACTGTCTGCCAGGTACCAGATTTGCTATACAGTAAACCCTTGAGATTCACAATTTCAACAACTCACAGTAACCAGATGTTGGCTAGCTTGCAAACCTCTCCCGCAGCGCAACGAGTCACCCCACGTACCAGTAGCGTATCCTCTCCCTTTGTTCGCACTCAACCATTGCCTGTGATGCAGCATCTCTTGTGCTGTACAGTGATCCCTCGGTAAACGAGTGCCTCAGTTAACGAATTACCTTCCATAAGATTCTTAACTTCGGTTAACAGGCATTCCCTCGATTAACGAATTCCTTACGAGCACCTCTCAACATGTTTTCGCTTGCACACTAGCTGTCATATTAGTCCGCCTTAAATTCCTCACTATTTTAGTAAATATCAATAAGTTTGTACTATTCAATAATTTTAAAAGTCTTGTATTAAAATTTTGAGTCATTTTAACAATAATTTAACATGATTTAAGTACTGTACAGGGAAACTAGTTTTTAGCACGCCAAACAGCCTGTCAACACACCATACAGGCGTTAGTCTCTGTCTTTTCAGTGGAGGCAACATCTTGCTTCAGACTCTCTTCAACATAAATGCTTTTTTTCTGTGTTTCCAGTCAAATTATTGGTAATTTTGAAATTTATTTTACATATTGACAATATATAATGCAGTGCAGTGTTGATTTAAAGAAAATAATCTTGAATTACACCAAGTGAACTGAAATTTTATGGGTGAAATGGCACCATGGGGTGACTTCTCTTCCACCCCAATGCCTTCTCTTCTCCCTTTTCCTCCACCCCCATTCTAATTCCCAGGAGCTTTCTACATACACACCTCAAAGTAAGTGTACTTTACTACCTTTTTTGTTGACTTTAGGCAATTTTCGGTGAGCTGGAACCAATTACCCTAAAACCCACTGAAACAATGGTTTCGGTTAACGAGCAACCTTCTAGAACGAATTGTGCTCATTAACCGAGGGACCACTATACTCAAAACTTTAGCACTGACACTAGGCAGTCTTTTAGGGGCCATTTCACATAGAAACACTAGTGATGCTAGTGGAGTGAAATGTAAAAGGTAGAACTCACCGATGACCTTGACAAAAGGAAGTTGAATTGTTAGATAAGTTAAAGGAGGGGATGAATGCTGCCGCAGCAGGTTGGTTGTTTGGTGTGAACGAATCCACAGTGCGGTATATATTATAAGGAAGAATGAACAAGCAATTCTCGATTCTGTTAAAGCGAGTGCTCCTGTAAGTGCTAAAGTGGCGCAGATTGTTCGTGACAAAGGCACTGCGAAAACTGAAAAAATCATTGAACATTTGGATTGAAGACCAGCACCGCATAAATGTGCCGATCGACAACAACGTGATTAATGAGAAGACCGTCTTTATGCCCATTTGTGCGAGTCAACAGGTGGTGACCGGGCTAGGTGCAGCTACTGAACCAACTTTTAGTGCCAATAAAGGTTGGTTCGAGAATTTTAAGAGAAGATTCTCTCTCCACAATGTGAAACTGACTGGGGAGGCCGCATCAGTTGACCACACAGCTGCAGATGTATTTCCCGCAAAATTAAGGAAAAAATAGAAGATATAGGCTATAGAGCTAAAAAAAAGTTTTTAATGTCGATGAATGGTAGAATGTACATTAACAAGCAGGAGAGGCATACCCCTGGGTTCAAGGCAGCCAAAGACAGTGACTCATCTTCTGTGGCAGTGCAGCTGGCCACATGATTAAACCTGGTTTGCTTTACCACTCACCAAACCCCAGGGTTTTAAAAGGTCAAAACAAAAACCCTTTGCCAGTCTTTTGGCAATCCATCAAAAAGGCATTGGTTACATAAATGCTTCATCCCAGAAGTGGAAAAGTACATTGCTTCCAAGAAGATGGAATTCAGGTGCTATTCTTAATAGACAATGCACCAGCCCACCCAGAAAGTTTGCAGTTTAGCCATCCAGGTGTAGAGGTGGTGTAATACACACCTTCAAGGCATATTACACCCGAAGCTCTTTTGGTCATATCCATAGTGCCATAGATTCAGACCCTGACCTTGATGTTAGCAAGTATTGGAAGGAGTACAACATTGCAGACTGTAAAGCCAACATCTGTGAATCATTCAGTGAAGTCAAACCAGAGACAGTGAATGCTTGTTGGTGAAACCTATGGCCTGAGTGTGTGAATAACTTCCAGGGATTTGTCTATAGTAAAGGATGTGAATAACATTGTGAATGTTGCACATCAAATGGGTGGTGAGGGGTTTGTGGACATGGCCGCTGAAGACATCGAAGCGTTGATTGATGAGCACAAAGAGTAACTGACAGAAGAAGATTTGGAAGAATTGGTAAGAAGTGCTGAGGAAGATAAAGCAGAAGAAATTATGAAATTGCAACAAGAAGGTTGGGGGGCTTGAACAATTTCGACATGTGAAGGTAGTAACCGATTTCATTGTTGACCACGACCCTTCCATGGAATGGAACCTTAAGATCGTCCAAGAAACCAACCAGTCATTGATTCCCTACCACAAAATGTTTAAAGACCTCAAAGCCAAGAGGAAACAACTACCAATCACAATGTTTTTGAAGAAAAAACCAGCCGCTCGCCCAGTTGATTCGTCTCCTTCACCTATTCGGTCAGCTGCTGCTCCCGTTTCACCACCCACCTCCCTGCCATGTGCCACCCCACCACCTGCCTCTCCACCAACCACCACTGCATCACCCTCTTCCAACAGTGATCCTGTTAGTCTCCCTATGCTTCAGTAACCAGATTTCATCCTATTTTACAGTACACTTCATCAAGCTCCAAACTTCCACATTCAAAGTTAAGTAGTATTGGTGACTTAAGTTTCTCAGACGTATAGGTATTCAGTAGTGCACTAAAGTAGTACAAGTTGCTATTCGTGGTTTTGCCAATTCACGCCATTCCTTGGAACCTAATCCCAGTGAATAGCAAGGGTTTACTGTAGTTTAAAAAATATAAATTATTTCAAACTGAAATATGTAGCAATGGGAAGATGCATTTTAATATGTTACCCAAGAGAATTACAGTATGTTCCATCTTCTCTTTATCCTTTTTTTTTAACTTTTCACTCTTAAGTACAATGAGAAATAAATTTTAAAAATTCAATACGATATGTGCAATTGCATTAATATCCAAATATTTTCACCAAAACTGGTATCAAGCAACAATTACTAATGTATACAGCAGAAATATCTTTTACACCAATACTCATCAAAGGACGTGGGCAGCAAAATAATAATAAAGTCAGTTCTTGAAATAGATATTCACAATGCTGTATACAGTGGTCCCTCGGTTAACGAGTTGCCTTCCATAAGATTCTTAACTTCGGTTAACGCGCAATCCCTCGATTAACGAGTTTCTTACGAGCCAACCTGAACATGATTTCGCTTGCATTTGGCATCCACCAGCTGTAGTATTAGTCCGCCAATACAGTAATCGGTTCTAGGGCTTAAATTCCTTACCATTTTAGCAAATATCAAGAAGTTTATACTATTCAATAATTTTAAAAGTTTAATATTAAATTTTTTACTCATTTTAACAATTATTGAACATAATTGAAGGTAATGAAGCTAGTTTTATGCGTGCCATCCAGCCTCTCAACACACCATACAGGCGTCAATCTTTGTATCTTTTCAGTGGAGGTAACATCTTGCTTGAGACTCTTCAACTAAATGCCTTTTTTCTGTGTTTCCAAGCAAATTATTGGTCATTTTGAAATTTATTTTACATATTGACAATATATAATGCAGTGCAGTGTTGATTTAAAGAAAATAATCTTGAATTGCACCAAGAGAATTAAAATTTCATGGGTGAAATGGCACCATGGGGTGACTTCTTTTCCACCCCAATGCCTTCTCTTCTCCCTTCTCCACCCCCATTCTAATTCCCATCATCATCATCCAGGAGCCTTCTACATACACACCTCAAAGTAAGTGTACTTTTCTACCTTTTTTGTTGAATTTAGGCAATTTTCGGTGAGCTGGAACCAATTACCCAAAAACCCATTGAAACAATGGTTTCGGTTAACGAGCAACATTCTAGAACGGATTGTGCTCGTTAACCGAGGGACCACTGTATATGTGTAATATTAACCCAAAACTTTGCTCAGACAAAATAATGTCCCAAAACATTATAGTTTCAGCCAAGCTAGTACCTACCGAAGTATATTTACAGAAACAGAAGCACCTTTTGGACAAACTATTACCGGTAAGTAGAAAATCACTATACAAAAAAGATTAATAAAAACTGTGCATGACAACCACTACAACAACAATGACACCAATTGGACAGCTACAGTTTACATCAAAATAGGAGATCTGTAACACCAGACTACTATACTGTATATAAATTAAAATAATCCAGGACTAATAATAGGCCAACTCGGCCATAACTGAGTCCTTTTATTATCCATTTCGTTTTTTTTTTGTCATTATTCAACTGTATTTATATAAAGTTGGAAATCATATCTATCCAACAGGGTGAAAATATCAATAGGCTAGTCAGACAGTCTATCTAGAACAGTACACACCTAAAAATCACAAGCTAGTGTACAGTATGCCTGGATAGTTCATGTATTTTTATTTCAGTCCTCTATTATTCGTGGAGGACACCTTGGCTGTACCCAAGAATGTCTGTAGGTAGTTTCAAAGTTGCTGGCATTTTTGCAGCCAGGACAGGGAGCCATTCATCCTAGAGACAGTAATTTCTTTTACCTGTATTGTATATGCAGTATGTATGAGTGTGTGTGTAGACACACACACACACACAAAATGCCTACAAATAAATAATAATGGGAAAATCCTCTCACAAATAATCAGAAACAAATGTATTAAAAATGTTGAGTCTACCCTCAAGTCTACTCCAGGCTTTATTAATAACAAAGCACAGAGTAGACTTGAGGGTAGACTCAACATTTTTAATACATTTGTTTCTGATTATTTGTGAGAGGATTTTCCCATTATTATTTATTTGTGGGCATTTTGTGTGTGTGTGTGTCTCTACACACACATATATATATACAATACAGGTAAAAGAAATAATTGTCCTAAGGGAAAACACATAAAAGGAATATACATTTCTTTGTATACAAGTAAAAATTTACCCCCCCCCCCCCCCCCCAGTCAACAAATGTTATTCATGGACTTGGCGATTCGCGGCCATTTTGAGAACCTAACCCCCGTGAATTTGAAGGGCCTACTGTACTGTAAATAACATCCCTAATTCCTAGTACAAATATGACTTAGTTTAGTATCTCTTCCTTGATAACCTAAGCTGTAAACACAGCATGGGGTATGGTATGAATGTACAATATCAGGGGTTTTGTTTGTGGTAAAGAAGTATGCACGTTTCTAATCTTGCCTTGTCAATTTCTATGTAGGTAAACAGTAAATTAAGAGAGGATAAGGAAAATGAAATGACGTGCATGCTCTTCCTCATCACTAAATATCCTGTGGCTTACATCATTTTCTCGAAAAAATAAAAAATAAATAAAAAATAAACAGTAAATACGAATATCGAGTCTAACTGGAATAAAATCTCAACTTACATCACATCGGGACGACTCGGTAGTCTCAGCAATCATGGACAGGGGTTTGTTCACATTAGCAGAGGCTGCCTGCTGTATTTTATGTCCTAGACTCTCCATTGATGCACAAGTTAATACACTCTCAGAAAAACTGAAATGAAATGGAAAAAAATCTATAATTACATCAATAAAGTATATATACAGGGGGTCCCCGACTTACAAATGCCCGCCAATATGAACGAGGATAAACTTGAAACACAGTATTTTATTTACCTGATGACATTTCTTACTTTCATTTACTGTATTTTGTCATTCTATTTCTTCTTTTGTCTTAATTTCTGATTTTAGATGTAAATAAGGACTTAGGCTATGATATAGTAGTGGGATTTTAAACATTGTTCTGTAAGTACGGTACGGACATAGCACACGTTCCGACTTACGTACAACTCTGAATTAAGAACATCCTCAGGAACCGAGCCCGTTAGTAACCCCGGAACCTCCTGTATATTTGGGTACCAGTATGGCAATTAAAGCAGAACTCTGGATGAAGCCATTATTATATCCAAAACCTATCATTTCAATATTACAAGGATACATAATGCCGTCATAAAATATAATGGAAATTAGATCACGTCATTGTGGTAGAAATACCTTGAGTCTCGTACATCCTCCTCATCTTGGCTGTCAGGAGCTTCAGAGTGAGACTCAATGTCAGAGAGTGATGGGTAGATACAACCAGGCTTCACTTTGGTTATAAATGTTTTCTTGGGAGACACACGGACTTCTGCAAACACGTGCAAGGTGAAAAACCAAGTGCCAATGCAATGATTGACAAGAAACAATAAAAAAACATTTGTACAAAAGGATACCAAAGTTTCATACCAAATATACTTTAACAAGATAACACAAATGACCATTTTTGTGTCATTTTTCTCAATTATAAATTCTTTAAGTACTCTTTAAATGCGCTGATGACAGAGTGAAAGATCAATAAGCGTAGAGAGCAGCTCACTTTCATATTAGCTTACAAAGCACACAGCAGACCTACCTTCTATTTCAGTTGAGTTAAGTCTACTATGAGAGGACATGGACCGATGACTGGGTGATTTCTGGAAGGTGGGAGGAGGTGGTGGAGGCGGAGATGACTCGCAACCCACTGGTACTGATGAAGACTCTAGGAAGAGTCGTGGAGGCTTGGGAGGTCCCGACACGTCTTCCCGACCAAGCATGTCCTCGGAGCAAGTTGATTCGGCATATGATTCATCACTCTCCAAGTACTCAGACTCTGACTCTACTGCATACTTTGGTATTTCTGCAAAAACAATGAATTAAAACAAAAATAAAACCAACACAAAGATTTCCATTATGGTAAGGAGATACACTTACTCTAAAATGTGCTGTCACTTCAGACAAACTTGGATTCACTGTCCCAAGGAAGAAACACAAACATCAAAATCCTTTTCCGCTCATAGCAAATCTTTCATCTGGCAACACTCACCACCCCTTGTTGGTCAACCACATACACCATTGCCACCATCATTGTTTTACAGCCACTCACCAAGCTTGTGTGAGGCTAGCCATATAATAACTTCCCAACCAAGTGGTCAGTCTCAACCTCATTCCCATGGAGAAAGACACTGGGCCCAGTCCATCCAGCCACCATGACATCATATATACCTGTACAGTTCAATACAGTATATGAACACTTCAAAGCAAAATTGAATCTGCATCAGATGCAAATGTGGATGTCACCATGCTATTCTCCCTTATTCTCACCCCATACTGTTTTTTGTTTTTTAAAGTTCTTGTCATCTTTGATATATCCCAAGACCACAGTCAGGCAGCTACTGACTCAAACCATCTCTTCCACCCACTGTACCATCATGAGTCATTCACCACAGGTACAGTCCACATCAATGTCATCTCAATATATCTAAAGCTAAGCTCAATAGTCAATGTCAAGCAAGCCCTACAATTGTCTTTATTGCATGAAAATGTTTCTTAAAACTGAATAAATTCAAAATAAATTAATACAAGTCTTCACTGACCTCAACTTTAAGCAAAATATGACCAACTTGAAACTAAAATTTGTGAAATGAAGTCAATTTTACAAGCCAAAGCTGAAAACACTTTGTACATCACTTGAGATGATTATTTGGGAATAAAATGCATAAAACAGAGCCAAGAAACCAACCACAGTGAATAAAGGAGCATCTTGGAGGCTTACCGGCCAGTGTACTCTTTGGTGCTGTAGTGTTTTGTCTGGGTTTCTTGAATCTACTTAACAACAGGTCCATCTCCTTCTGTCGTTCTGATTGGATCTTACTGTTTATTTCATTATCGCGCCAGTTATCTTTTATGTTCTCAAAAGTATTTTTCTGTGATTCATAAGAGTTTGGCTGATTTCTTTCTGGCGACGGTGACCGGTGTCCTGTCATGACAATGAAAATTTTACTTATTATCCTAAAGCTACTTAAATTAATGTAAAACTGTGGTGGCTATATCGTATATTTGAATTACATTGTAAATTCGTCATGTTTGTTTGTTTGTTTGTGGATGTGCATACTAATGATAACCTGATGCCACAAACATTGGCACTAAGTTTGGAATGCCTTACAAAATAAACAAGAGCTATTAGTGTAATGGTTTATCCCCTCGATCTTCACTTGATGATAACCAACAAGCATCATCCTCAACCTATAAATTCTGCATACAAAATTTTTTTATAAGGTTGTCTATGAATAGACGACAGCACTAGACAGACAGATGTACAGTATGATGATGTTCCCCTGAACTTGTTAGCTGGGGGGGGGGGGGGGGGGTGTGTTTACAACAAAAACAAAGTTATCGAAAACATAAAATTCTGACAAAGAAGTGTATGAAAATGTTTAGCGAAATAATATACAGTATTTGGGATAGAATAAATAACTGTTTTGTGACTCAGAAGAAACAGGATTTGAAAGCGACTTTTTTTTTTTTTAAATATAAAGCAGACTAACGCCCGTATTATTAAACAACATCTTCCCTTGAAGAGGGTCATTGTGTTTCAACCTGAGTTTTAAACTAAATGAGTTCTGGGGGACACTGCAGTACAGTACTTAACAGGGTGGTGTGGCAGTTAAATTAACTAATTCCAGTAAAATTTATTTATAATATTGGAATTAATGTAGTTAATTTTCCCGCCACACCACCCCGTTAAGTTCAGTACTGCGGTGTCCCTCAGGACTCATTTAGTTTAAAACTCAGGTTGAAACACAACGACCCTCTTCAAGGGAAGATGTTGTTTCGTAATACAGGCGTGAGCAATAACTTTAAATGAAGAGGAACTATAATTTGGCATGGCAGAACACACAAACTTCTGAACTGGAATATTCATCCCTCCATGACACACAGTTTTGGAGACACTAAGATATGTGGCCTAATAAAAGACAGACAGATTGAAATGGTAACTGTTACTGCCACATGCGCTGCCAGTCCGGCTCGCTCACACCTTGTGACATGCCATCGTCCTTGGGAAGGAGGAACACCTGGCGTGGTGCGAGACTAGGCCTAGCAGGGCAAACGCATGCACTAGGGTGTTGGCAATAACAGGCGCTATATGTTAATTTGGCATGGGATTGGCTGCAAGGACTGGGGTACAACGCCTGGCGACGTCACCTCAGCCGGCTCCTCACTTAGTCTAATGCCAGTGGTCCACCTTTAGAGTGGATTAGAACCTGGGGGTAATGCAGATTAACCTTTTAGAGGGCAAAGTACCCCTTAGGTAATTTATTCTGGCAAATGCTAGTGTTAAATGATGAGAACATTCTGAACTGATCCCCATCCCCCATGACATAGGTGCAGGGCACAAACGGGAGGCATTGCTGCACCAGAGAGGAAGCAGTAGTCAGAGGCTGCGCATTTGTGTACATAGTGAGAATTACATTGGGCATAAGAGATCATACACGAGTACAGACATCGTTTCACTGACTATAGACACTCAATTGCCTCGTCAAGCTTGTTATAAGTGTGTGAAATATCATTGTGATTAATGTATACTGCCATTTAATACACAAGTCAGAATTATGCCTCTCCTCTTTTTGTTAAGTTGTCATAAATATCATATGTGACTAATTCTATCTCTGCCAGGCCATGCCTGTTATTTCCCTATACATAACTAATAGTGTGGACATGTTTGGGGACTATTTGTGTGTTTTTTGTGTACTTGTCACAGGTGTATACAGTGCACCTTTATCACAAGAATAAAGTTTGCTGCTGTACATCTGAGGTTGTCACCCAACTGGAGAGATCTGCTGTTAGTGATTATACATCTTCCTTTTATATCAAGAAGGAAAAATATAAAAAAGGTACAATATGGGTATACATATTGATGAAAGTCTGGAGATGCATCATAAACAATTTCTGATAATCTTATGTGAGGAGAATACCTTAGAGCAAAGATACACATGTTGTAATTATGGAACTGTACATAACACATTTGTTGACAATGCATCAGGAAGTGTAGCAATACCGGCTCAGACAAATTCTTATAATAAACTACAGTTTCGTTTTTCAACAGGACATAAAAATAAGATTAACACAAATTTCCTTATCATTCACACCAAATCTTTACCTCTTTGTATCTGCTGCAGCTTTTGGGCAGCAAAGACTGGGGATGGTTCAGAAGCTAGTCTCTTTGATGGCTTATGGACTGGCTGTGAGTGAGCTACTGTGGGCTTACTGGATGTTTCTCTAGACACACTTGCTACATCACCATGAAGCGCCTGTATTAAGAATCATTGTGGTAACAAAACAATCTACTGAATTATTTTTAATAAATATTAAAGTGATTTCTGCACAATACTTTTCAACGATGTTCTATACAGCAATAGTCTACAGTCTACTATTTAATCTAGCAATTTAAAACTGATTGCTGATTGATCAGTACCATATCTAAAAATAATATTAATTCACCTTTGCCGAGACAGGTTGACCAAAAGGTGCTTTTGGGACCAGTGCTGCACCCTGTTTTTTGCTAAACAATGCTAAACGTTCCTGCACACTCATTTCTGCTGGATCCTTTGCCAGCTCACGTCCACCTGTAATTAAAACAGTACAGTATTATCAAATAAGACATTCACTTAAAAACTGTATTATTCTTGATCTTTTTGTTTACTACTGAGCAGAGAAAATAATAGATCTTATTCCTGGATCTTCAGACTTGCAAGATGACTCGGTTTTTCCAAATATTCAAAAAGCTTTACCACACTAACCCACCCACCACAGATCCTTAAGATTCCCTAATTTCACAATTCAATCTTCAAGCCTCTTAGCCAATTCTCAAGCTACATACCTATAATACTACCACCATATTACAAGACTACAATATTCTTAAACATCGTGATAGTTAACTCCCACTGTTGTCTTGAATGAGTGAAGCATTTATCTGAACCTGATAATCATTAAATCACTATTTGCTCATTCTTCTGGGCACACAAAGACACAAAAATGTAGACTTTAACCATATCCATTCCTTTAAATACCCAATTAAGATAAAACAATTTCTTTCATGCAAAATCATTTACATAATAAAAACTTTGTGGTTCTTTCATTAAACAATGCTGCAATTATTATTGAGCAATACACAGTGAAATTCTGATGGAAACCAGTAAATAAGGAGCTCTAAAATAAAGGTAGTGTCAAAAAGAGGGCTGATCAAGGTGTACTAAGATGGTTTGGACATCATAATGGAATGGGAAATGAAAAACTGACAAAAGGTGTTAACTACTATCTGAAGAGAAAGATAGAAGTGAGAAAAAACATAGAAGTGGTACTGGATAGATGGAAATGTGGATGGATGAACTATTGGCGGGTATTGCTGGGTTGTGTGAAGCAACATCTCTACATTTTACAAAACTGTGTGTTTGAAGTCTTACTGGGGCTAAAGCTCACTTTGCTAAGATATTAAATTCTGACTGTAACTTGCAACAGATCATACTAACCTGCGTTATCAAAAGCAGCGGCTCTTTCTCTAACAGATGACATGAAAGGCTGATCAACGAGTGGGGCAGCATCAGGCACAGCAGTCTCCCCCTTCACCACCTTACCCACAGGCTGAGGCTTGTGGGGGCTCAAGTCCCGCCAGCTTTTGCGTTCAGGGCCACACCGACTCAATCCACCCTGGCTTTGTGGTTGATACCTGAAAAGAAAAAAAAATTAAATACACAAACGTTCTAAGAAAGAAAAAAAAGAAGTCTACAAGGTTGGTTGATACACATACTCAAACAGTGCATTATGTAATTTCCCTTCCAAAAACATAAAGGACAAAATTTAAGCAAAAATAAATAAATAAATAAAATGAGAAGAATCAGAAGTTGAGGAATGAAATTATAAAACTTGAGTTTCAAAAGCTGGCTGAGAAATGATACAGCAAAGACTGACGACTAGTGAAGCAGAAACACTGTGGGAACAGAAGACTGTCCTACTGGAGGCTGGCAGAGTGTGTTAAGAAGATAGGAAAAAATGTACAGTATACTGTATATTATATGTCAGGGATGTGTTACGGAAAAAGGTGACTCGCTGTATAGTGAAACATTTTATAATTAATTTTCCCCCATAAGAACATAATTAGGGGTAGAGGCATTCCAATATGTACAGTAATAACCCTCGAGAGCTCAGCAAATCAGTTTACTGTGGTGTCATTATAACATACAATTTTGTACTCTAATATTCCATCTAAAAATACATTCCAAACATTATTTGTTACATTTGAGTGATACATGATGGCTCAATTTGGCCTCTTGTACACTTTGACAACTAATTAATGAATAAACCAGGGTATATGCAGATACATAATACCTGTAATGTACACTAAAATATTATTTATTAAGTGATGATAAACAAATTACAATATTTTTTAGGTAATGATAAATACATTACAGTTGTAATTTACTAAGTGCTGAAGACAGATGTTGTGATAAGCATGAGTGGTGAGGGAGCTAGGCCAATCAGCTGTTTGCCCTTTGTAAACAAACTCATGGTGTTGAGTGTGGGATTCTTTTTTCGGGAAAATGTGATTATTTTACTAAAATATTTTATCCCACCCGGCACCAAACGAACCTAAATGATATGAGAATTATGGTAAATTTGCATAAAGACATGCTAAAAGGATCTCGGGGAAGGGAGCCACCCTACCACAATACCCTCCCCTGCATGCTGCTCCCAGATCTCTCTCATCTCCCACACACAATATACAGTACTCGTTTAACCGGAACAATTGGTGCAGAGCAACAGAAAAAATTTTCTTGAAAGTTACAGAAATTGCCCATTAAGTCATCTCTCGAACCCAGAAAAATATCCCCCATCCCTGGAATTTTCCGAATACCGAAAGATTTTTCTTGGAATTTCCGGAAAATGCTCTGGATTTTCATCTCTCAAACCCGTAAAAAGCTCCCCTATCCCCGGAATTTTCTGGGTCCCGGGAAAATTTTCACAGAATTTTCCGGGAAATGTACCCCTCAGAAAATAGTTCCCAAAGCAGTAATTTTCCGGCTTTGAGAACAATTTTCCGAGAAAATTTCAGCTCCGGCTAATGGAGATATTACTGTATAACACTACACAGTACAGTACGTAACCAATCATCTCGGTAAAAACAATTGTTGACAACCATATACATGTCTGATTTTCAATCCAGTCGTCGTCTTTGTTTTTCTATTGTTGACGTATAAGTTTACTAATCTTGTTATGCACTTAAAGGCCTTAGTTGTTGAAGAGAAGTAATAACATTATAGTAACTGATTTTCCAGACTGGGGTCTGCCCCAATTAGTCCTGTGTATTGAGGTACTACTGTACCTAAAATTGACCCACTGGGCATTTCAGGTGCAATAGTAAAGAAACCTTTGACCAGATATTTGGGAAGGGGACACCTAGTATACACTATACACAGATAATTGGTATACTTCCCTGTTGTGTCACCCTATTCACTTTAAACAAACCAGAATGTGTGGCACAGTAATAAAATAAAACAGAAAAGATGCCCAAAATTTCTGCAGTAACTCATCGTGGCCAGTGTGAATTGCAGTCATCTTGCAAAATATTAGCTATAAACTGTCAGGATAAATGGAAGGTGTCAGTGTTGACTACCCTTAATAAAAGGTAAATGAAGGAGAGCAGAAAACACTAAGACAAAATAAAAGACCATGATTATGAAAATACGAGACTAAGTATTGATAAAAGCTCTTGAATGCTTGACTCATTTCAATGTCTTCCTCATGCAGCGTGAAGAAGACATTGAAATGGTATCGTAAATTATTTTATTTTGTGTTATGTATGTTATCATTCTCAATTCCTGTAACCTGTACCTGCTACAAACTGGAAACAAAATTTTTTTTATTGAGTTTATTTACAATGCTGTACAATACACCATTATCTCAACAATATGGACAAAGAGGATAGTAAAACTAAGAAACAGTGTCTGACTGCAAGACCTCATACACGGAAATGCAACACCACAAGGTGTCCTGAATGCAAAGTAGGATTGTATGCTGGCCCGTGTTATCGTGACTTTCACACTTATAAGTACAGTATTGAAATGCTTACTTTTTTGATAAATATATGTACAGTATTAGACTAGTGTATAAGTGATTGGAAAATAACTCAAAAAGTACTTTGTTTGTAAACATTAGTGAACATTTTAGTAAATACTAAGTCAGTTTTGTTATATAATATGCTAACTACTAAAATACTAGACAGATACATTGCCCACACGTCCTCTCCTTCCCCAAAAGTGATGCTTCTACAACCTCCGGTGCTATCAACATTCTCCACCACGCACCACATCACCAGTGAATTTCTTCGTGTTCCGAGCAGTACCACAACTAAACCAGTGTAGATAATTCATATTTTGGTTGTACATGTAAAGTTATATACAGTAGAACCTCAATAAATCAAACTAATTGGGGGCAGACCCCAATCCACAAAATGCTGAAGTCCAAAAAAAAGGAGAATATTTGGGGCGGGGGAGTTGGAGATAACACTGCTTATCTGAACTGTTTATTAAGAAAATCAGTTATGTTATTACTGTTGTCACCGAGATTATTGTTACCGGTATTTGCTGTAAAGTGTTATATGTAAGTAACAACAGAATTTGTCTTAGGAATAAAGAGAAAACTGTATACTGTACAGTACTACAAAGATAAAACTAAGAACAAATAAGTGTAGGAGTACAGTAGGGCCGGGATATACAGTATAGCGATTTTTTATATCGCAACTACCAAAATTATTGACATTTTCCAATATATAGCGATAAATCTATTTCGCAAAGGAAATCAGGCAGGAAATATTTCAAATGTACCGCCATGGCAAACAAGTGCGTTATTTGCTCACCAGAGGCGGCACCGTGACTGCTCACTCATGCATTCATGCTCGCCAGCACAGCCTTTCTGATTCAGCTCTTGAAAACACACAATGCCGTAAAGTTGCTATATCAGGTCCAATGATAAAGAATGGGGCAATGGAAATACAGATACGTCTGCTTCAGCGAGAAGTTAAGCCAGGAAGTGAATGCAAATTCACAGCTAGCCAAGGCTGGCTTCACAGCTTCATCAAGAGAGCTGAATTATGCTGCGTGTGTCCGTCAGCGGAAGCTGCATCAGCCGACACAGCTGCAGCGGAAAAAGTGAAGATAGATTTGAAAAAAAGTGGTTGAGGAAGGTGGCTATACTCCAGACCAAATCTGGAATTGTGATGAGACAGGAATAAACTGGAAAAAGATGCCAAAGAAGACATTTAATGAAAGCAGGAGGAGGCTGGCTGAGAGTCGAGCGGCACGAGTGACGAGTCAGCAGAGGACTCTGCTGCAGATTCAGACTTCTAAGGTGAGTGTAAATGGGTTCCTAGTGCCGTGAAAAGTGAAGTGAAGAAAATGGAAAGCTCAATGGAAAAGATTTAATACTGTAACTAATATTTTTGGTTTGTTCGTTCACGTAGGTGTACGATTGTCAAGTGGGGGTGGCAGTGTGGTGTCTGCTGCCAAATCTGGTGTTCCCGGGATGGCACGTCAGCTGCCGAGTCTGGCGTTCCTTTTATTTCTATTTTATTTCGGGGAATAGCCCACCTGGGCCTAGGGTGGTGATCCCGAGCATAGTGTTCATTGGTGCTTTAGTTAGTCATAAAATAAACTCGTTAAGTCAAGTTCAGTCACTTTTATTGGCCTCCAGAAGCTAACCCTATTTTCCCCATTGATTACATGTACAGATAATTATACATCACGATTTAGTATATGGTGAACATCATTGGATCCTGTCTCGCGATATATCTCGACCCTACTGTGTATTATGTGGAAGACGAATGTTTACCTGGGAGCAGCTGACAGAAGGTTATGGGGGTAGCATGGGTGGGTGGCTCCCTCCCTCTCTCCCACACGATTTCTTTAACACTTCTTTAAGCAATTCCACCATAATTCTCATAATATAGGATTACTTGGTGCCAGGTTGATAAAATATTATCCTAAAAGAATCAGCTTTCATGAAAAAAAAAAAGAATCCCACACTGAAAACCACGAGTCATTGTTTACAAAGAGCAAACAGCTGATTGACTTACCACAATGTCTGTCTTCAACACCCAGTAAATTGGTACAGTACAGTTGTGTATTTATCACCACTTAATAAATACTATTGTAGTGTATTTATCACCCCTTAATAAGTAATACATTGTAGTGTAAAGTATTGTGTCTGCATATACCCTGGTTTATTAATTAATCATTTGTCAAAGTGTACAGTAGCCAAACTGAGTCATCATATAAAAAAAGTAGTAAATAATGTTTTTAAGAAGGTATCTTCACATCAAATACTGTACTATACAGTGCATTATAGTGACCTCTGTTGTAAGCTGGTCATTTGCTTAAATCTCTTACACAAACGCATCTTCAGTAAACAACCTTCTGATACAACTTATCCTTTTATTTATGTCATATTACAAATTACATACAGTATGGTATTTTTTCTCTATTACTGAAGATGTTATACTAATCATGATAAACCATAAGAGGCCAATCATATGAGAATATAATACTGAATCAATATACAGGTATAAATAAACCTGTCAAATGTGGCAACACCGGATCAGCCCCAACCTGCTTACATACTTAAGTGCCTTAGTCCTCAATAGGCCTATAACAAATCCGATTAGACCACTGTACAGTATTCAGTAAGTGTTGTTCATTTCATAAGATTTTTTTTTATTTAACCCCCCCCCCCCCAGTATTTTTAGTGACCAGAGATCTCAGGGTCCAAAAAAAGCAAATTCTGATCTACTGAAGTCTGACTTATCAAGGTTTTACTGTATTTTTATTCTGTTTTGCCACATACGAAGCTGGGACAGGAAACCAGGTCCTGCAGTTCTCGGGTTAAGTCTGCGCTTCTTTTTGTTTTAATTCTTTGAGTGATGGTTTAAAAGCTAAAAGAAATTGTATAAGCTTAGTCAAGAAACTAGATGTGTTAAAACGATATGGAAAAGGTGAGAGGTCTGTGGATATTTCATACACGTCGGGGATGGCAAAATCAACAGTGTAAACTATCTGGAAGAATGAAGAAAAAATTTAAGAGAGTGCTCAGTTGATGAAGATAATGTTCAGGAGTTATTAAACAGTGACGGAGAAGACCTAACAAATGAAGAACTTATGCAACTTGAACAAGAGCAAAATCGGAACACAAACACACCAACTGATTACCTCAACCTCACCTCGCAAATTCACTCCTTAATTTTTTTACTTTGCCACCATTGGTGAGTGGAATTTTTTGTTTGACATTCATAAGCATGAACAGTAATAAGTGTTGCTTTCATATTCATATGGAGAGAAATGATGCTATGTTTTCACTTGTGCGTGTGTACATATGATGGCCTTGCGCAATCCATCTCGCTTTTTTCCTTTACAATCAGTGGTTACTTCAACTGTACATTAAATAACATTAATTATAAAAAAAATTTACATTAATTTTACTACAGCTATAACCAGGGACTTATTTTCTTCATTTTCATTTGTCCATCCATCGTCATGGGTGTAAACAAACGAAAACAATGCAGTCTTGTCTCCTCTTGTGTGTTTTAATATTCTACGTATTATTAAATTGTATTGTATATTTTGCTACATAAACATTAATTCAATCAGATATTCAGTATTAAACAATAATGAATCTTTTGCACATACTGTACAGTCAGTCCTCGACTTACGACGGGGTTAAGGACCGACGACCAGGTCACGAGTCGAAAATACATAGAAATTATAAAATGGGTGTCTCTTTTTCTTCTCAGCACCACGAGAACTCTCACTTTTAAGCTTGCCAGCCACTTTAAAGGGAATTACAAACGAAAATTTTGTCAGTACGCAGCGCGATCACTAACGTCGATACTAGAAAATACGTAATTTGAAAAATATTTTATACGACTGCAGCGGTCATAAGTCGAGGAGTACCTGTATTCTTAAGATAAATGAGGAGCTCCGCATTACAAGGGGGTGAAGCGCCAAATTTAAAAAGTGGAGAAAAACGCATTTAAAGTTTTTCTAATTTCAAACAACCATAACTTTGTTGTTTTTTAAGCTAGAGGGTTAATTTTTTTTATCATGCAACTCAATCCCTCTCCCAGTTAGTATTGTGAATAGTTATTACACGTTGAATGAGAATAACTACCCGTCATGTATGGTTGTTTTATCTTAAACCAACAATACCCTGTAGTTGCGTTTTTCTGCAAAATTTTATTATTATTGTGGGCTAATACTGTAAACCAAGTTAACGATCACCAAAAACAACACTCGTCTTACCCCCCCACCCCCCTCAAAAAATAAATAATAATAAAAAACTCATTGCCTTTCAGTATTTATCTTTCTGTCCCTATTATTAACCAAAGATTTATAGTATTGTTCGGTATAAGGAAACACCACTACACTCATCCCTCCCCCAACGTAACTAACATACGAATACAAAGGAGGAGAAAGTTTGCATAACCTTGGGTATAAACAGTATTATGATAATAGAATTACAATCTAACTTTGTTTAGTTCCTTCATTTTATTATCCCTGACGATTGTAGCGAGTTGAAGTTACATAAATCCCGAGGAGTGCGTACAAGTTTAATGGCCTCATCATAATCAATCAAGTGCTGTTCAAAGTCTTTCTCTACCCTATCTAGAAATCGCTCCTCTCACTCTGAATGGGATGTGACCACCTTTACTTACTGAGCACACAGCCAGATACATAGTTCTTGGCCTGAGGCAAAATGACACTATATTTTTTAAAGACTTTCAACCATACTTCTAATCTACCTAGGGGGGGGGGGGGGGGGGGGGGTTACATCCAATGCCAACATGTAGAGTGAGGGTGAAAATAGTGATATCCATCAGAAAACTAATTTTGCCTAGGGTGGCGCTTTATCCCCATGTAATGCTGAGCGCCTCAATGTTTCCATGAGTGAGTGCGTACATACGTTGGCTATCAGTCTCATTTTTTTCTTTACCATCAGTGGTTACTGCTACTGTACATTAGGTAACATTAATTAAAACATACATATTTTTTACAATAACTTTACTACAGTAACAACCAGGGTCATATTTTCTTCGGTCAGATGGATAACTGTCATTATGGGTGTAAACAGTGACAACAACAACAGCATCCCATCTCCTCTTGTGTGACCATATTGTTATTGATTTATATTGTGTAAGGTGCAATCATAAACATATTTAAAGAATATAATTTAAATATTTCATTAATTGTATTGTTTGAGGGGAAAAGAGGGTAAAAAGGTCACACAAAAGATATGAAAAAGGCACACTAAGAATGCTTCTCATTATTATTGCTTTATTTTAATGGTAATTAATGATTCACAATACGATAGTTCACCTGACACTGCAATATTGGACACATTACCGTCGTTATTCGAGGCTTTACTGTATACATTTTTAAATAAAGGATTTATTCACAGATGTCATATTTTCAACCTGTACAGAAATTTAGTATGCTACACAAAGTTAATAGTTTGCTCTGGTCGGTGAATAATGAAAGGCTCTACTGTATGAAGTCCAGTGAAAAGGTTAGGTTAGGATGACTGGAAATTTATTTTAACCCTGCACAGTACAGTACTTTAATATGTCATTTACCACTATAACATATCATATAACACTTTAACTTGGTACATTGCTCTGGTTTGTGCTAATGAGAGGCTCCACTGTCTGAAGTTCACCGAAGAGGTTAGGGTGGCCGGAAATGTACCCTGGGAATTTAGTGTCTGAATAATGTAGCAGTGTTTTGAAATGCATATACAGTTCCTCCCCGACTTACGAAGGGGTTAGGGACCCAAATCCAGGTAGTAAGTCGAAATGGTCGATGGTTGTACGTCGAAAATGCAAAAAATAATACATAGAAAATCTAAAATGAAATACAGTATAGTACAAGTAATCAATAATGAAGAATGGATACAGTGTTACCTTTAATGTAGTCAGCTGAATGCACACGGGGCCCCCATAATTTTCTAATTATACATGGAGACTACATTAACTGGATGAAGCAAAGGAGGAGACAGGGCTGGGTGGGTCATCAATGTTGCTTCTTCAGACAGTTGAAACTTACTGGTTGAAGGTATTGGATCATCTTTCGGGAGCTAAGAGGCATCACTGGTGGGGCATGAGGAGACAGCATGGGGGACTTCTTAAAATATATGTCCAATTTAGACTGCACAGTTTGCTTTTTCTTTTCATTATAAATCTCCCTGTAGCAAGCAAGTGAATCTTGGACCATTCTGTCAACTTTGGCAAAACGCTCAATATTTGGATCCATTCCGTCAAACATTTGCATCCCTTTATTGAATGTAGCAAATGCCTCTGCCATTTGCCTCACTGAAAAAATTTTGGGGGTGCAGGTTCTTCTACATATAGACTCTCTTCTTCCTCTGCACTTTGTGTGCTTCCAGTTCAATAAGATCCTCGTTACTTAGCTCTACTGCTACACTTTCAACCAACTGCTCAACATCTTCATTATCAATTTCTAACTCAAGCTGTTTACCCACTTCCACTTTCTTGTTACTAATCTCAGAAATTACTTCATCTTCATTAAATCTTCTGAAACTGTTCACATATCTTTTCAGGACTTTCTTCCATATTCCATTCATGCACTGACCTGTAACCTCATCCCATGCTGCAGTTATGTTCTCTATACATTTCAAAATGTTGTAGTCCTTCCAAAACTCTGAGCGTTTTCTCACCTTCAGTAGCAGTAACAGCAAAAGCGAAGGTCGTACAGTACATAAATAATTCGCTTTAAAAGCAGCAATAGCACCTTGATCCATGGGTTGGGTGATAGAGGTAGTGTTTGGTGGAATGTAGACTACCTTAACATCAGGGTGCATGTCATCCAGGTGTGGTGGGCGTCCAGGAGCATTATCCAAAATTAACAAAATCTTGAATGCAATCCCTTGTTGCAGACAATACTCCTTGACTCGTGGAACCAGTCATGAAACAATCCTCAAACAGTACTAGGGTCATCCATGCTTTCTTGTTACTGCGATAAAACACCGGCAGTGTGTGCTTGCTATCATGTTTAAAAGCTCTTGGGTTCTCTGAATGATGTATCATGAAGGGCTTTATCTTGAAACCAGCTACATTCCCCCCCAACAGAAGTGTGATACTGTCCTTGAATGCCTTGAATCCCGGCATTGTTTTCGCCTCTTTGTGGATGTATATCCATTCAGACATGCGCTTCCATAATAAGCCAGTTTCATCCACATTAAATATTTTCTCAGGCAAATAATTTCCCTCCACGATGACACGATCTAGCTCCTCCTTAAAAGCTTCAGCAGCACCCACATCAGCACTTGTTGCCTCTCCACTCACCTTTACACAATGCAAACTGTAACGGTTCTGAAACCTTTGGAACCACCCATGACTTGCTGTGAAGGTTTGGTCGCACTCATCACCTGCCTGCTCCTTCAGGCTTTCGAAAAGGCTTCTTGCCTTAGCCTGTAGGGCGAGAAGGCTTAAGGGTACGCACTTTTGTACCTGGTCTTACGTCCATATCATGTAATTTTTCCATCTCGTGAACAGGACCTTGTCTTTTCTTCATTATTATAGTTCCCTTTATAGGCGCTGATCCTTTCACTGCCTCACGAATACGTTCCTTGTCCTTCAAAATAGTAAATATGGTCGAGTGCGAGAAGCCTAGGTCGAGTGAAATGGTTGCAAGTGTTTTTACATTTTCAAACTGCATTATTATCTACATTTTTGTCTCAAAAGTAATTGACTGTCTCCTTTTCTTCTGAGCACCACCAGCACTCTCACTTCTATGCTTAACAGTCATTCTAAAGTGAATGAGATACAAAAATAATGTCAGTACACAGCGCAATCACTATCAACAACAATGACAACCAAACACCAACTAAGCACTCTACGGCATGGGTGCTGTAGCCACGAAGCGTCGCGACGCTCTCGTACGGGACGGAAACGTTTCGGTCTAGAAAATAAGCGTGACATTTGAAAAAAATTTTGGTACAGGTTGACAACCCTTTATCCGAAATTCCGAAAACCTAAAGTTTTTTTTGGGGGGTGGGGGCTTTTGTTTGTTTTTTTAAACAGGGATTAGCCCACCCGAGCATAGATCACTGACCCACATCAGGGCCTGGGGGGCGAAAATGTAATAGTAATAAAAATTATAATAATAATTATTCATAGTAAATAAAATTTTTAATAAAAATACACCAAAATAAAATAATAATGATAGCAATACAATAATAATAAAATATAATAAAATTAATAATAATAACTATAATACTGTAATAACAAAATAATAATAATAATAATAACAATAATAATAATAATAAAGAAATACAGGTACAAGAATGAAAAAATGATCAAAAGTGAGAAACACGACCTGGACCTATGAATTATTATTATTATTATAATTTTTATTATATTTTCGCTCCCAGGCCCTGATGTGGGTCAGTGAGATACGCCCGGGTGAGCTAATACACAAAAAAATACCAAACAAACTAACCATTCTGAAATCCGAAAAATTCCGAAAACCGAAATGCCCCTGGCCCCAAGGATTTCGGATAAGGGATTGTCAACCTGTACCGACAGCAGCCGTCGTATGTGCGGGTGGGCGTACCGACTGAGGCAGGTCGTATGTGCGGGTGGTGGTAGGCCGAGTATGTCGTATGTCGAGGAGTAGCTGTACAACGTAAATCAGCAACTTACTATACTTTTCCCGGTTTTTTTGTGTGTACGTGCGTGTGTATGTGAAAGTGTGTGTGTGTGTGTGTGTGTTGTTTTTAGTAGACATAACTTTTTCCCTCACTTACTTGTGGGGACTCCGTGAGCGAACAGGACTACAATTCCTCACTGGACTGTAGGATGTAGAGGGACCTTCATTCTTCTTTGGGCTTGTGTTATTAATATGGCTAGCACTATGTACAGCAGGAATCTTCTTGGGGCTCACACACCGTGGAACCGACTTCTTGGGGCTACGTGAACGATCTGACCGTTCTGGAGACGCCTGACGAATGTGCTGCTCCCAACGGCTGCGCATTTCCCCAACTTTAGATGGACTGGTGTCTCGGGCACGTTCCTTATAACAGAAATAGTGTTGAGTTTAGAAGGTTCATCAACATTTTACTACTAACTCTCAGTCCACAATTTTTTGTCAAAGTCTATGGAAAGGTGATTAAGAAAAATATTAGTAAATAAAATAAAGCTCAATTCGGTGATATGGACATATGAAGCATACCCATGTGAGAGAGACAAGAAATTCTATTTCAGCAATTGCAAGAGGTAGACCACAAAATAATGAACATGCTATGCAGTATTGGAGAATCACCGAAATGAAATGGTTATATTTTTTATTTAGTAGTACGGTAGTAATAGTTGTTGTGGTGGCAGTAGTGGGCAGTTCAATTACCAAATAATGTAACCAAATTTCAGAAAGTAGAGAAAAAAAGTAAAATTTAAGGTGTATATTTCAAGGTTGAAAACCTGTCTCCCTTGTAGGAATGAAAGAAAGCAGAGTCAGCAGTGACACACGAATAATGTAGGAAAGAAAGAAGGCAGTCAGCAGACACATGAATAATATAGGAATGAAAGAAAGCAGTCAGCAGACACACAAATAATGTAGGAATGAAAGAAAGCAGTCAGCAGACATGAATAATGTAGGAATGAAAGAAAGCAGTCAGCAGACACATGAATAATGTAGGAATGAAATAAGGCAGAGTCAGCAGTGAATGTCAGGCCAAAGACTTGTTCATCATATCACAGTTTAAATACCTGTATACGGTAAGAGTAATTTCCTACCTTTATAGGTTGGGGTTCAGGACTGGGTACTCGTGTAAACTGACGGGTAGGACTCCCACATGGACTTTTAGGAAGACAGGACACAACAACAGGCGGAGGAGGGGGTTGTGACGGTAAGCTGGCATTAGGTGGGGTTGGAGGCGGCAAGCTGGCAACAGGTGGTGGCGGTGGTGGTATGCTGGCAACAGGTGGTGGTGTTGATAAGCTGGTAGCAGGTAGTGGCAGTAAGCTGGCATTAGATGGTTGTGATGAAGGCAAGCAACTAGAGCTAGCAATTTGTTTCGCTTTTGTTGTACTTTTCATCTTATCTGGACTGGTACTTCTAACAAATTCTGCTAGACTCATGCCTCTCACCTTAGAAGGACTTACAGGTAGTTGGATTTTCTCCTCAGCTTGGATTGTTGATTTGGTTGGACTAGATTCACGGGGTGGTGGTTGTTGTTGTTGTTGTTGTTGTTGTTGACGTTCTCTCTTGAAGTCATAGTAGAGCCTCGATCGGGAATCGGTAGGAGTAAAACCCTGAGCCTCCTGAAGACATTAAGGCAGTGTGAGTAGTTCATAAGTGCTATAAAAGGAAAGTATGGCAAACAAGTCACACACACATCAAAATACAGTACAGTATGTCATTAAACCATAATTCATAACAAATTCAGCATGTTGGTGAATTAAGCACACCACAACTACAGCTGACAATGAAAAAAAACTTACCAACTCTTCTTGTAAATCGTCATTAAAATATATCTGCAAAAAGTTAATCAGGAGTTAAGCATGCAAGGTGCTGAGAAAAAGTAGGTTATTTGAAGCAACATGCAATGTATCCTCACCCAAGAAGTTACAACTAATGAATAAGTGTATCTGTCATGTAATTTCTAATTGCATTAATGCCAGATATGCACTTACCAATGAATTAAGCATGCCTCGGTCCCAGACAAGCTTTTTTGTGGGTGAGGAAGGGCTCTCAGTCTGATGCAAAGCTGTCTTGTTTCTTGGCATCTCCAACTTTGAAGGATATATGAACTGATGGGCAGAAGAGTAGGAGGAGGAGGTGGAGGAAGAGGAGGTAGGGGTGTTGTAAGATGTTGCCATGCTAATGTTAGAAGAAAGAGCTGGAGACTCACTACCACCACTGTCACTACAATCCATACTAGAAGGTACTTCACCAAAATAATACTTTGGAGTAGTAATTCCAATGTTTAGTGAAGTTGGAGAGTGACGTGGGCTTAAAGAACCGTTAGTCTTTATAGCTGTTCTGCCATCTACTTTTAACACAGAAGAGTTACGTGGAGTTATTTTTATACTAAGTTTAGAAACATTCAAGTTTTTGGATGAGCCATGCATACCAAAGGATGAGCTACCCCCTACTTCTACCTGAGAGCCATGATTGTTGGAATGATAAGCGTAGTCATCATCCCATTCCCTCATCTCCTGGCACCTCCGAGCTAGAACATTTAGACGAGATTTGCGAGGAGAGGTGGAGCCCTCATCCACAACAGCTGTGGCTGAGGTGACCTTAAGCTGTGAGCCCTCACTCAGTGCAAAGTCTGTTACACACATTGAGTTTACTTTGTTTGGACTCTTATCAATTTTTGTTGACACTGAAGGCAGGGCATTGCTTGAGTCTGCAGGATCACCATTACTCATTCTCAGAGGAGCAGAAGCTTTTGTGTCATCTGTGGTAAAAAACAAAATACATTAAATTAAGTTTCCCTTGATTCCGAAACAGTTACCACATTCAACCTCTCCCAACTCACCATGGCTTGCATGATACCTTGAATGTTGCTTTGTTGAAGAAAAATTGTAAATAAATAAAAATTCAACTGCCTTCCCATCACCAATCTCCATTCAAACTATCAGAACACTGTATCATCAATTTTTCAAACACTTCAACTGTTTTTAATTTCACTTTCAACTTCTCCTTATGACTGGCACTTTAACAAAGCACTGTACTGTACAGTATGTATTATTCTGTACACCGAGTTAATTAAACTGCAACAATCTTCATTCTATGCCATTATAATATGACCACAGTGTCATTTTTACTCACATTTCATGCACAGCCCCAACCAGTAACATAATGCAGTACTTCATACATTGCTTTCTGAATACTGTAGGTATGGCACTTATATCTACTGGTAGTCCTAGCACACTCCAACTTTTTGCTGCACAAATAAAAAAAAATTCTTGACATTTGAAAACAATCTTCTAATTTGCAGACACTCATTACAGAATATGTAGAGAAGACCTGAGGGACATTGAATAATGGAAGGTGTTAAACAAAACCTTACATGAACAAACTAAGGAACTGTGGTGCTGTAGAGTTAAAACTAGGGGCATTATTTATTTAACCTCTACTTATGTTATGGTGTCTCCAGTACAGTAGTATAACTTTACCAATTCAGTACAATATTCTAGAATGGCTATTTGTTGTTAACTGTGTTTCTTCACTGAGATACCAACCAATACATTTTTCTGCATTAAATGCAAATTCGTTGGCAGAACAAGGAAAAAATTAGTGAAATTTCTAGGAGCAGGAAGTAAGTCACTGACACCCATTGATCTGGCAAATGAATAATATTGCTGAGCTGTCTGATTTTACATGAAAGGACTTCTCATTAATGCCAAACTCTGATGTGTGCCTAGTAAAGTTAGACTGTTTAGTGATGGTCCATTTTCATTCACTGAAGTGTAACAGACTGTCAACATAAGATAGTAGTCCTTATATACAGTATATGTGGACTATTTACATGCATGTAGCAGATTTATAAATTACACTACCAAAATTAACTATATAAACAGCAACTATGCATGCCTCATGTGTTGGATGACACTCCCATGTCCTCCACACACCTCTGCTTTACACAGATATCACCAAGTGCCCAGCCCTCAGTGGACTTAACCCCTGTACCTCACATGCAACAGACATGTTAAAGGAGCTCTGTAAATTACCCGGTACCTCCTATATTCTCATAAAAGGACGGTTGCATTCTATTGGTCAATTTCTAATTAATAACCATAAGTTGTGCATATACAGCAGATATTTTGGTAAACAAACAGAAAAGCCAGATTAGTGTTTGTGTAAACATTAAGTACTGTGAAACAACTACAAAGTAACTAGCTACAAGAGTTACAAGGCAATTAGCAAATGGGATTACCTGACATTCCACAACTAGTTACAGAGGTTACCAGGCGGTATAATAAACATCACGTCAGGAACATGAAGGTGGCAATGGTGAGAATAACTCTAGTCTCCACTAAACTGGAACATATATATAAAAGCAAGGGATAATGATAATTATAAAATGTCATCTTCAGTAAATTCTCCTCCTTCCCTCGTGTTGGTCAAGATTTTACCAAGTTATTTTTAAAGTCAGGGAACCATTCTAGAATATTACTATTATTAAATTATGTAGAAAATAACCTATTCTTAAATTCTGAATCTCCTCAAGGACTAATCCATTTTACTGACCTGAATATATTGAGTTGATTTGCTTCAGCCGAGAGCGGGTGTCATCTGAAATACTAGCGTTCTCCTTGTTGTTCAGATTACCTGCAGTTTTTCCAATACCTGCTCGACGAGCTTGGCTTCTTGCCATCATCCTCTGAGATGAAAAAATAAATAAAATAAATTACAATGACAAAATGATACATTCATAAATAACCAACATAGGGAAGGCTAATTATTTGCCAGAGCACATGATTAATCTGCATTTTCCCAAGTTATCAAAATAATTCTCCTGTAATTGTGCAGACATACACTACTGTAACAATGTTATCTCCATTAGCCAAAATAATTGGTGCAGAGCGGTTCAGGAATTGAGCGATTTATGAGCATGGAGACGAATTTTCTCATCTTGAAAAAATCACATCCCTGCAATTTTTCCAGGCACTGTACGGGTACTTGGAAAGTTTTCCGAGTCTAAACTACACATCTCGCAGACAGACACAGAGCTGTATTTATTCATGCAAATGCCACTGTACACATACAATATATTATAAATCAACAAAATATACTACAGTACTCTTTTTGTAAAAACTCAAGACAATTTTCTATTCCAAACATGTTAAAGATCCAACTCAGTACAGAGGGGAGCAAACACCCAAACCACTGGACCTCATCATAACTAACGAGGAGGGTGTGGTGGTCAAGCTGGAACACCTAGTCCCCTGTTAGTACCAGTCACCACATAACGTTGTCCTTCAGATTCAACTCTTACTTGGGTCATGACATAAGCAGACCAAGGATCATATACAGTATTACAAGGGTAATTAAGGCAGGATGAAGGGTTTTCACTGGCCTGATTCACTAAGATACAAGAACACAGACACTACACTGAATATCATAACCATTTAGGTGAACCATTTGATCGATGAATATATCCCAAGACCAAACCCAGTGCCTCCAGGAATACAAGGAGACCACTACACATGAACCATGCAGCGGTCGACAAAGTTAAGAAAAAAACATTTGAGATCTGAGTTTGGACAAGTGATTTATGAAAATTCTCTTAAACGAATTTACTAAATTGACACCACTATTTTGAGATACAAAGCTTTCCCCACTATATGCATTTGAATCCTGGCTAAAACTCAAATCGCGTGTCCCCTCGAGTCAACTGGGGTGGCCATACCCCTCCCCCAGCACTCTCCTTACCAAGCTAAGGAAGGATTTATGTCGTCTTTATTTCTCAACTCGCAATTTTGGGTATATTTACAGAGCTCACTTCATATTTTTCATTCAGTTACATGCACACACAATCTGACATATAGAATGCACCAAAAAAAAAAAAAAAAAATTATATATATACAGTGGGGTATGCTATAACGAACGGATCCCACTACGAATATTCCTATAACGAACGGCTTTACCTATAAAATTGAGAATGCTATAACGAACGAAACTCCTACAACGAACATTATTTTTTTTTTTTTTTTTTTACTAATTTATTGTTTTTTTATTACAAGCATTAATGATACTCTTTGTTTCAGGGGTTTAGATGCATATTTATGCACTTTTTTACAATTTTTACAATTTTATATTATATTTTTCAGTGTTAAGTGGTTGTATTTGGGGGCCTGGAACAGATTAATCCTATAACGAACAAGACATATGTATATATATGTATATATACATATATATACATATATATATATACATATATACGGTATATACATTAATATATACATATATATATACATATATATATACATATATATATATATATATACATATATATATACATATTTTATGAAAATCCACAATGAAAACGTGGATAAGATAAATCTTGATAAAATCACACGGGAAAATGGAAACAACGGAGTACCTTAGCTTTCGTCTTTATTCAAGACATATGTATATATATGTATATATATATATATATACATATATATATATACATATATATATATACATAAATATATACATATATATATATACATAAATATATACATATATATATATACATATATATATACATATATATATATATATATATATATATATATATATACATATATATATATATATGTTTGTCCTGGAGCCCCCACCAGTGGGCACAGAGGAATGTTGCCTCATACTAGTTGAACAGTTCCCGCTATACGCTACTATCGAAGATGCTCGTGACTTTAATCCTCGTATACTTAGTATATACAGGTAGTCGTCGACTTACGACCTATGCGACTTATGTCTGTTCGACTTTACGACCGGCGGTACGACAGTTTTGGCCCCAGCCTCCTGACGACCCTAACAATAATGAACAAAGAAAATGTTGATAAAATATGACTTAAAGATGACTATATTATCATTACACATTATAATATACGTAAGGTAATTAAATTGTACTGTAGTATGCAGTGATTTACTTAAACCTGACGACCGTAACAATAATGAACAAAGAAAATGTTGATAAAATATGACTTAAAGATGATTATATTATCATTACACATTATAATATACGTAAGGTAATTATAACATAGGCCGACTTACGACCAGATCAACTTACGACCGGGCGGCCGTAACCAATCTAGGTCGTAAGTCGACGACTACCTGTATCAGCACTACCTGGGGAAGACCCGACAAGCAGCTGTCATAGTTAAATGGAAGGGAGTGCCCAACCACTGCTGAGGCCAACTCAATCCTCCCTCCACTTTAAGCAGAACCCCATCACCCCGGGTCTGCTTTTTGTGTTATCTGTTCCCATTGGGGTCGCACCTTCACCGCCTGCTGCCGACGTGATCGCCCCAGATGTCGCTTCTGCTCATGTAACCATCGCTCCGAGGTCTGAGCACAGAAAATTAAAGACCACCTTAACAGGGGTAGTGTGGGCCATGTTGTTAACCCCAGGTGCTGTATTTGTGGTGGCCGGAACAATGCTGATTCAAGGCAATGCCCCAAACGTCCGCCTGTCCCAGGGAAAAAGCCTCCCCAAAGGCCGCTACAAACCCCCCCCCCCCCATCTACCAGGCTGCCACCCTCTGCTTCCCCTCCTCTGTCTCGAGCATCATCTACCCCTGCCTGGCCTCACCTGGCTGCAACACAGCAGTCCCAGACATCTCCTAACTCAACTATTACTGGGCCTCCTCCCCATCTCTACTCTGACGCTGTCAGACCTTGTGTTCCCACAGGTGCCCCCCCCCCCCCCCCAACAACCCCTCTCCAGTGACAACACAGATCATATCCCTCTTCCACGAATTTACCAACCAGGATGAAAAACTCTTGGCTACACTGTACCACCATCTCCGACCTACACCGACTACTCTTGCCCGCTGCTGCCACCCAGTCACCCCCCTCTTCTGGTTTGACAAGCTGGTAGCCCCCCTGTGAGCCCCTCATACTCACTGCCTACTCCACCGTCGCCGGCCATCACTACTGGTGTGGCGCCTACCAGGCCCGCCCCGGTGTGTTCTGCTGCCCCCGAGCCACGTCCTGCCTAATCACCACAACACGTGGTGCCTCAACCTGTCCACTCACTGCAAGATGCGCCTGTTCCTGTCTCTGTGCTGTCTCCACCAGGGCCTCCTATTGGACCTGGAGGACACCACCCCCGGCTCCCCATCCCCCACCAGTATGCCGGCACCTGGGACCCATCCGTCCACACCAGGGGTACACATGTTCCCAGCCGGCTCGCCAGTAACCAGTCAAATACACCACAATGTATAGCTCCACTACAGGACTGCAGGTACTCACCCGGAACCTAAATGGCTTGCAAAACAAGTTTGTTGCCCTCAAAACCTATGCCTACACATGTGTTGTGAGCCCCTCCACTCCTGTTCTCCGTGTCGATGAACCACCACGAGGACATGCACGCAGACTACGTATCTACATCAAGAAGGATGTTCCCCCTTGATGACAACACTACCGACACAGACGCCATCACAATCACACTAAAAGGTATGTCCCTCAATATTGTCAATGTCTGTCTCTGTCTCCCTCCACCTCTACTGTACCTGTCCTACCACAACATATCACCTCCACCCCAGGTACAGTAAGTCCTCGCTTAACGTCGTAGTTCCATTCCTGAAAACTGCGACTTAACGGAAAAAAAAGTTACCGGAATCAATTTTCCCCATATGAAAAAGATAAAATACGGAAGTTACGTTCCCCAGCCTCCCTTTGCTCCATAAAATACATTTCATACATAAATTCAATGGATTTCTTTTAGAAAATAGTTTACAGTCTCTCCTCGACTTACGACGGGGTTCCGTTCCAACGACCAGGTCGTAAGTCAAAAAGGCAAATATAATACATAGAAATTCTAAAATGGGTCTCTTTTCCTTCTCAGCACCACGAGAACTCTCACTTTTACGTTTGCCGGCCACTTTAAAGGGAATTACAACCGGAAAATTTTGTCAGTACATAGTGCAATCACTAACGTCGGGGCTCGAAAATACGTAATGTGAAAAATATTTTATACGACCATGGCCGTCGTATGTCCGGGTTGTAATAAGTCGAGGAGAGACTGTATATTATAAATCCAAAGAGATAAATAAACTTAATCATTTTGCATTGTACTCGCTCATGGGCGGAGGTGGAGCGAGTGTGTGGTGGGCAGTGGACAGGAGGAGGGCGGGAGAGGAGGGTGGTGGTGAGTCACTGAGACCCGGAGGGTGACTCCTCCTCCCACTCTGACTGGGTGAGAGGGTGATGCACCGTACAAAGTACTGTAGTCTGTGACGACGTTATACCGAATCGGCAGGACGTTGTTTACAATCATGGGTATCTAACGAGTAGCGATGCTATAACGAAACAACGTTGTCAGGGGTAACATTAAACGAGGACTTACTGTACTACTAAAAGAGGTTTCTCTGAAGTGTTTTTTCTTTTCGTTAACAAATACCGTATTATATTTATTTCCGTGTATGTTGGCCTGGCGAATTGGCTAGGAATTAACATACCCAGGTAGCATTGCTGATCGTCGCATTCGAGATATATCACAAAAACTGGTTTTTAGAAAAAACTGGCTTTATGTAGATGTTATTCCTTTAACACTGTCAATGACAATGACTCCCAAAGTGAGCAGCACTTTGAAGATTAGGGAAAATGAGGGGTAAAAAAAAAAGAAAAAAAAATTTGTTTAAACCTTACTTAACCTTTCGAGCCTAAATATTACCCCAAATTTAATCTTATTCGTGCAATGGCCCCGCAAAAACTGAATTGGTGAACCTGGTTTCCTATACAACTAAACATCTTTACAATTGATGAATGTGTTCTACACAGTACCAGGATACAATATTGACATCTTAAGTTCGCTAAAAAACAGTGTTGTGGGATTTTATATTTAAATCTCTTGCATCTGAATTTTACATGATCCACTTTGACCAATCGGAGGAAATTCAAATCCCTTGGGAGATTTACACATGCAAAAAATTGGGGTAAAATTTCACTTGTTGCCAACCGAAGAATTTTGAGAATTTTAGGGTTGCAATCAATAGTTAAACAATTCTAATAGACTTCTCTTCAATGATGTTTCTCTTCAGAAAATGCGCCTGATTTTCATCTCTCACACCCGGAAAAAACTCCCCCATTCCCGGAATTTTCCAGGTACCAGGAAAATTTTATAAGAATTTTCCAGAAAATGTGACCCTCGGAAAATCATTCCCAAAGCCGGAATTTTCCGGAATATTCTGGCTTTGGTTACGATTTTCCAAGTAAAATTCAATTCCGGCTATCGGAGAGTTCTAGGTTTAAGGGATTCCGGCTAACAGAGATATTACTGTATATCGTTTGAGATAGAAACGTTATAGAAGAAAAAGTGTCTTAAAAATGTCTAAACCAGTGGTTCTCAACCTGGGGGCCATGGTCCCCAAGGGAGCCATGGCAAGAATTTAGGGGAGCCACGGCGAGCTGTTATAAATTGTACGTTTCCAAATAATGTTGGGAATCTGAATTAAACAAAACTTGAATTACTTATTTTGACTTGGCAGAACAGAATTTTCATTATTTTTGGTCATTTTGTTTAATCATAACGACAATACAATTTTAATATTTACATACTCTGGTGCTATTTTTTTTTTTTTACGGATTATTTAAGATTTCACAGGTCCAGTCCCTGTCTGTGTGACAGGCGCTGGACCGAGCTGCTGAACTGACTTGTTCAGTAAGTGTGTCATCCCTTTGCAAGTGGTGATAGGACCGAATGATCTCAGTCTGGTCTGGGATACCATCACGAAAACAGTGGAGTGTATTGTCTCTGAACCATATATTGTGTTTGAGCTTGACTCAAGCATAATATACTCCGTAATTGGTGTTACTTATTTTGTTTCATAATTCATGTGGTCGCTGCTTTACGTGGGTGAAATATTTGTACTTCCCTTATTAATTATTTCCTTATTTATTGGTGCCATTGTTGTTCATACTCATTCTTTACTTACATAATCCTACCATTTTTAGTGTTAATTGGTATGACTCACTAGTCTTCTCATTCTTCGTAGTTGGGCAGTGCTTGTCAAAGGAGGCGTGTTCTTGCTTACAGGAAGTACACTTCAGCTTGCTAGCTTGAGTGTGACTGTTTACCAGTTTGCATGTTTGTGTATGACTATGTGTGCTTTATGTGTGAGTGCATGGGCGTGTTATGTATGTGAATGTGTGTGTGCGTTTGCCATTCTAACTCTTGTCCTATTTATCTGTCCTCTAACATTCTTCAGTCTTTATCACTTGTCTGTTTGTCTGTTCTGGGAGAAAAATGAAGTACGGTAGGCCACGAGGATGTTGAAAATTCCTCAAGGGGGGAATGGAGTGAAAAAGATTGAGAACCACTGATCTAAACTATTGATCGGAACTATAAAATTCTCAAATTCTTTGGATGGCAACAAGTGAAACACCAAAAAATTTACTGGACATTCATTTGACTCGTGACTTAAACATCAAAAACAAAAAGAGCATCACTGAAAACACACTGAACACAAAAAAATATAAATGCAGGTATAAAATCACTTTTATCTCTGCCATTGGTTAAATAAGGTACTGTAAGCTTTTTATAGTGTTAGGACTTTCCAAGGTTAGGAAAGTTTTTATAGGTTTGTTTGGTGGTGTTTTGTGTGTTAACCCCACATCATCCTTCATCTTCAAAGCCCTGGGGGGCAAAAAGATAGAGTAAAAAGAAATTAAAAATAGAAGAGAAAGACTAAATTAATCTACACCACAAAGATGCCGGAAAACCAGCTTTTTGAAGCGAGACAGACTGTAAGATTATGGAAACACAGGAGGAGGCAGAGCATTGCACAGTTTGGCTGTGTGACGAAAGAAGGATGTACTATACAATACTGGGTTATTCTAGTGTGACCGACATCCACACAGAAACGGTGGGCACCGTGGGCAAGACGAGTGTTATGAGCCCACGGCTTTTCCGGCAGTACACAGGATGCCAAATCCACTGTAAGGGCGGAAACGACCTTCCTGCTCGTTACCGCTGCTAACACTCTCGTTTGCTGGTGCGGACAACACTTGGGGCGGTTGGACAGAGGTGAGAACGGCAGCGACTATCTGGGTCACCGGCAGATTCAACCCAGCCGCCATACAGTCACTATCTAGCTACCCCGCTGTTCGTCAAATTCTGGCTGTGATCTCATCATAGGTCCTGGACTCGTGGGCTGTGCCCCCAGACCTTCACCTATCGACTGTCAATTCTCTGGTCATCTACCACTACCACATACCACAACCGTCAATTCATCTCATTCCGTCTGTGCCCCAGTGTTCTCCTGCCATTTCAAGACAATCGGCCGCTGTCGCTCGAGTGTGGAGCTGAATGGACGCTTCCCCACCCTGAGTGTGCATCACCGTGTTCCAGAACCTTCCCCCAGGGCCACTGCCGTAGGAAATATCTGTTCATTGTTGATTCTATGGCTGTTTGCTTCCCTTAATTGATTAACACCATTAATTGTTGACTCCATTTAATTGTTTGAATCCATTAATTGCTGACTCCCATTAATTGTTTGACTCCCGTCATTATTTATTGTTTGAGTGGTGTCAGAGTTTTGTGTTATATTTTTTTATAGTAAAGAGATGTTAATCTCAAACGGTTGTTTGCTATTCCTCAGAAAACCATGGTCCTTGACTTTCCTTTATTAAGAACCTGATTGGTCTGGTAAGGGATTTCTATCCCAAAGTCCCAGGCCTTTACATCCACCGAACATTGCCCGTTAAAATACCTATAAAAGAGAGAGTGAAGCAACATTGCGGCGAAGAGAAAGGAAAGAGATAATCAACTAAAAGAAGAGAATTAGTAAGATGAAATGCCTTTGATTCCACCCTATCTAACAGATGGACAGAAGAGCCCCCCCCCCCCCCACACATATGAAACAGTACTCCAAGTTAGGACGAATGAATCCCTTATAAACTTAAAGCTATTGCTCAGGAGTGAAGTAGCTACTGCATTTGTACAGCATTCTCAGCTTTCGGGAGGCAGCTTTAGCAACGTTGTGGATGTGTGGCTTCCGTGACATATTAGAGGAAATGGTGAGGCCTAACATATCTATTTTAGAATGTAGCAGAATGATTGCATCCTGAAATATGATTGGTGGGAGATCTTCTATTTTGAAATGTAATTGATAAATACCGTTTTATTACTATTGAATTTTATCAAGTTTCTACCTCCTCATTCGGAGATGCTGCACAGATCCGCATTGATAGATAAAACGATATCAGCTGTAGAGACAGATCTAGTTTGAGAATTGGGGGAAGGGAAAAATGTGAAGAAGAGTAAAAAGTAGAATCATTAGAGTAAGAATGGACAGAATTAGTTGTAGTGTGAAGTAAATCATTGATAAAAAGGAAGCAAGAAGGTGAAAGAACAGAACCCTGTGGGACAGACGCCACTATTGGTAGAGAAAGAGAGAGATCGAACCCTCGACAACAACTGCCAGGGATCGGTTCTCAAGGAAGCTAGAAATTAGAGAAAGTTGGGGAGAGAAACTATAAGAGGGAAATTTAGAAAGCAAAGGCTTGTGCCATACCCTGTCAAATGCTTTGGAGATGTCAAGCGCCACGACGAAAGTTTCCTCATAATCCCTGAAAGAGGATCACCAAAGATGGGAGCAGTAGGAAAGCAGATCCCCAGTAGATCTCGCCTGGCGAAAGCCATAAAGGTTATCCGACAAAAGAGTAAGGCATTCATGGTGACGTAGAAAATGAGAGTTTAAGCTAGTTTCGAAAATCTTACAGAGGGATGAAGTTAGGGCAATGGGGCAATAGTTAGAGGGATTAGAATGGTCACCCTTCTTCGGGATGGGCTGAACCAAGGCATGCTTCCAAGAAGAATGAAAAGTTTGGGCTCTGAGGCAACGGCAAAAGAAGCGAGCACGCATAGGGGCCAGAACTTCAGCACAATCCCTCAGGACACGAGGGAGTATTCAGTCCGGTCCATGCGCCTTACTCACATCCAAACTGGATAACACACCAGCAACCCAACAAGTGGAGATTATAAGAAAGTGCAAAGGTTCAGTAGAAGGAGCAGGAGTAGTAAGTTGGTCGTGTTGATCTGGAACAGGTGTAGGGTGTTTCATTATTTGTTCCAGATCATTAATTAAGGAAAAAGAGGGTTTCAGCTCCACCTGGGTCATCCCTTGCAGAGCCAAGCCACTCTGTGAAATCCCCTAGGCAGAGGATCTCGGTGTTGGGGTGTGTGGATAGCAACAACTCATGGCAAGAAGTGAGATAACCACTGCCCTGTGGTACCCCGCTTGTGACGGGTACACATGATGATTTCGTGCCATTAATTACCACACACTTCTTGCAATCATGTAGAAAGTCTCCGATCCACACGAAGACATTTTCCTGAATCAGGTACCCTTCCAGTTTAACTTTCAGCCTTTCATGGGGCAGTCAAAAGCCATGGCAAAATCTAGGTATCTATCGTCACTATTACCACCCTGTTCCAGAATGTGGGTCCAAATATCCAGTACCTTGAGTAATTGTGTTAAGCAGGAGCTCCCCAATATAAAACTGTGTAAGCAATCCTTTACAAGGTTGTTTCATAGATGTTCCATCATGGCATCTCTTATAATGCTCTCAAGTACTTTACATACTATGCTGATCAGGTTCACCGGTCTATAGTTGTTCGTGGAGTGACGCTCGCCCTTCTTGAAGTTAGGACTCACATAAGCCATTTTCCAATCACTGAGGGCCTTTTGTTCAACCAGGCATTTACAGAACATGATCTTCAGGGGCATAGCAAGTTCATTGCACAACTCTCTTAGCAATCTGGGTCTGGTTCTATGGCGGGAGGGGGTAATAACACCAAAAGATTCATTTCGACGTAAATAAAGGTTAAATTCGAATGAATCACACAAAATACCATGTGAAAAACAAAAAAGGTAAAATTAATGTTTAGGTCACCCCTGTACTTAGATATCCAAACTAATCTAACCTAACCGGGGTGGCTCCTCCTCCCTAATATTCCCAGGGTGACCCAAACCATAATAATACCAAAACAAAAATTTCTGGTCCAAGAGTACTGGGCTGAAACAGCAAATTTACCGTAAAATGGACCACCTCTTTTAAATGAAAATAATTCTTAAAACTACAGAGTACTGATAATCCTACCAGAATAATATTTACTGATAAAAGTTCTGAGTTTTTACTTGTCGTGTACATAACTTTATTATTAACTTTATGGTAATGTCGATGGAGTGTGAAGGAGGACCCCAACACTACACTTTATACCCTCTAATTCTCTATTAACAAAACCAATTAATATTTTACGACTAATAACATTTACAATACCATAATAAAACATACCTGAACAAAAGGATCGGCCATCGTTACTGTAATATGCGACAAACGAAGACAATTCAGGAAGGGCTCCTCTTGACACTCGTCAGCGCAGATTTTAAATCCAACGTCCAGACCCGCGCATGCGCCGGTCCGGGTCCTGGACAACAACAACAGTGGTGCCACTCTTCTTATTACACCCTGACAAAGAAATGTTACTGTAATAATTTAAAGACAAAGATACGAACTAATTATTATAGTAATTTTAACTGGTTTCAGGATGAATATCCCATCCAATTTTCCAGTTTTTGTTTTATATTTATATATTTGATTAAGAGGATTTACACCCATGGGGTACGATAATATTAATTAATAACGATAGGATTTCGAAGACGAGATTGCTGAAAATGTAATACCTATAGTTCAATACTTTTTCAGGCGACCTATTTAAACAATATAACATTTTTACACACGCCAAACACATATATTAATTAAAGGACAATATTTGATACATATTGGTCAACTTTGACGATTCAAAGGGATTTGTCAAGACAAACCGTGTTTCACAAATATACTCATCCAAGCTAATGTTAACAGACATTTCCATATTATGTGAGATTAAGGTGACCCTATTAACCCAGACTTTCGTATAACTGAACAAATTATGGTAGATAATGAAACCAAAGGCGCGAAAATAACAGGTGTTTATGCCTGATCTACAAGTCCACGTACATAAAGAAGTATATACAAATATTCGCACTGTTAACTCGAAAGTTTTGAATCGTTATTAGAGTTTTCTTTACTTCTTTCAAGTACAAAAAATGGAGGTCTGATTTTTAGCATACTGTTGTATACATATTTAATGTACGACCTAGATAATGAAACGACATTTTAACCATATACGCACGATAGTTTACACCTTAATCCATTAATAGTAACCATTCAATTTGTATTAACTGTATCTGTATTAAACTACATTATGTAATTACTGTATGTGACAATGGCAGTATTTTCGACGCTTACATCATTATCTCTTACCCCTCCCCCTGGAATATACCAAAGAATGGACACATAAGAAATAAATTGACGCAAAATTACCTATAATGATCCACACAAGGTTTCATAGACAGGTAGTTTTATTAATTTAGGAATTGTGTAGATATTGTTAGTTGAAAAGGAAACAGGAATAATATCAACTAAAATAACTAATTACCTACACACAAGCTCATGCTATTATTGCTAAGATAAATAACCATCAACAAAATGCTTAAGGCAGTTCCGTGAAGCATCAGTGAACCGTTAGAGTGACAGCTAACCCTCAACTGCTATTTACTTCCTGTTGTTTGGTTGTCTCGGGGCAATACTTCCTCTTAGTTATGAAGTATTATCCCTTATTTGCGAGCGGTGTAGACAATATATTATTACATCCAGGGTCTTCTTCTCCCTGTATGTAACCAATTAAAAATCTATTCCTCGGTGTGGGTGGATGAATTGGGTAACCTATCTTAGTGTTATCTCATGGAAGATAAGAAGTTATCTCACTTAAGAGTTATCTTTTTGTCGGCAGTAACATGACGTAACAAACTTACTTTATATAGAGTACAGTATAAGGAACCCAATGTAAACAAGCTTTTAACGGTTCCCTTGGGCTCTCCTTAACTGAACCATTATTTATTATCTTTCGTATACCTGCAGTATTTATCTACATACTGAACTAATGTGAACCTGTATAGTGATTTTAAGGAATTTCTCTCTCTCTCTCTCTCTATCTATCTATCTATCTACCTGTATCTTAGTTATCCCTTATCTTAACGTGGGCCCATAGCGGGTTTTACCTGGGAGGCCCGAGGAGGACACGAGTATTTCCGCTATAGTCTTGGGTGTGACTGATTATCTTAGATTACCCCGCCATAAGTGGTGATTGTGCAGTGGTGTTTCACCTACCTGGAAAATATTTTCACACGGCTCGCACGCCCACGAACAAATATTGTTACTTTGGTTATTTTGCTTAATATATAATTAAAAACTACGATCTACTGTATTTATAATCTTCATTTTATTGGCACAGAACATCAATAATCTTTTTATTTGTCTAAGTATGCAGTGATAATAAAATTAGACACCCATTTGGGTAATCATAAATATCAAAATTATATACTGAAAAGCGAAAAATTACCATTCTCAACGTGTAACCTATATTAAAACAAATATCCTATGTGCGAGCCCTCAACCCACGCTATCCAATAATTGAACAATCGGAAAACAGCTTTATATATATATATACATTGTTAGAATAGTGCAATTACTAACTTTGTTACGCGCTTAAAGACTTTAGATGGCTGTTGCAGCGCAGTAATAACAATATAACAACAAAAAGGTATTCGTACACAGTTTCATCTCTCCTAATTTTTAATGTTGTTAGAATAGTGTAATTACTAACCTTGTTACGTGCTTAAAAACCTTCGTTGTTGAAGCGCAGTAATAACCTTATAACCAAAACAACAATTAAGGCGTTCTGCCGCCGTAATGACGGCAAGCAAATTCAAAGAGAAGAAAGGCGTCGGCAGGCTAATTTATATATAAAAAAAACCAGCCTTAAAATCTTTACATACTGCTAGGCTATGTGGTCCGCTGAAAGTACCTCAGGTTATTATATATTCTTACCCACTCCATACAGTCTACCGCTAGATCAACGCGTTGTCTGACTTGGGGTGGCTTTGGGCGAACTATACACTTGATATTACAATTTATGTATCCTTCCTGTCCATGATTTACAACAATAACTGTAGGTAAAAAGTTACAATATTATACTAGTTACCAAGATACAGAGCACGATGAACATAACATGATAATGATAGTGAAGCCTGGAAGGGTTCATATCATAACTTGTGTGTTCGTGCGTATGTTGCCCCGTGAGAGTTACCGTGGGCCTCCATGTGCCCAGGTGGGATGGTCAAAGTATTGCACTATAAGTGTGTCAAATGAGGAGTGACTGAGCCACATGTAATTTAAGGTTTTTGAAATATGTAGTTAAATTAAACACGATTTTTCATATAGTTACGCGAATGATGGGGTGTGGTGGAAGCATCGTGGTCTGGCACACACACACACACAAGCGCTGTAAAGGTTGTGTGGACTTGTAGTGGATTTCTCTCTTACAAACGCTGTTTGTCGCTGAGTAGCCGACCCACCAATTCCCCAGTGTATGCCTCGTGGTCTAGGTCAACCAGCGCCGCCATACATCACGGAGCGGGGGGTCAACTACTAAGCCACGCCTACCCCCGCTATTTAAGACCTGACCTCGTGGTGACCTGCCTCTTTCTACCTCCACCAACCAGCTAGCAACACCTCCTGCGCCGCTGCCTGGCGGCCCTCGCTCCTCCTCCGCCTGCCTGGCGGTCCTCTCTCCCGCCAGCGAGCATGGCGACCCACAAGCTGTCCTTCTCTGAGCGTCCTCACCAACCAGCTCTCTCTACATCACACTTGTAACCATGCTGCCTTCCCAGCACCAAGCTGCATTGTACATCCAATACAACATGTATACAGAGAGCACATCGTGAGTTTCCTTTCTCCATCCCGTCCTGACTGTGAACCAAACAACCTGAACCCCACAGACTCACTGGGTGGTTTGGAAGTGTTTATTTCCATTCATATTTTCGTAACTACAACCTATGGTAATTTTTCTTCGTGTTCATATATAATGGAGATAATGCAGAGTATAAAATGCCATATACAATATTGACACATAATGTCATCTATACAGCCGTACTATGACTGTGTGTGTTGCCTCGTGATAGTTAGAGTGGGCCCCCGTCCAGAAAGGACACTACTAACCTCCAGCACGACCAGGTAAGCTAGAGAATATGGTTTCCGAGTGTACATACATACCTTGGCCTCCAGTGACCCCTGGACGTAGTGAAAACACTACCGCTATAGACACAACAAGTGAGGAAGCTAATCATTCTATTATTTATACTTCGTATCAATCGCCCAAGACAGTTTATATTCTGTAATCAATATCTCATTTGCTACCAGACGTCCTTTCAATGTTTAAATAAGTTTAAGGTCAAGTATAAAACAGTATAAGCTTATCATCCGAATACTTTATTGCGATACAACAGTTGTATGAAAATATAAAATACTTTAAGTAGCATATATGTAAATTCATTAATCAATTCAATATTACTTAGTTGTCAAAAATTAAAAACATATTTGCAACAGTTTTAAGACTCAGAAATTTGGCCACAGCTCTTCCTTCCCTTGACGACGCCACTAAAGAGGAATGCAAGATGAATATTCCTAGTGAATGGAAATATAACATCGCACCCCAAATCTGCTCTGCCATAACCTTTTCTCTCAACAGTTTCTTACTGAGAGTATATAGGTAAGCAAGCTGATAAAGTAGAGAAGGGTAAATACGTACAATAAAAAGTCTCAAGTTAAGGTAGAGTATGAGGATGATGTTATTAGGACGTTAATTGTGTACATTAAATCAATCATTTAGGTGCGTTCTTACTTTTTTAGGTACGAGGAACATTTATCGTACCAACTTTTGCGGATTCAACAGCTAACTAGGATATCATAAGGCTCTCTGATAGGTGTGTAACAGTACTTTGTAATGACATTTAAAAAGTAATCCCATCGGTTATACATAGCAAATAATTAATGAAAATATTTACATGGTGTTAATGATATTATATAGGCAGCTAAATTATTAAGGACAAGAAAGAGAGAGAGAGAGAGATATTTAAAGGCTATTTTTACCTTTACTTTAGCGACTCTTAAAAACAAATTTCTCAACTGACCACTAACCCTTAAAATCAAGCTCTATTTTAACGTCATGAATTATATCTCAATAACCGTAAGCTTTTCTTTTAAACAGACACGCAAATATCTAAAGTTTAGATATTTCCGTATATACGCATTAGGAACCTTGAGTATAGAGACAGGTTAAAGCATCTTAATTTGCACTCCCTCGAGAGACGTAGTGAGGGGCGACCTGATAGAGGTGTATAAGTGGAAGTCAGGGCTAAACAAAGGGGACAGTACAAAGGTACTCAAACTATCCAACCAGGAGCGAACTCGTAACAATGGTTTTAAATTAGACAAATTTAGATTTAGGCGCGAAATAGGTAAACACTGGTTTGGAAACAGAGTAGTGGATGAATGGAACAAGTTACCAACTATCATCATTAACTCGAATACGCTGAATAGCTTCAAACATAGGTTGGATGCTCATATGAGCAATAGGGGTTGGGTGTAAACGGGACTGCCCAGTATGGGCCAATAGGCCCGCTGCAGTTTCCTCCATTCTTATGTTCTTATGATTGTAAACATTTCAAACATTCACACGTACTGTATAATCACGGTGTGTTAGTTTAGGACATGATGCTGACGCCCAAAATGGCGTCAATCAAGAGATCATCTAAGTCAACAGCTACAACAACACCAGGGTCACAGCTCAAGATTGAAGAAGCCACAAGTCCAGAAAACAGTGAGGGCAAACCTTTTCGGAGTGAGAATTGTGAACTCTTGGAACAATCTATCAGTGTTGTGACGGCACCGAGAGTGAACTCTCTCAAGACCAGTGCATGGTCAGTACTTGCCAACAGTGTGTAACTTTTTACTTTTATCCTCTTCGCCACTGATCGGCTTGTTAGCCGCTTGGGCGATCGGTCACGTCTCTGATTACTTTTGACGTGACCGACCGGCCAAGCGGCTAACGAGCCGATCAGTGGCGAGGAGGATAAAAGTAAAGTAAGTAAATTAACATTGCACCGACACATCTCACAGCTTCAAGAGTAATAAACGGCTGAGGAGATCCTGGGCGCCACACAAAGGTCCTGTAGTGGAATTCTCCCCTACAAACGCTGTTTGTCGCTACCTAGCCGACCCCACCTATTCCCCAGTGTATGCCTCGTGACCTAGGTCAACCAGCGCCGCCATACACCACGGAGCGGGGGTCAACTACTAAGCCACGCCTACCCCCGCTATTTAAGACCTGACCTCGCGGTGATCTGCCTCTCGCTCTCTCTACCAACAGCCACAGCCAGCAACACCTCCTCCACCGCCGCTGCCCGGCGGGCCTCGCTCCTCCTCCTGCCTGGCGGTCCTCTCTCCAGCTGGCGAGCATGGCGACCCACAAGCTGTCCTCCTGTGAGCATCCTCACCAACCAGCTCTCTCTACATCACGCTTGTAACCACGCTGCCTTCCCAGCACCAAGCTGCATTGTACATCCAATACAACATGTATATAGAGAGCACATTGTGAGTTTCCTTTCTCCATTCCATCCTGAGTGTGAACCAAACCACCCGAACCCCACAGTCCTATTCCGACAGGAAGAATTACAAGAGAGTAATTTACTAAGTCCTTGTATCAGCTGGTGTCAGGGTTGTTATGATTTAAAGCAAATTAATTAAATCACATGATTTAAATCGATTTAAATCAGAGTAAAAAAATCATGATTTAAATCAAAATTATTTTTTTTCTAATAACTGTTTTCTCTTTTTATTCTACATGATTGAAAAGTATATGCAATGCAGCAGGCTAATAACATTATTTGGATTTACATAATTACTGTATGTACTGCACTATAGTCTTCTCTCCAGTTTTGCGAAACTTTGATCATATCATAAGGTCTCATTATTAATGTATATATTTACATGAAATATATTGTTACTAAGATAATAAATACTATTGAAATTCAGAAATCATCACATCCCAGGATCTTTGTATAGAAGAGCAGGAGGAGCAATGCTAGTAATGCCATCAGACACACGATGGAACACAGAGACAGATTCTATTGAATCTTATTTAAAGAACTGGGAGACCCCTGTCAAAGTGTGCAAAGAAAATAGTGAAGACATTGATAAGAAAATTGAAAGGAAAGTTAATGATAAGGCATTAATAAGAACTGCAGAAGACTATTTAGAGAGACTTAAGCCTATTGCTGTGGCATTGGGCTGTGTCCAGAGAGAGCATACCCTATTAAGTGATGCTGTAGAAATCCGGGTAAAACTGAAATTAAGGAGTATTTAACAGATAAGAAGGATATGGATAATTTTGAAAAAAGAATCAAAGTAGCATTGTCACCTGCCCATTTTCTAGCTAATGTGATAGATCCAAGGTATGAGGGCAGACATCCGACTCCTGAGCAGCGAGACATTGCAGAACAGTATGTGTGCGAGTCTCTTCCACATTTCCTTTCAACATTAATGTCCTTCCATGGAAGAAGGGCACCATTTAAAGAGGTCTATTTTGGTAAAGATGTTGTAAAATCTCTCTCACCCCTTGCTTGGTGGCAGTATTTTGCCATTGATATGACAGAAAATGTAATGGATGTTCCTAGGCAATTATTTACAGCTGTTGCATCATCAGCAGGGGTTGAGAGAATTTTTTCCACATATGGATTTGTACACTCAAAGGTAAGAAATCGCCTAGGACAGGAAAAGGCATCTAAGCTTGTCACAGTACATAAGCATTTCAATGTTCAACTGAGCTTATTTAAATGTTTTGAACTATTTTTGTTGTTTACAGAATGAGAATATTGTGTTGACTTGAAGTTATTACCGGTAATTCTTAATACACTATAATCCTACAAATGTAAGAAAATAAACTTGTTACCAGTATTATCTTTTTTACAAAATGAGAATATTATTCTGTTGACTTGAAGAAGTTAAGTTATTAATTTTTGAAACACTGTAACCTATAAGAGCATTTATGTTAAATTTCATTATTACGTTTGGATTTGTACACTCAAATGTAAGATATGTTCCAGTTTTCTTTTATTTTACAAAATAATATTATTGTGTTAAATTCCATTGATACATCTACTGCTTAAATATTTTCTGTTTATTATCCTGAATAAGCTTTGGTTGAAAAATACTGTTTTTATAGTTTAAAAATACTATTTTAATGCAATTAGTAAAAAAATAAAAAAAATCGATTTAAATAAAAAAATCCGATTTAAATCAAATAAATCTATTTTTTTTATAAAAAAAAAAATCATGATTTTTTCCAGGCCGTATCATCATTGGGTATGACTTTGCTTGGGAGATTGGTATCCCCGCATCCCCTAAGCCAGGGGTCACCAAACTTTTTTCACAGTGGGCCGGATAACTGAAAGAATGACGAGCGCGGGCCGCATAATCATTCTGTTCAATACTTGCAAGCCAGAACGAAAGCTCTGGGAAAAAAGACGAAAAACTAAGTTTAGCATTCCATGTTAATCATGGGTGAGTGGCGTGCAGTGCACCAAAAACAAAGACAACCAACATATTTATTTACTAAAAAGATATCAAAGAAGGAGACGTTAGCAAAAAGAGTTACATCAGACCTAGTGTGCACATATCCGAATCTCACAAACTAAGCAGCAAAAAAGGTTAGTGAGATTTGTGAAACTGACGTTTGGCTTTCAAGATATCATCAATGTTTGGTTTGGAATTGCTGCATCCAATCAAGAGAATTGCTTTTAAATTACAGTAAACAAGAAAATCTAGATACAATAATTTAAAATTGAAAATAGTAAATTTAAGGCACGTAGCAGTCAGGAGGTCTCCGCACACGTGAAGATCTCCTAGTATTCTAAACATAATATTTAAATTTAAATTGTATCACAACGTCTCGTGTTCCATACGTTTTATCAAGCAAATTCAAGTACCGTCGGCGGGCCTGATGAACTGACGTCGCGGGCCGTAGTTTGGTGACCCCTGCCCTGAGCAACGCTCTTGTGCATTATGTAGAAGACCCGACAACCGCACCCTCATCCACTACCTCCTAAGATGTCCCCACACACAACGCTTCCGTGACGCCTGCTGGACCACCACTCCACGACCCCCTGACGGAGACACGGTGATCCTCCCCATACTGGCCAGATATTATGTAAATAACATTGATTATGTGTTAAAGGAATATTCTTCCTTCCTTAGGCTTTAGTAAGCCCCTTTATAATATTTATACTGTATATACTTGTCACACTTGCCAGATGCTTCTGGTGTTATTGTACAAGGGTACCTAGTGACAGCACTAGGATCCCGCTTCCTCGATCAAGGAGTAAACAATTGAAATTGAATTTATTTTTTCCAACCCTGGCTGGTGTAGGACAAAACTAACGACTAGGTCCTGGGCGTCTTACAGAGCCCCTGGTGGCAGCCCTCACACATATTAGAGTTGTGTTGCTGACGAGGGCGGCCATGGCGACGGTCCCTGATAAGCGGCGGCGTCTGTAGTCTGTACACTCGGCTGGCCACCTCGTGGTACAGGTTCGTCATGACCTGGAGGGATGGTGGAGGAGTGGTGAATTACTGTATGCTGTATATACTGGTGTTGCAGGGTTAGTACATGTAATAGGTGACTGAAGGTGGGATAGTGAATGCTGTAGCATCACAGCCTTCTAAAAGGACAGTCCGAGAAACTAGGCCAATCAAGTGTTGGTACACACATGCCAGAAGCCTAGTTAGAAAGATTGATGTATTGAGCACTTATGCAGAAACAGAATAACCAGATATCATTGGAATTAGTGAGTCTTGAGGTTGAGATGATGTGTCACAGGGTGAATTTTATTTACCAGGTTATCACCCACCATTTACAAAAGACAGAGCCACAAGAGGTGGTGGTGTACTACTGTACATGTATGTTAAGGAGCATCTGACAGAAACTATAAATGACGAACTAAACGAAATGAGGTCATCCGAATCTATTTGGTATAATGTGACAGCTCAAAACAAAAGCAAACTGGCAGTAGGTGTGTGCTATAGGGTTGACTCAGCTTCGGGGGAGGAAGTAGCAGACCTCCATTTTAGATCAGTGTTTATCTTCTATTGCCCACAAATTTGATGTACTTGGGTTCTGTGAGACCAAACTCACTAACGATATTGACCATTTGTATAATATTCCTGATTATAATTGGCACTGAGTCAACACGTCACGACACAGTGGTGGTGGTGTCGCCCTATATGTTGATATCAACTATAACACTTCTGTAAGAGATGATTCAAAGTTTCAGGACATGGAGAGTGTTTTCACTGAATTAAGTAACGACGCACGAAATATCCTAGTCTGAGTAATCTACAGAAGACCCCACACTAATGTAAGAAATTTTCTTGATAAATTTTCGGAGCTTATCTCTATCATAAGTACAGAAAGGAAACTTTGCTACATTGCAGGAGATTTCAACCTTGATCTATTAAAATCAGAAACCGACACCTCAGTATTAGGCCTTCTTGCTACCTGTCAGTCTAAGCTCTTCTTCAACACTATAACCAAACCCACTAGAGTAACTGCCACTTCTGCCACTGTGATAGATCATATCTGGACTAACAACACTCCTAACAATCTTGCAAGTGGAATTATTTATAACAATATCTCAGATCACTTCCCAGTTTTTGCCATGCATAAAACAGCCACAAGACCTGAAAGGCCTAGTAGAGTCTCAATACAACACAGAGACTACTGCACCGACAACATGCTCCTTTTTTAAAACAACCTAATGAATGCTAACAGGGATCTTGTCTAGACCTCCGACAACCCTAACGTGAGCAGCTGCAACTTCTCGTACATCTTCAATGCTTGCTTTGATAAATGTTTCCCGCTCAAGACTAAGTCAGTGAAAACTGCATCCATTTCCAAACCCTATATCACAAGCGAAATTAAGATAATGATAAAAGAAAAACACAAACTCCAAAGGAAATTTGCAAAAAGACCCATAACTTTCGGTGATGCTTACCGAAGTATCAGAAATAGAGTAACTCGAGCAGTTAGAAATGCCAGACGTAGCTATTATACAAATAAGCTCCAGTCAGCATCAGGCGACGGAAAGAAAACATGGAATGTCATAAATTCTATTCAGAACAGGAACACTCAGCCTTCGGCCCCCCACTCGGCTTTTATGATAAATGATTCAGTTGTAACGGAACCCTTCCTCATTGCCAACCACTTCAATGAATATTTTATTAATGTTGGCAAAAATCTTGCAGAGAGCATCCCTGATCACCATGAGGAATTTAGAGCCTACCTGCAAAATAGACAGCAAAATGAGTTGTTCTTATCCCCTGTCACAGCAGATGAATTACTTGCCATCATAAAAATGTCCAAAGATGCAGCAGCAGGTGAAGACAATATACCAATGAGCATCATTAAGAAAGTAGCCCACCAGGCCCCGATGTGGGTCAGTGACCTGTGCCCAGATGGGCCAATCCCGGTAAAAAAAAAAAAAAAAGAAAAAAAAAAAAGATTTTGCCAAGGCTTTCGACAGCGTATCCCACGAAAGGCTGAGAATCAAACTGAAAGGGTACGGGATTCGGGGAGGTGTCCGAGATTGGATCGGAAACTTTCTGCATGGCCACAAACAGTGTTGTGATAAATGGTACAAGCATAGGGCAAGTTATTTTCACCACATTATCATCCACAAAACAACTACTATAAAGTTATGAATTGGTAATAAAATGCAACATTTTCCACTATTTTCTGTTGTAATAACTGAGAACTATTTACATTTCGAACATCAGTTGTCAACATTGGTACGATAAATTAGCCTTCAAACACATTTTAAATATTCCCTATAACTTTCTTAATGTAAACAACCGAAATGACGTTAGGGATATGTTATGGGGAGGCGTAAGGAGACGAAGGGGAAGGGAAGGGAGGTCTCTGCGCGCTGGACAGAGGACGGGGACAGTTGCACCCCACAACACTTGACCCACATAAAGCCTGGCACTATACTAACGTCTCTTACACTTTGCTTGAGGATAAATAAAGTGGTAGATTTATACTGTGTAACCAACTGTTTCAGCCTTGCATTGTCTACTGCAGGATAGGTGTGATTCAGTCCTCGTTAGAAGCGTCCATACTACTGTACATCAATGATCTATGTAAACGTTGCCGGGCACCTGTAATGAATCAAATTATATCATTGTGGTCCCAGGCTACTGTGTGCATCTCACGTCTCACCGACTAACTTAAGAGGATTCGATTTCACGTGCAGATACTCTCGGGGTTCATACCTAACGGAAAAAATGGATTGACAACGCTGAGTGTACAGTACTATAATCGGAAATGTCCCCAACTGTACATACCTGGAGCTGGCGGATGTCCGCCCCACAAGGGGTCACAGCTCAAGGTTGAAGAAACCACAAGTTCAGAAAACTGTGAGGGCAAACTTTTTTGGAGTAAGAATTGTGAACTCTTGGAACAAACTGCCAGAGAGTGTTGTGACGGCACCGAGAGTGAACTCATTCAAAGCCAGAATTGACCAACACTGAAGCAGATTCTGATATATTCAGGAGCCAGTGCATGCCCAGTATTTGCCAACAGTAAGTATCAGAGACGTGACCGACTCCCCAAGCGGCTAACGAGCCGATCAGTGGCGAAGGGGATAAAAGTAAAAAAGACATGAAGAAATGCCGGAGCACAGGTTATCATGCGGATTGTGTAGTACAGTATACAAAAGAGACCTAAATGTGGCCAGTCATGAAATTAGATCAACCAAATGGAAATTTGAGATGAAATTACCCCAATACAGTGTCAGGAGTAAATAAAACCAAGGAGACTGTCAGCCCTCTGAAGGACGAAAACAACGTGGCGCTGGAGGATGGCAGACAAACAGCTGATACCTTAAATGAATACTTGGCCTCAGTATCCACACAAGAGATGATGGATAACATGTCAGTACCTAAGAGAATGTATACCCCAGAGATGGCAAATGGATTAAGAGATATATCAATTACAGACGATATCATCAAAAGGAAAGTTGTCAGCTTGAAAGAATTCAAAGACCCTGGCGTGGACGGACACAGACCAGAGTGATAAAGGAAGTGGCAAACGAGATTTGCACCCCACTAAGACTTTTATTCTGGAAATCCTTGGATCAAGATTAAGCGCCTAGGGACTGGAAATTAGCCAACATAACCCCAGTATACAAGAAGGGTAGGAAAAGTGCAGCGGAAAAATACAGGCCAATCAGACTAACATCACATATATGCAGATTCTTTGAAAAAATTCTGAGGGACGCCATTAACCAACATCTGACCTAACAGTCTAATCAACGCACCACAACACGGTTTCATGGTAAGAAAGTCTTGTCTGACAAACTTACTCACGTTCCTTGAAACAGCAACAGAATTTGTGGACCAGTGGATGTGTTGTACATGGATTTCTCCGAGGCGTTTGACAAACTCCCACATGTAAGACTGGCCTCTAAGATCCAGGCACATGGCATCACGGGCAAGATTTTGACGTGGATTAACAAATGACTCGAAGACAGGCAACAAAGAGTGATAAAATGGATTATATTTTGAATGGGAAAAGGTTCTGAGTGGAATACCACAAGGCTCTATCCTTGGACCCACCATGTTTGGGATTCACATACACGACATAGATGAAAATATATCCAGCCACATCGTCAAGTTTGTGGATGATACAAATATATTTGGTAAGGTAGCAAGTCAAGACCATGTCTTAACAATACAGAAAGGCCTGAATGAGCTGTTCAAATGGTCTTGAGAATGGCAAATGCTCTATTACGAAATGTAAGACCCTACACGTAGGATACAGCAATCTTAAGCACAATTATTCTGGAGGCGGCACAACAAGTGAGGAAAGCAAATCGAGATTTGGGAATTATAAGGCATACCTTTAAATACAGAGATAGGAAAATGTTTCTTAAACTGTATACAGGCATGGAAGCCCTACCTCCAGAAATATCGAAGATCCTTAGAAGACGTTCAACATAGAGTGACTAAGATGATGGCATCTCGATTATCCAAGTAAACGGAGGGCCTTGGGACTAACAACCCTTCAGAAAAAGGCACAGTGGGGCAGATCTCACTGGAACATTAAAAATCCTGAAAGGGATGGAAAACGTGAACCCGGGACATTTCTTTGTGATGTCCCGCACCACCAACACGAGAGGATATAACCACAAGCTCGCCAAGTTATCATATTACAGAACGAATATAAGGAAGTACTTTTTCACACAGAGGGTGATAGACCTATGGAATGGTCTACCAGCAGCCAAAGTAGTGGAATCAAGAACTGCATTTGGCTTCAAAATAACCCTTGACAAAATTGTCAAGAATAATGGAGGGATCCTACACAGGCCACTGGCCTCCTTCCCTCGGAATGGCCACATCTAGAATGAAAGAGAGTAAATGTACTACTGTATAAGAATAAAGGAAGGCCAGTAAAGGGTGGTGAATGAGATACAGGAGCGGCTGAGAGACAAGGTAAACGTGTACAGGATTATTGTATTCTCGAGGATAGTGAAGGGAATATATGGACATACTGTGTTATAGATTAATTTTCTCGTAAGGGCTGGTGAAGGCCATACTGTCGTTAAACTGTTATATCAATGTTACAAGATTATAAACGTATACTACAATGGTAATATATTTCGTACAGATGTTATGCTCCTATTATCTGTCAGTTGAAATATTACATCCCCTGTTATATTATATTTACTTGAGTATAGACTGAAGGGGACATACAGTAGTTCCTGACATTATCGTTCTGATACAACCTGCCGCTTGTGCCTCCTCCAGATCATAAACAATAACATCTTACCTTCAGCACTTCTTCTAAAGTCAGGAACTATTATGATCTCACCTTCTGTGCCTCTTCCGGGTACCACATAGGGGTCTCGAAGCCCTCTGGATCGCACTGGTTACACTTCTGGCCGGTGAGGAGGAAGCGGACGGTGCCCTGGTTGCCGGCGGCGTCCCAGTGGTAGCAGAACACCACTAGCCCGTACATACTCGTCCACCCGTGTGAGCATCGCTGGAGGGCAGGTCATGGTGTGATTCACAAGTTAATTACGAGTAATTCATTGTCGTATTCACAAATCTCGTGCTTGAACTAGTTAACTTTGTGTTAAAGGTCATATTTTGTAATTGAAAGAACGAGTGTTAAGCTTATGTGTTATTTTCTTAATGTTAAATATTTGAATTGATAAAACTTACATTGAATTCATTAGAGTTTTCAAATTGAAATAGATGAATTAATGTTGACTTGTAACCTGTGGTGTAAGATTAAACTGACCTATGAGGTAAAGAAGACTTATGACCCATTGGGAAGAACTGTGACCAGTGAGAATGACCCGTGGGATGACATTTAACCCATGGGGGTGTATTATGACTAGTGGGGATGACATTTGACCCGTAGAAATAATCTGACACGTGGGAATGACCTGTTATCCATAAGGATGACCCTAAACCAGTGAAGATGACCTATAATCCGTGAGACTGACCTGGCAGGAGAATCGGACCTTGGCCATATCCTTGAAGACGGACCACCCACTGGGGATGGCCTCAGCCGGGCCAAACGTCCACATATTGGGCAGGTTCCTGAACAGTAACTCGAAATGCTGGTTCCACACTTCCTCCAGGCCCCTGTGAGAGAGACGGGGTGAGACACACGAAGTGAGACACACGGGGTGAGACACACGGGATGAGGCACACGAGGTGGGACACGTGGGACATTTGAATGTTATTTCGAGTGAGACACAGAGTTAGAGGCAAGGGCGAGATATATACTGTAGGGTAAACACAATGAGACATACGGGGTAAGACACATTGGGTGAGACACACAAAGAAGAGATACACGGGATGACACACAAAATCCTCTGTTGCACAAGTGTGTACTGCGTTTGTGTAGCGTGTGTTTGTGTAGTGTTGCGCATCGTGTGTTTGTGTAGTGTTGTGCAGCGTATGTTTGTGTAGTATTGTGCAGTGTGTGTTTGTATAGCGTGTGTTTGTGTAGTGTTGTGCAGCGTGTGTTTGTGTAGTGTTGTGTAGCATGTGTTTATGTAGTGTTGTGTAGCATGTGTTTACGTAGTGTTGTGTAGCATGTGTTTATGTAGTGTTTGTGTAGCATGTGTTTATGTAGTGTTGTGTAGCATGTGTTTATGTAGTGTTGTGTAGCATGTGTTTATGTAGTGTTTGTGTAGCATGTGTTTATGTAGTGTTGTGTAGCATGTGTTTATGTAGTGTTGTGTAGCATGTGTTTATGTAGTGTTTGTGTAGCATGTGTTTATGTAGTGTTGTGTAGCATGTATTTATGTAGTGTTGTGTAGCATGTGTTTATGTAGTGTTGTGTAGCATGTGTTTATGTAGTGTTTGTGTAGCATGTGTTTATGTAGTGTTGTGTAGCATGTGTTTATGTAGTGTTTGTGTAGCATGTGTTTATGTAGTGTTGTGTAGCATGTGTTTATGTAGTGTTGTGTAGCATATGTTTATGTAGTGTTGTGTAGCATGTGTTTATGTAGTGTTGTGTAGCATATGTTTATGTAGTGTTGTGAAGCATATGTTTGTGTAGTGTTGTGTAGCTTGTGTTTGTGTAATGTTGTGTCGCGTGTGTTTGTGTAGTGCAGTGTAACGTGTGTTTGTGTAGCATGTTTCTCACTGTCTGTGTGCAGCTGCGGAGATGTGTTCTACACCCTCTGTGGTAACCCGTGTCTCCAAACGGCCAACCTACAGTATATGACCTAATCCTACAGTGTAACAAACCTATCCACCAATCACGTCCGTTGTTACACGACCAATACCCAATAATTCATAAATAGTGATACTGTTCTACTACTGAGACGCTGCTGTTTGGAGACACGGGTTACCACAGGGGAAGTGTAGGAACAAATTTCCGCAATTGTACAAGTTGAACATATTAAATGCCATTACTAAAGCAGAATATGTTCGGAAATATACACTGTTTTAAATATTCTTTTTTGAACTGGTTATTGTGATTACGGTTTTCCAGCCTTCACTTTCCTACCTTACTCCGTCATCAGCTGAGGCTGGTCACGTATCAGCTGAAGGACCAAACAAACACACGTGCTCCGTTGACATAACATCTAACTTTTTTCTCCCGCGATGTTTATGAGAACATATACACACACATATATACTATATAGATATATAGCTATGCTATATATGTTATATATATTATATATATATATATATATATATTATATATTATATATATATATATACTGATTACCACCATGGAAAGAACACACCGAAGTTCCCAAGCGCTTTCGTGTAATTCAGACTGTACTCACCCTTGAAGATGTGAATTAGGTACACGAAAGCGCTTGGGAACTTCGTGTTTTCTTCTTTCCTTGTAGTTATCAGCATATACCTAGATCACGCGCACCCACAGTGATTGACTTGCACATATATATATATATCTATGATATATATATATATATATATATATATATATATATATATATATATATATATTGGTAAACCGCATGATGATTCAATCAAGGTTAGACCAAGTTTAGGGAACGCTAAAATTATATAAATTTATATGTTTTTTTTTGTGAGTGGATAAGACTACTAACGGCATAATTCCTATACCGTCATTCTCGCTCAGATTTTTCGCCTGAAAACTGAGATCTGAGGAAAATGGAAAGTACGAGAGTTCTCGGGTAAGTTTTGAAGGCATTTCGAGTCCAATTGAGGTTTTATAATATTTATTATTGAATGGCATTGATTTTACTTTTAAAAATATTTGGAACAATTGTAACTGATTTTAATGCAAATATACACAGATATAATCCTTAGAATATTTTACATACATACAAATGAAAATTACATAACATTTCATTTTACTTTTGTTTACATCCAGTGAGCGAAGGCAAGCATAGATTCTCAAGTCTCCTGAATTATTTATAAAAGGGACTCTGAAACTTCCTTTGTTGATAAATTGAAGGAATGCTGAGTGTTGTAGGATTTCAGACATCCATTATATCTCAAGAAAAGCTTAAAACGACAATGACGATGTTGATGCCTGATGTGATGTACTGTAAACTGAAAACAGCAAAAATTTATGCCCAGTGTGATACCCCCTTTAACACCGCCTCACAGGTGCAATTCGGCTTTTATAAACGAATCAAAGAAACTGTGCAGAATCGTCCATAGCAAACTGCTTTTTTAATTTATCATTTCACCAGTTATCAGCTTACTAGAGTACTCGGAGGAAACCTGTGATGTTTGGTAGGGTCACACTGGATAACACCCTTCCCACTATGTCCAGAGCAAGGAAATATATATATAAGCCGAACCAGAACCGAAACCCAAAAGCATGGCAGTAGAGATACCCAATACCACCAACACAAGAATGATTACTTCACGGTATCTACCACAAGGAAAAAGAAGTATGTAACCCACGAATGGAAGGTATGATACCATTTCTTTTAGTCATTGCGCTGCAGGTAGCCTGGCTCTCACCACGCCTATGACGGCATGATGTCGCTTTTTACCTTTACTTTTATCCTCTTAGCCACTGATCGAGCAACTCAGGCGGTCGGACACGTCTCTGTTACGCACTGTTTGCAAGTACTGGAAATGCACTGACTCCTGAATATATCTGAACGCACTCTTTCTGCAAACCGAGATAATTCCACCTCCAATACTTTTCAGGATTATTGCCTTGTTTGCCCTACTTTAAGGAAGTATCACTAATCACAATATGTATTTGATAATTTAGATGTACTTCTGGCACAAGTTACGCTCCCCGTAATTTGATGGATACTAGATGAAAATGTCTTGTGGTCCCCTTAAGTTTGCCGCCCCTTGTTCCCAAGTTATTAAAATGAAAAAGAACTAAAACACCAAGTGAGTCATTTAGATGGATTCCTCCATCTTCAGTTATGGGGCGTATTTAATGCTGGAGAATAAATTTTTTTATGCCAAATTATTTTAAATTTAAATAAGTATATTTGCACTGTCTGTGTACTCGTACATTGTGTATCTGCACTGCCTGTGAACATTGTCTGAGTATCTGCACTGTTTGTGTACATTGTGTACCTGCTGAACCAATGTGAACTTTCATGATTTTACTACCGGTATCTATCTTTATCTCGCTATCTATCTACAGCTATAAGATTATGTTCCCATTCCTTCAGGAAATAAATGCTTGGTGAGCCGTGGCAGGTTGTGAGGTGGGTAATGACCGAAGGATCACAGGTAAGACGACCTTGGTCTAACCTGTGTTGTATTCGCCTCTCACACCCACATCATAACAACTGGCCCGGATTCTCCAAGACTACTACTGTAATATTTATCCCCAACTGCAGGTGTAAGAGTGTATCTAACGGGCTTGATTCAGCTACGACACCCAGTTGACGGCCAATGTGGTGTCGAAATTGCACCGAGAGAATTTCAACTCAAGTCGTAAGAAGTGTGTTATCCCCGAAATTGGTCGTTTTGTAGTTAAGAAGGGCGTGAAGAAACAGCGGTGTGTGATAATAAAACCAACAAATGAATGAAAAACAAACGATAGTTTATATTCAATTTTCAGAGGATATACATTTCTGAAACACACACACACACACACACACACAGTGGAACCAATAACTATACTCGAAAGACGGCGATTAAGTTAAATTGCTTGTAGTCGCTAACAATCGTCGCCGTTTCAGGATTCAGCAACATTAGGTCAACGAAAATGATAAATTTCATCGTTGTGCAGTTGTTAACCGTTTTCTTGTTAATTACACCTACAGTACTCGACGTGCATGTATGTACTTAACCGAATCATAACCGGGTAATACATCGCAGATCCGGTGGCGAATCAAGGGAGAAAATGTGAATATTAAGAAACGACATATAGGGAGTGTGGCTCCGCCGGAATTTATGTTTCAATGAATGGGTTAATTATATTTAGGCAATTTGACACATGATAGCCGACAAAGACACCAGATGCTTCTTTCCAGTACAGGGGAGGTCCTTTAGTTTAAATGACACTGGTGTTCCCAGGAGGTCATCCATCCAAATACTAACCAGACACAACGTTGTTTGACTTAGATCATCGAACGAGAAGCGGTGTTCTCGACGTAGTATTGGGCACCGCTATCTCAACGTTTGCCGAAGTGAGTGTTAGTGGGAGGTTTCGGCCTGCTCAACAGAGTGCATGTTATTGTTGTGTATAAGTGAAGCCCCCCCCCCCAATAAGCGTCACCAAATAATTTATTATCACACTTAATTCTTGACTATTTAGTGGTTCTTATTTGTCAGTACTAATATATATGTAGAACGTTCATTTAATGCAAGTTAGGTTACATTTAACCATTTATTTCATATCCCATCCCCCCCTCACGGTCCTGGAATACGAGGTTGCAGAACACTAAATCTTCCACTGGACACTTTTGATTATTACGCATTATTTAGGAAACGACAAGTATAGGAATTAGCCTCTTTTCGGCGCTTCGGTGAATCAACTAATAATCATGATTGTATTACGCCTTGCAGGGACGAGCCACTGATATTGTCAAACATGAACACAGTAAAGAGTATAATGATTATATCACTCAGTGGTTTGTTCCTGCTACACTCAGTTATAAGAACATAAGAACGTAAGAAAATAAGGAGTCTGCAATAGGCCGGTTGGCCTGTGCAAGGCAGCTCCTGTCGAGAGTTACTACCACTCCCTATCATTCATGAATCTATCTAGCCTCCTTTGGAAACTTTTCAGAGTTCCCGCACTTACTACAAAGTTGCTAAGCTTGTTCCACTCGTCCACCACCCTGTTTGTGAACCAGTTTCTTCCTATCTCCCTCCTAAACCTAAACTTATCCAACTTGAATCCGTTGCTCCTAGTCCTATCCTGGTTTTTCTCTATCTCAATAAGGCGGCGAACTCTGCCTACTTGTTGTTTAAGTAAATTCAAAGTATATTTTTCACTGTTCTGACCCATTTGCAAGTACATTCTGTCAACATATTTTATAAACAAAACCCACACATACTACTGTACTGTACAATACATTTTTATACTGTACACTACATCATGTTGACTTAATTTCAAAGATTAGTTTTTCTTTCGATATTTTTACCCCAACTTTCAACCAATAATTTTTGTTTCCTAGTCATTCAGTATTTTTGAAAGTTTTCACTTAATAATTTCCATATTTTTCATTCAAGGATTTAAAATTAATAATAATTTTAAATTTGTATTTATTTTTTTACTTTATATGTATTTTCTCAATATTTTCTAAGTAAATAGTTTGATTTTATGCCAGGTAAATATTTGTCTTTAAAGGCAAATTTAAACTGAATTCCATAAGTTTTATTAGACATACTCAGTTTAGCGCTGCCAATAGATAGGTTTGTTTTCATCAGTATATTAAAATATAGATAAAATAATGAGGAGAAGATAAAAAAAAAAACATCACACAGACAAAACCAACTTAAAAAAAACAAAAAAACACTCCAAACCGAAAACCTGAAATACGAGTTAATGATAATTTTGGTAGTGTGGGTCTAGGTTCATGTTCGTCAGATCTCCTGAGGTCGTGCTTACCTCGACCATTCTTATTGTATTTTTTTTATACATTCTGCGCCTTATTAAAATAAACATAATACTGAAGAACATAATGGAGATATTTTCAGTGGCGGATCAAGAGTTACTTATGGTTTTAGCGATTATGTAAAGTTAAAACGTGAACTAGTAAAAACAAGTTTATTTTCGGGTGATGCCGTGACTTTTGATTTAGGATCGTACCTCATTATGAAGGACTCATCCATAAGGATCACCATGAAGGACTCACCCATAAGGATCACCATGAAGGACTCACCCATAAGGATCACCATGAAGGACTCATCCATAAGGATCACCATGAAGGACTCATCCATAAGGATCACCATGAAGGACTCACCCATAAGGATCACCATGAAGGACTCATCCATAAGGATCACCATGAAGGACTCACCCATAAGGATCACCAGGGTCGACGGAGGGAGGGACGTAGTAGCCGACGTGGAAGGAGGTGCGGGAGAGCTGCGGGAGGGGCACCGTGGGGCACTGGGGCGGCAGGAGGGTCCTATTGTCCGCCTTCTTCTGCAGGACGCCGACTGTAGGGGCACCCGCCACCCCAACGGTGCTGAAGGGGCTGGGGTAGTGCTGGTGGAGGCTGCCGTAGGTGTTGGTGCTCCAGCTGGTGTGGGTGGTGGGTGGCTGGCCTAGACACATCAGGGATGGCGGAGGAGGAGGTGGCGGTGGCTGTGGTGGCGGCGGCTGTGGCGGCAAGCAAGCAAGGGGCTGCAGGGGCAGCACCTGACAAGACTCCCCACCCATCATCACCCGCGCCCTCAGTGACATACTTCCTCCGCCCGACGATAGCAGCTTGAGGGCCGAAGTTACGTCGCCTACACGTCCACCACCCACTCCAACCACCACACTCTACAAGGTTGACCTCAAGGCCGCACCTACTCCTGGTGGAGGCTCCCACACTCGAATTAACACAGTCTCTCAGTCAGGACACCGTACACTATGGCACAACCTCACTCAGAGTCTCTACCAGAACCTCACCACCAGATCAGATCTTGTGGCCAACGATCAAAACACCTTAATGGAATCATCGATGAAGTGGGTTGGGAATTTAGCCTTTGGCACTATGAACAATCCTCGTAACTGAAGATGCAAGAATGTTCCTCACTAGATAACCCTTGGTGAAACAAATGTAATCTCCAGAAATAAATTTCGTCTACATACGTTCACTTAATACCAAACAAAACTAATACACTTTCTCCAGACACATTTTATATCATGGCTCCTGGCTATCGTGGCTCTTGGCTACCGTGATTCCTGGCTATCGTGACTCCTGGCTACCGTGGCTACTGGCTACCGTGACTCTTGCCCATCATGGCGCTTTCCTACCGTGGCTCCTCGCTATCGTAACTCTTGCTTATCGTGGCTTCTGCCTACCGCGGCTCCTGGCTACTGTAGTTTCTGGCTATCGTAGCTCTTGCTTATCGTAGCTGCTGCCTACCGTGGCACCTGGCTATCTTGGCTCTTGCCTACCGTGGCTTCTGGCTACCGTGGCTCCTGCCTGGTGCCGAGTGAAAGCATCCATCTTAGACTCACGACGTACATTAGCTGCTCAAGTTATGGACATTATATTTTATGTTTCAGCTCAAGTTAACGAGATAAACGCATTCTTGCACTTTAGTTACGAGGATTATTGACAGTACAAACCTCTGAGAATCCGGACACAAGCTGTACTGAAGACGATCCGGCTGCTTCCTCAACTGGGTGGGGCTGCCGGCCTCATACACTTGTCAACGTTGCGGAATATAAACACGGCGTGGAACACCCTTACGCGTAAACGGCACCACACTCACACGTTCAGGTATAAATTCTCCCTAGAACCGTCAGGATAAGAAGCTGGAGGAGCAGACGGAGGCGGTGAAGACGAGGAGTGTCAAAACCTCGTCTCGTGTGGGGTGAAGTTTCCAGACATATTGGCTGGTGAGGTGATAGGGCAGAGGGAGTCTGGAGCGGCCGTGTTGACGATAACCACGATAACAGAAGAATGACAGAGAGAGGTGTGTGTGTGTGTGTGTGTGTGTGTGTGTGTGTGTGCAAACGGTGATCCCTCCTTTCATAATACTTACACACACACACGTTTCTCGATGGAAATATAAAACAATTACATTCCCGTCCTTAGTAACTCAAATCTAACCCGAGTGTCACATAAACAAATGACCCCAAAACGATATAAACCCACAGTTTCTTTATAAACCGCACAATAAAGTTATTACATAAAGATAAAACGAAATGTTTCGCCAAGTTTCCAAACACACTTAAAATTTTATATTTTAACCTCAATTGAACACACACACACACACACACACTTGTAAGGTTAGCTGTATACAACTGTAGGCTATTTTACTGTCCGACCCGGCCCAATAACCACTTCCAAAAATCAACACGAGCTTAAAGACTATGCCTTCTTCCCTCAGCACTTAAATATTTGTGATGTTAATGGCAAGTCGATATTTGTGTCATTTATAGCGGTGTCGACCGGTGGTGTCATCTCTTACTCCAGGTGTACGGGAGGTGTCAAGTGTCATGTGGGCCAGTGTGTGTGTGTGTGTGTATAAAAGTGAGTTTAGACGAATTTTTTGTGTCTATGTGAATATGAATATGTGTGTGTGTGTTTGAGTTTGAAAGTGTTTGTGTGTTTACATGTTAGGTTGAATGAGTGCTTGTGTATTTACATGTGTTTGCATGAGTGTGTTTGTGTGTTTACATGTGAGTTTGAATGCGCGTGTTTGTGTGCTTACATGTGAGTTTTAATGTGTGTTTGTGTGTTTACATGTGAGTTTGAAGTGTGTGTGTGTGTGTGTTAACATGCGAGTTTGAATGCGTGTTTGTGTGTTTACATGTTAGGTTGAATGAGTGTTTGTGTGTTTACATATTAGGTTGAATGAGTGTTTGTGTGTTTACATGTGAGGTTGAATGAGTGTTTGTGTGTTTACATGTTAGGTTGAATGCGTGTTTGTGTGTTTACATGTTAGGTTGAATGAGTGTTTGTGTGTTTACATGTTAGGTTGAATGAGTGTTTGTGTGTTTACATGTTAGGTTGAATAAGTTTTTGTGTGTTTACATGTTAGGTTGAGTGAGTGTTTGTGTGTTTACATGTTAGGTTGAATGTATGTTTGTGTGTTTACATGTTGGGTTTAATGAGTGTTTGTGTGTTTACATGCTAGGTTGAATGCATGTTTGTGTGTTTACATGTTAGGTTGAATGAGTGTTTGTGTGTTTACATGTGAGTTTGAATGAGTGTTTGTGTGTTTACATGTTAGGTTGAATGCGTGTTTGTGTGTTTACATGTTAGGTTGAATGAGTGTTTGTGTGTTTACATGTTAGGTTGAATGAGTGTTTGTGTGTTTACATGTTAGGTTGAATGAGTGTTTGTGTGTTTACATGTTAGGTTGAATGAGTGTTTGTGTGTTTACATGTTAGGTTGAATGAGTGTTTGTGTGTTTACATGCTAGGTTGAATGCATGTTTGTGTGTTTACATGTTAGGTTGAATGAGTGTTTGTGTGTTTACATGTGAGTTTGAATGAGTGTTTGTGTGTTTACATGTTAGGTTGAATGTATGTTTGTGTGTTTACATGTTAGGTTGAATGAGTGTTTGTGTGTTTACATGTTAGGTTGAATGAGTGTTTGTGTGTTTACATGTTAGGTTGAATGAGTGTTTGTGTGTTTACATGTTAGGTTGAATGTATGTTTGTGTGTTTACATGTTAGGTTGAATGAGTGTTTGTGTGTTTACATGTTAGGTTGAATGAGTGTTTGTGTGTTTACATGTTAGGTTGAGTGAGTGTTTGTGTGTTTACATGTTAGGTTGAATGAGTGTTTGTGTGTTTACATGTTAGGTTGAGTGAGTGTTTGTGTGTTTACATGTTAGGTTGAATGTGTGTTTGTGTGTTTACATGTTAGGTTGAATGAGTGTTTGTGTGTTTACATGTTAGGTTGAATGAGTGTTTGTGTGTTTACATGTTAGGTTGAGTGAGTGTTTGTGTGTTTACATGTTAGGTTGAATGTATGTTTGTGTGTTTACATGTTAGGTTGAATGCGTGTTTGTGTGTTTACATGTTAGGTTGAATGAGTGTTTGTGTGTTTACATGTTAGGTTGAATGAGTGTTTGTGTGTTTACATGTTAGGTTGAATGAGTGCACCAATTAACACCAGTGTACCAATTTACGACCAGTGCACCACCTACAGTAGACTGAGTGCACCAAGCAACAAATGACTGGTGCTGCCTGGCCTCGTGCACTGTTATCAAAATTCACCAATAAAAAACTCGGATATTGCTGAATTGACAGATGGTGACGTTGACTATATAATGTCCAGTTGATCAGCACTTATTGTGGGGAGCTTGGTGACGTGTGATGTGTGGTGACGTGTGATGTGTGTGGTGATGTGTTGAGATGTGTGGTGACGTGTGATGTGTAGAGATGTGTGGTGACGTGGTGATGTGCGGTAACGTGTGGTGACGTGTGGTGTGTGGAGATGTGTGGTGGTGTGGTGACGTGTGGAGATGTGTGGTGACACGTGTGATGTGCGGTGACTTGTGATGTGTGGTGACGTGCGATGTGTGGTTATGTGGGGTGATGTATGGTGATGTGTGGAGCTCGATGGTAGTGTGGGTAGCCTATAATGATGTAATGTGTAAAATAGCTTACTTAAATATGATATCATCGCAGCTCTTAAATTAAATGGTTAATTACCTGTCCTAATGGGTTAATTGAAGGCTTTCGACAGTGTACCTCAAGAAAGGCTGAAAATTAAATTGGAAGGGTACGGGATTCGGGGTTAGTATCCTAGTGTGGATCAGAGACTTCCTGCATAACCGCAAACAGTGCGTGGTGATTAATGGTACGAAATCGTCATGTGTGCCCGTCACAAGCGGGGTACCACAGGGCAGTGTATTGGGTCCTTTGTTGTTTGTCTGCTATATTAATGATATGCCAGAAGCTATACACTCCTCCATACAAATGTTTGCGGACGATGCCAATTTATTTGGGGAAATTAAGAACCAAACAGACTGTGAAGAGTTGCATAAATATATCTATGAGCTTCAAGAATGATCGAGGAAATGGCTGCTTAACATTCAATGTCACGAATTGCAGAAGCATGCACCTGGGTTGCTCCAATACTAAGGAGGCATATCACATGTCCCAACAGTATGAAGAGACTGCAATAATTGAGACCGAATGTGAAAAGGACCTGTCGACAATAAACTTAAGTTCTCGGGCCATTGTGAGAAGAAGGTGAATCGGGGAACGAAACTAGTAGGTTTTATAAGAAGGTCGTTCAGATATCTAGATCGTCCGTCCCTCGTAACGATCTTCAAGAGTGAGGTGCTTCCCCGTCTGGTCCCCGAGATATACTAGGGACTGTCAGTTGATTGAAAATGTCCAAAGGAGGGCCACCATACTGGTGCCAGCACTTCGGCACCTCAGCTACCCTGAGAGATTAGAGCGCCTGCAATTGCCTAGCTTATACTACAGACGGGCGAGGGGGGACCTAATTGAGGTGTATAAACATCTCAAAGGGCACTACTCAGCCGAGTGTCCATACTTGGAGCTGGCGGACGCTCGCCCCACAAGGGGTCACAGCTCAAGGTTGAAGAAGCCACAAGTACAGAAAACTGTGAGGGCAAACTTTTTCGGAGAGAGAATTGTGAACTCTTGGAACAATCTACCAGAGAGCGTTGTGACGGCACCGAGTGTGAGCTCTTTCAAGACCAGACTTGACCAACACTGGAGCAGATTTCGATACATTCAGGAGCCAGTGCATGCCCAGTACTTACCAAGAGTGCGTAACAGAGACGTGACCGATCGCCCAAGTTGCTAACGAGCCGTTCAGTGGTGAACAGGATAACAGTAAAAAGTAAAAAACTAAAGAGCTTTGTGGACATATAGATAAATGGAATGAAGGGCGAAGGGTGGATTGCATTTGTCCTGCCACTGTTTATGAGAGCAGCTGGAAACATTTATCAAAGCGTTAAAGATAGCAATTAATTATGGTTTACATCTCCAAGACATAAGGTTATTTAATTGTTAAAAAAAACAACAACGTTAAGTGTAGTAATTCATGAGTAAGATTACCTGGCTATTAGGTCGGGTAATTAGTGAGACAGGTATGAGAGGACAGGTTAACTGTATATTTTTATAAGAATCAGGATGCTCCTCCTATTCCCTGTTATGGGGGGTAGGTTTAATTTAGTTTGGCTAGGTTAGGTTAAATTTGGGTAGGTTAGGTTAAGCTTGGATAGGTTTCGTTAGGTTAGGTTATATTAGGTTAAGATAAGTTTGATTAGGCTAGGTTAGACGGTGGGGTTGGATTAAACCGTTAGACGGTGAGGTTAGGATAAGTCAGGTTGGGTTTGACCGTTAAACGGTGAGGATAGGGTAGGTCAGGTCCATACCCAGAGCTGGCGGACGCTCGCCCCACATGGGGTCACACCTCAAGGTTGAAGAAGCCACGAGTCCAGAAAACTGCGAGGGCAAACTTTTTCGGAGAGAGAATTGTGAACTCTTGGAACAATTTGCCAGAGAGCGTTGTGATGGCACCGAGTGTGAGCTCTTTCAAGACCAGACTTGACCAACACTGGAGCAGATTCCGATACATTCAGGAGCCATTGCATGCCCAGTACTTACCAAGAGTGCGTAACAGAGACGTGACCGATCGCCCAAGTGACTAACGAGCCGATCAGTGGTGAACAGGATAATAGTAAAGCTAAAAAAGATTAAGACAACAAGGTTGGGTTAGACGAAGAGGTTAGGTTATGTTAAATGGGGAGGTGAGGTTAAGTTAGAAGGTGAGGTTGGGTTAGACAGTGGGGTTACGTTAGGTTAAACGGTGAGGATGCCACAAACGGGTGGCCATGACTCACGGTAAGCGAGCGGCGGCACCGTAAGCCAACAGGACAGGTTTGGCGGACAGTGGGGAGTACAGGGAGTGATACAGTGCCGCCTCCTGCCTCTTTGTCTCCCTCCACCCTCTACCTGGCCCTCTCACACCATATACAGCACCACCTTGCCTTCTCACACCACCTACAGCTACACCTGGCCCTCTCACACCACCTGGCCCTCTCACAGCACCACCTGGCCCTCTCACCGCATCACCTGGCTCTTTCACAGCACCACCTGGCCCTCTCACAGCATCACCTGGCTCTTTCACAGCACCACCTGGCCCTCTAACAGCATCACCTGGCTCTTTCACAGCACCACCTGGCCCTCTCACAGCACCACCTGGCCCTCTCACAGCACTACCTGGCTCTTTCACAGCACCACCTGGCCCTCTCACAGCACCACCTGGCCCTCTCACAGCACCACCTGGCCCTCTCACCGCACTGTCTGACTCTCTTAAAACAGCACCTGGCCCTCTTACGGCACCTACAACACCACCACCTGGAAACTTCACAGTACCTGTAGCAGGGTACCTTCCCCTGATTGACGAGGTGATGAGACTGGCGGGAGGTGAGCCCAGGATGCTGAAAGCAGGCCGGGGTTGCAGGCTGGGAAGGGCAGGCTTCATTAGGCTAGCAAAAGGGACAGGTTGCTGCAGTGTGGGAGTGAAGGTCGACAGCACAGGATACCAGCAACCACCAGGACCCACCAACCCGTGAAAGCTTGCAGGAGGCGAGCAATGAGTGGTGGTGGTGATTGATGATGACGATGGTGGAGGCGGTGGGATAACGACACCACTCCTCCTCCAGAGTTCGCCCGTGTACACATCTTGAAGGGGTTGTGAGGTGTGGGTGAGGAGGAGGTGAGGTGAGGGTGTGAAGGAGGGGGCAGGGATGTGAGGTAAGGGCATTAGGAAGGGCTGAGGGCTGTAGGGTGAGGCACTCGGTGGGACTAAACAGGGCGCCTCCGATGTCGACTCAGATTGTGGCATCATGGTGAGGAGACAAAACAGGGGAAGACCCACTCACTCACTCGTCTAACACACGAGACTTTAAGCTTGCACTGTTGACCTGGAAAATATCACATTAATGGGTATAAGTAATTTTTATAAATATTAACGGCTATAAATTAATGTATATCAACATCAAGGGCTATATATTTACTTCTAGTACCATGGGGTATAGTTAATTAGTATTTATTATCTATTGATTCCGTCATTTGCTAAAGATTATAATGTATACAAAGCTGGAATGTTCTCTGGTCAAACTGAAGCTTTTATTTGAACACTGGCTAGGACATCGCTGCGCTCACACTCACACATCTACTCTGACGCTAACACAGACACAGCTACACTCAAACTAACAAAGGTACAGCTACACTCACGCTATCATCCTAATTTTTAAACTCAGATTAACACAAGTACGACTGGCTCACGAACTACAAACTGTTTATAATTATCTTGTACAGTATTTCCGTAACACTACGCAGAAAGTTTCCCTTAACTGACACCAAAACCACCATCATAACTATCACCACCACCAGGCTTGACAACGGGTGACAGGAGGGAGCAAATTACACTGCCAGGCCAGACAACGGGTGACAGGAGGGAACAACTTACACTGCCAGGCCAGACAACGGGTAACAGGAGGGAACAACTTACTGTACATTCCCAGACCACACAATATGTAACAAGAGGGAACAACTTACACTCCCAGGCCAGACAACGGGTAACAGGAGGGAACAACTTACACTCCCAGGCCAGACAACGGGTAACAGGAGGGAACAACTTACACTCCCAGGCCAGACAACGGGTAACAGGAGGGAACAACTTACACTCACAGGCCACACAACAGGTAACAGGAGGGAACAACTTACTCCCCACCTGTAACGTGAAGGCTACAAACACTTCAACAATACATTCATTTATAAACAAAACATACAAGTACGGTCCTCATGTTAACATACACAACCTCTTAACACAGCAGGTCGCCAGGCACAGTAGTAAGGGCTGTACCTCACACTAACCTTAGCATGGCCCTCCAGCACCACCTAACTCACGTCACCCAGCCCAGCCACCCTCTCTCGTCTACCGGTCGGCCCGGCTCTCCCGGTTTTCCACCACACTCCCAGTTTTATATCCCACCTAAATGATTCACTCTGGTTTCATACAGCTCTTCGAAGCTTTATCCCCCGTCTATATGATTCACTTTTGGTTCATGTTATCTCATCGAAGCTTCGAGGGGAAGCTAGTTGTTGTCCCGTTCTATGGCATGGCGAATGACATGACGACCATTCGTGTAACAACTACCACCTCCAAAACCACCATCATCACAACCATTACCAACAATCACCACCAGGACCATCATTACCACCACCACCATCCTCAGGCTCTGCTGCTTCAGCTCTCATATGGTGGTATTTAGTGTTGCTCAGCATCAGCGATTTTTTTTTATCCCGACAGCTGCTCGCTTGAATATTTCTGCCTCTTACTGCGTCACTTGTACGCCGAATTACCGTGTTTCTGTTGAATTTGTTTAAACCTTTCCATACATAGTTTTGGTTTCAATTGAAGATAGCCCCAGTTTATTTCACCTGATGATTAAATACCTTAACGCTACCTGGGGTGGTTAGCTTACCTTAAAATATATTAGATAAGGCTAGGTTAGGTTAGATTAGACTAAATTAGGTGAAGGTTATGATCGGTCAAGTTGGGTTTGTGTTAGTGTTAATTTTCCGTCATCAGGTGTTCCAATCGTTTTCCTCCTCCATCCTCTCTTACTTCAGTTCACAATTCTCATAACAATTAATAAGACACCAAAAGCTAATTAGTGAAGAGATGCTGAAGGCGAGCTGCGCGTGTTGGTGTGCTGCCCTGTCTGACGTCACGGCCGACAGACAAGCTAACCCATAAAACTTAAGTCATTTTACCATACTTTACCCTTATAAAATCACTAAAAATACACAAACCTCCTCTCCTCCTTTGTTAAACTGCGTGGGTCCTGTATCAGGGTGTATTAGTGGCATATTTCATCTTGGTGTTTATATTGGCGAATAGATGCTTAAATTACACAACCTGGCTATGTTTAACCAATGACCACGTAACATTCTCAAAATGGCCATTATAACAAAAGAGAGTCGACCAGCTTCTAAATATTTGATCCAAAGTTCACGTCGAATGAAAGAAATACAAAAATAGAAAAAGAAAAGAAAAGAAAGAAAGAAAGAAAGAAGGAAAGAAATAATGTCTTAAAATCATATGGGGGGGGAGAGTAACTACTGTATTATAAACACACAAGGAAAATTTGCAGACCCAGCAGAAACTTGTTCCATCTCATGTCGAACCACCACCACCCCTTATCCCCACTACAACTACTATCACTGCCTACCACCACTACTATCATCACCCTTTACGCTCACCATCACTAATACTACCCACCACCACTACTACTACCACCACCCTTATCCCCACCATAACTACAACCACCATCCTGCCCTCACACAGATACCATCTCTTTCTAACTACTGTACTAACACAAGTCATCCTAGCAACTACACAAGAAATGTAAATATTGGTACCAACATCTATCTAATAAGTGCAAAAACAATCAGTCACAACAGAGCCCTAACAATATACACAAAATAGAAATGATATAAAAAATGGTAGAGCTGTAACCTACCCTGACCTACACATACATTATATAATTATGAGCCAAGTGTATTTATCTCGGGTACTTCAGCTGTTTACATATTTGCGCGTGAACAGGTCGTAGTATGTCCATGAATGTACTCGTCACACACACACACACACACCGAGGCAAGCAAATATATAATATACAAGTATATTTTGCGTACTCCGACTGTCCATAAACACTGCTTGGACGTTAGAGTACCGTACTGACACTCCCCGCGGGCACTTCCTGGGTATTACATTACTCACACTACACATGGACACTTCCTCGACACTGAAGTACTGTACTGGCACTACCCATGTTCACTTCCTGGGCCTTACACTGGCATTGCCCGTGGACACTAAAGTACTGTACTGAAACTACCCTTGGACACTTCCTTAGCATTACACTACTGGCGAAGGGGTAAAAAGTAAAGTAAAAGCCACTAACCTGCAAGAGTGACGTCAGAGTTAACGGAAAGGAGACAAGGTGGACCCTGACCAACCCTGAGGGCACGACCAATGACACTGCACTGACTCACTGACCCTGTTAATGTTACGGCCCAGCGTCCCCCAGCATGTCTAACCCCCCCCCTTCCCCCTAGCCTGCCCCAACCCCTTCCAACCTGCTTCAACCCCTCACAATCTGCCTCAACCCCTTCCAACCTGCCTCAATCCCTCCCAGCCTGCCTCAACCCCTCTCAGTCTGCCTGAATCCCTCCAAGTCTGTTTCAACCACTCCCAGCCTGTCTCAACCCCTCCCAGCCTGTCTCAACCCCTCCCAGCCTGTCTCAACCCCTCTCAGCCTATCTCAACCCCTCCCAGCCTGTCTCAACCCCTCTCAGCCTGTCTCAACCCCTCCCAGCCTGTCTCAACCCCTCTCAGCCTATCTCAACCCCTCCCAGCCTGTCTCAACCCCCAAAGCCTGTCTCAACCCCTCCCAGCCTGTCTTAACCCCTCCTAGAACTGCCTCAACCCCTCCCAGCCTGTCTCAACCCCCCAAAGCCTGTCTCAACCCCTCCCAGCCTGTCTCAACCCCTCTCAGCCTATCTCAACCTGTCTCAACCCCTCCCAGCCTGTCTCAACCCCTCTCAGCCTATCTCAACCTGTCTCAACCCCTCCCAGCCTGTCTCAACCCCTCTCAGCCTATCTCAACCCCTCCCAGCCTGTCTCAACCCCTCTCAGCCTATCTCAACCCCTCCCAGCCTGTTTCAACCCCTTCCAGCCTGTCTCAACCCCTCCCAGACTGCCTCAACCCCTCTCAGCCTATCTCAACCTGTCTCAACCCCTCCCAGCCTGTCTCAACCCCTCTCAGCCTATCTCAACCCCTCCCAGCCTGTTTCAACCCCTTCCAGCCTATCTCAACTCCTCCTAGCCTACCTCAACCCCATCCAGCCTATCTCAACCCTCCCATCCTGTCTCACCACTCCCAGCCTGCCCCAATCCCTCCCAGCCTGCCTCAACCCTTCCCAGCCTGCCTAAACCCCTCCCAGCCTACTTCAACCCCTCCTTGCCTGCTTCAATCCCTCCCAGCTTATTTCAATCCCTCTCAGCTTATTTCAATCCCTCCCAGACTGTCTCAACCCCTTCCAGCCTATCTCAACTCCTCCTAGCCTACCTCAACCCCTCACAGCCTGTCTCAACCCTTCCTAGAATTGCCTCAACCCCTCCCAGCCTGTCTCAACCCCTCCTAGCCTGCCTAAATCCCTCCCAGCCTACTTCAACCCCTCCTTGCCTGCTTCAATCCCTCCCAGCTTATTTCAATCCCTCCCAGCCTACTTCAACCCCTCCCAGCCTGCCTTAACCCCTTCAGCTTATTTCAACCCTTCATAGCCTCCCTACACCCCCCCCCCCCAAGCCCAGTTCAACCCCTCCCAGTCTGCCTCAACGCCACACAGCCTGCCTCAACCCCTCCCAGCCTACTTCAATTGTTCCGTTTTCCTCAACCCCTCTTAGCCTACTTCAACTACTCAACCCTTCCAGCCTTCTTCAACCCATCCCAACACACCTCAACCTCTCCAGGCCTGCCTCATCCCCTCTATCTGCCTGTCTTCCTGAAGAAGTAAAAAAAATGGGAATTCGTGCTCCAGGCCCATTTTGTCACCGTGCTTTATACCTTGTTTAAAAATGGTCACAGCTAACTTACAGTGTATAAGTGAATGAGTGCAAAAACCATTCACAAACTGAAAGTTTGTTACACCCTGTTTGTGAATCTTCCAAGTGCATAAACTAGGCAGGCATTTTACCCAGTTCGTGAAATAGGCAGCTAACCTAACAAAACCTAACCCAACCTAAGTTAGGAGCCCATTTCATGAACAAGGCAAAATGACTGTCCAGTTCATGCACTGGGCTACTGCAGAATTTACATATGTTCACTGATGGTACTCCATCTCAATATATACTGAAGACCTGATATTTTCAGCATTTCTGCAGCTCTTCCAGAGGTTTTTGCTATCTTTCCATTTTGTCAATTGCTCTCTTCACCCATTCTCTGTCAGTCCTTGGGCATGGTTCCTGTACTGTTTCTGCTGCTCCCGTCCCATTTGTTCTCTTCATTCATCAGTTGACTGTGGTATTTCATCCAAACATGAAGGTAAATATTAAACAACAGACATTTATAAGTTTTATATAGATCTCTCCTTTTTTGACAAACATCAAATATTTTACAATAATTCTCATTAATCATGTCACATACAGCACTTGGGTATATCTTACAACAAAAATTCTATTGGTCAGTATTATGGCTACCTATAATAGCTACTTATAGTTGAAGTCTAAAGTTTACATAAAACAAATAATCTCAAATGCTGTAAAGCAATAACAATTAGTGGTGAATGCATGTTGCCTGATACATGCACCTTTCCTTGTTTTCAAAGCTGAATGACTCACAGAGAATGAGAGATGCAAGATGACTATTTAAAGCTACATAACCAAAAATAAATGAAAGTTTAATGTTGAGAACTATGGAAGCAGAGCCATGAAGACCTTTCTTATCTGTTAACTGGGACACTTGTGTTGTGCATGCCATCAAGGCCAGTCAGGTAAACTGTCATTATATTATTAGAATTTATATATATACTGTATATTGTATACTGTATATATAAAACATAAAAATCTATTATACTATTCTGTAGGCAGTCAAATACATGCCAGGAAATGTCATTTTCACTGCAAATTTGAAGTTATTCAAAAATATTTAACACTTCTCATTATACTGTATCATGGTTGAAGATCATTTAAGAATTTCAGTGACACTAACACAGGAGTGAAGAATAAAAACTAGTCACTGTACTGTAGAACACATGTTCCACAGCTGTAGGTGAGACACTGAAAATATACACCTGATTATCCATATTAGTAAATCTTGAACTCTATTATGCAAGTTTCCCTTATACAATACAATAGTTATGCGATTCCCTTCACAAAGTTATCAGTTCCTCCCTATTTTTAATATTGCAAAAAATGGAAACTTAAAATATATTTATTACTTTATAGCTGATAATGAAAACCAGGAGATACAGTACAGTACTTCATTAAACACAAATACAGTATTGAATTACATTTCAATAAGAAAGCATTAGAGTACTCCCATGATTTGTCTATTCTTCCTTCTTTCTATTTGAGAATTAAAACAAATCATTTACAGATGAAGGACAAAATTGGAAAAATAGAGGTACAGTACTTAATATATCTCAGAATGAGTTACATCCATAAAAGGCACGTGATAATCAGAAATTGAAATTTGGTTCCATCAATAAAAAACCTAAGCCTTTGAATTATAACTTTCCAGTGTTCTTAAGGTATCCCAAATGTCCATAAAGTGTAGAGGTAAATGCAGATTATATTTATAAGAAATTTTTTATTAAGTACTACTGTACTGTACATACTTCTGATGTGAGTTTTAGATTCTGCCAGCATGAAGTGTAATCCAGACACCACTGTTGGGTACTATGGAGTAAGGGTTGTACAGTTTACTTTCAAATTAGAGTCTTGTGTTTAGTTATAGACCTTGACAAATAAGACCTCATCACTTTTGTCAAGTCATGGTCCTAAAGCCAGTTACTTTTATCATGTGACCTTTGACCTGGTTGCTTTTGTCATGTTGTGTCCCTTGACTAGGTTATTCGTAATGTTATGGTCCTCTACTGTATTTAAAGTTACTTCTTACTTACAAGGATATCAACCGTTAGTGTGAAATGGAGTAATTACATAACTGCTTAAACAACAATTATAGAGACAAATAACTGAGAAAGTCATTGAATATATTAAATTATGGGTGAAAATGATTACCCTGAGTTAATGAGGAAAGAGAAGGATCTGGGAGCTGTAGCTGACTAGTAAATTAAAGTTTCAAGATCATATATACACTAATGAGGTGAACTAGATGATGGGCTTGATCTGGTCATCAATTGTTCACTTAGATGATCATACAAGGGCCTGATAAGACCATATCTAGAGTATGCCAGTACAATAAGGCTTTCCCAGGAGACGAGACAGCCAGGTAACCGAGACTTTTCAGGAATGGGCGACAAAATTGACGACTGGGCAGAAAAGTTCGAGTTACAAAGACTGTCCAAGGAAGCTGAAGATCCTATCATTGGAGCACTACAGGATACTTGGGGGATATCCTCAAAATGATGCAAAAGACATGTCCTCCACCGAGGCCATATACAGTAATGGCATTACTGGGGGTCAATATTACTGTATTGTTTACCAAACTGTACATCCTCTCTACATGATAAGACAAAACTTCTTTCTGCACAGTGTGGACATTTGGAACACCTTACCTGACCAGCGCATTACAACTATAAACTCACTGATCTTTGAGAAAAGACTGGACAAATCAAAGGGTCATGTTCAAGTATAGAATTGAAAAGATTATGTAAAGTCAGTTGCCTGTCAAATATGGGATGAGTAATGTTAAAGAAGCAAATAGAGCTCGAAATATACAGCAGGGGTAGTGCCTTTATCCATACTACGACTAAGTAAATATGTAGGAATTACACCTGAAGAAAAAAAGAAGACTTTCTTACAATTTTACTCTTTCCAGCTTTTTAACTAAGAAATTATTTTAATGGAGCTCAGTAAGTTCAGGAACTCTTATATTCCTTTCTGAACTTCCCCACCGATACCATTGTTGTGCACAAGTTATGATTAATTCCTGGTTTACAAAGTGATAGGAAGAAGTGCGGCTGCTAATAAAGTATATATTTTCCTGCCATCACTACCATAAGTAAAGGTTTACCCAGGTCAAGAGAGATGTTACAGGTCAATGATTTATGTATCTTACACCAAATTAAATTAAATGTATTAATTGTTCAGTATCCAACAAATAATGATCTTCCTGTTAATTATACACTGCAAAGGATAAACCCTTGTATCTTAGGCAGTCAAGCAGCTACAGCATGAGTGGTGCACATTTTCTCTGATATACAGTTTACTGCTGCACCAAAGAGCAAAATCATAATATACTCCAAAGACTGCGGTTAATATTAAAATCTGTAATACTTCTATCATCTTTTTTTTAACCTGACATCTACAAAAAATAAATAAATAAATAAAAAGAAAAGAGTATGTTCTGATAGAGAGAAAGCAGTCAGTGTTTTGTAGTTCACTGTGTTCAGAAAAGTAAACAGCAATGAAACATCTCCAAAAGACACAAAAAATATGTAAAGTTATACCCTCAGAAGTTCATCACCATGAGAGTAATTGTAATATCTCTGTTGAAGAATTGATTATGTTAGACTGACAGTGTATGAGGTTACTGACATAAATGAGAGCACATGTTATCCCTGTTACAGTAGCAGAGGATTTTTACTAATTCTCCAAACATGTGGCACAGTGAATCCAAAGAAATACAGGTAAGTACATTTTGAGATATACTCAGACAGGTAAACACATAGAACCCCTTATAAATATGATATATAAAAATATGATTAATTTATGTACAGTACACATTTTTCATACACAAAATGTACCTGGTTTCACCATAAATACAATAAATACTGCACTTATGGTGAAAAGTAAAAATAATAATAAAAAGTTAGGTCGTATGACCAATAACTTCAATGTCTTTGTTTATGCATTTCGTGTACAGCCGTATGTTCTACTAGCGCACAACAAGTCAGTACAGTACGTCCAATAAAAGCAAGCGTACACTTCCTACACATACACTGACAACATGTCACTTAAATTATTCTCTGCAAACTTCCTTCCTAACATGTACTGGTAAACCATATTTAGCAAAAGCTTCATAATATTTCTATGTGCCCTGAAAAATACATCTAAAATATGTGGTAGGCACATCCAGCAAATGAGAGCCAATGCAGCTCCTATACAAATTATCCTATAAAGGAATACACAGTTTGTTCAGTATATATATTAAGTGATGTCATTAGAAGTTGGCAGCCAGCAAATTTATCACCTACAGTACTTCTAATTCCTTGCTGGCTCTGAGTTGACCATAATATAGTTTAAGTACAAAAATGATGTACACAGTAAAAAAAAATACCGCACGGATTACGTGCGAAACAATATGACACCACGGACGAGGGATAGTGGAATATGCGTGGGCTTGGTATATTGTGCCTTTTAAGATAAAAAATGTAAAGGTGTTGATGATATTATGCCAGTCCTATGGGAAGTAACTAATGTGGCCCTACCATAGGTAAATGGAAACCTTTGCCATACAGGCATGCATACCAACCCTCCTGACACATCAGGTGATGTATGGATCATTAAGGAAGTCAGCAGACCCCCACCTGCACGATACTTTTTTACTATGTATACAATAAAGCTTTTTCTCCATCACATGGAAGTGTACCAACAGCCTACAATACAGTGATGCTTGATGGACATTTTTCAGTAGTCAATGAGACAACACCAACAGCTGTAATTCTAATGACATCCCAACATATCCATTACAATATAGGAAAGAAAATCTATCACAACGCACATCTCACAATCCCATCACAACATGCTTCCTATCACATTGCACATACAGTACACCAACAAAATTATTCTAAATCATTATACACCTGTCTAGTAGCTAACAAACTGTTTGAACAAAGGAACATTACTGAAATAACATTAAACTAGTAAATTCTTTGACAAACAAATAACTTTCTTATGAAAATATATCATAAAATTAAATATTAAAAATATTTTATACAAATATGTACTTAAGTGGCTGAGGATTCTTGTCAACACACAAGAATGTTTAGAGAGACCTTTGTCCATTACATACGGCAAGTATTTCAACTTGAAGTACATAACTAGATTTTACGCCTATTTTGTAAAAGGAACAAAAAAATATTATGATTAAAACTTTTTATGCTTGGAATATTAAAGCAGATAATATAGTCCCTGCTCCACCTTCATGCATGTTCCTATATTATTCACACAAGATAACATAAATATCCTGGATGTTATTATCTACAGTATAACAGAATTGTGTTATGTGACACAGTACTTATATTACTTTCTTGAAAATGGTGTTGTTAGAAGAAAAGGAGTATCAGATAAATGAAAAACATATAGCAGTATATTATAGAATGATAATACAGTATAAAATATTCTCCCACTATAAAGAATAAATTATCACGGCATATATCAACTTCTTATATCGTCTAGACTGTTGCCTAGTTTATCGTTCAATTAATACCAATATGTGAAGAAGTAAATTATATTGGAAAACTTAAAAGGAATTGAATATGAAATGGAAGAATGAGTTGTAATATGCCTGAAGAACATCAAACTAAATTTCACACACTTATATAACAGAGTAATTAGTGTACAGCAGGTGTAGTAACTAGTGTATAGCAAGTGTGGTAACTAGTGTACAGGGTGTCCCCGGGTTATGAACAGGTTCCGTTCCTGAGGATGTTCTTAAGCTGGAAATGTACGTAAGTCGGAACACATGCTATGTGCACACTTTACTTACAGAACAATGTTTAAAATCCCACTATATCATAGCCTAAGTCCTTATATACATCTAAAATCACTTAATTAAGACAAAAAAGAAATAGAATGATAAAATACAGTAAATGAAAGTAAAAAATAAGTCATCAAGTAAGTAAAATACAGTACTGTAAATTTAAAGATTAACCTCGTTCGTATTGGCGGGCATTAGAAAGCTGGGGACCCCCTTTATACTAGGCGAATGTAGTAACTAATGTATAGCAAGTGTATAGTTGGTGTATAGTTTAGTGTATAGTTGGTGCACAGTTGTATAGTGTATAGTTGGTGCACAGTTGTATAGTGTATAGTAGGTGTAGTAACTAGTGTATAGTAGGTGTAGTAACTAGTGTATAGTAGGTGTAGTAACTAGTGTATAGCAGGTGTATCAACTTGCATAAAGGTGTACGTATAAGAAAAAATAATCTTACAAGAAAAATACTGATTTGTGTGTCTTGTAACTACTATACGTATTTGGCTGAATTATACTGTTTTAAATTATTTACAATTATTCCTATGCAGATATAGGCCTTAACTTCTATCTGTTTATACTTTCATATATATATATATATATATATATATTGTATATATAAACTGAGCAGCCTTGTGATGTTTTCTGGGCTAAAAAATAAAAGTTTTCTAAATCATTATCAAAGACAGAAAAGCAAATCTGTGATGCAGTCAGTCCCACCTCTCACCTTGATATCTTCCATCACTATTTTACACTCACCAGGAAAATAGTTCCCTTGTAGCAGCTGCTTTTTACATAAGTTCATTTAATCATATCCAAAAACTTCTTTATAATCCCTATAAAGGCTGGTGATTATCTATAATGTAGTCCACCATAAATGGTCAACCTGTATATCCTACGTAAGTACATACTGTACTCTTACGCTTAACACATGCAGACCAAAATAACATGATTCAAATAAATGCAATACCAATGACTTACAGTATTAAGATGCCTGCTTATATGGTAAACGTTATTAAAAATTTGCATAACAAAGTGTGCAGTAAATTCTTTCAATCATATTAAATTCTTTCAATCATATTTCTGTAGCAGAGTTATTGTTGCATCTTACGTTAAAAAGACGTTAGCAAAATATATGTAATGAGTATTTCCTTCTTACTTATAGTCCCAATATAAGCACAGCACAGTACAGTACAGTACAGTACAATACAGTAGAATACAGTACAATACAGTACAGTACAATACAGTACAGTACAGTAGAATACAGTACAGTACAGTATAGGGTACATCCACAATGGAAACGTGGATAAGATAAATCTTGATATTGTTGTATACCCAGGGCCGGTGCTAGGAATTGCGGGGCCCAATTAGAAAATTGATAGTGGGGCCCTCTACTCTACAAAGTCGAAGATTGATGTTTTATATTTCGTGTAGTATGCCCGCCTTAGCCAAAAGGCATTAATTACTTGATATACTAAAAGTTTAAAAACAGTATAAAAGTTTTGATTTTTTATTACAAGTTAAGACAATTACAGCCAAACTGTTTATGCATGGACCTTTTAGAAACACACTTTTCTGGCTTTTTTATTTGCAAAATCTTTCAAAATCATTTTAAAGTCATCACTGTCCAGCACAAAAATTATAAACAAACCACGCCTCGGTCGCCACCCAGTGGCCATGCTTCTCATTTTCAAGGTCAACACTGCAAAACTCATCTCAAATCATGTCTATGGCAACGACCGGAGTTTTGTCACTGACGATGATCACTGATTCACTGGTTATTACAGGACATGCTGATATACACAGCACAACGTTATCACTCGTATTTCCCCCTGAAAACAGCCAAAAATACAGACCCGACACACTTACACCGTCCAAGCGTTGGGAGAGAGTGAAAACTGTGTTCTGATTGGCTCGCACCCTTCCCGCTCCTGTAAATTATTATGAAAGTCAGGGCGTGTGGACCAACACCAGAGTTAATTCCCTTGGACTTTTGACAAAACAGAAAATTCTCGCACGTGACTGGGATCTATTATTTTGATGACAATAACAATGATTTTGTGTCTAATGTTAGCTTTTTTACCAATATCGTATACAGTTTAAAACTAACACACGTGTGTGCGGGGCCCCCTTGCGGCGCGGGGCCCAATTTGATTAAATTGGTCAAATAGGCTTAAAACCGGCCCTGTGTATACCGTACTGTACAGTCATTCCTTGGTTATCACGCCTAATTGGGAACGCGCCGAGTGCATGATAACGAAAAACGCGATAACGAAAGTACAGAACCTATGGGATTTATTCTAATTGATTCCAGGCACCCAAGACCCAACCCCAATTTTCCCATTTTATGACCATTTAGACCCACTAAAGATATAGATAATGTTATGGTAAGTATCAGAAACACACATACAGGTAGGCATGGCCAGGTTTATTACAACGTGATGAAAAGGGTATGCTCAATACTGTAGTCCACAAAATTTGTAGCTATGCTTTCTTTATTTGAGTCCCCCGTCTGAGGGGTCCGTTTTCTACATTGCTTCAGGACGCCTGAGTCCTCCGTTTTCTCTAAATCTTTGAGTGCACCCGAGACTTCGTTATTCCTTAGTAATGATACAGAATTTGAAGTTGCAACTGGGATTGCAATTGTTGAGGCAACTTAGATATGTCTGATTACAGTTGGAACATTCAAGATCCATTGTGAGTGATGTTGAAAGCTTCAACTGTCTTTATGGTTGGTAAAACTTGTCAAGTAAGTGAGTGTCAAGTCTGTTAGTATGAGTGGCATGTGTGAGTGCTTGTGTTTGTACAACCACTTTCAAGTTTTGTTACCTCCACCAAATGTGTTATTGTCAATTTGCAGGTGAAATATTTTATCCTCAATAGATGTATGTAGGTGAAGCAAGGGGGTAACAATACACCTGGAGGCAACTGCGTGATAACTAAATTCTTGGCCTGAAAAATGCGCTATAACAGCAGGTGTGCAGATTTTGATGGAGGCTTGATAACAAAAATTGCGATAACCAAGTGCACTATAACCAAGGGATGACTGTATACAGTATTCTGCAAGGATATTTTACTCTGGCTAAAAATGTACTGTACATATACTGGTTAGTTAATTAATACACTACAACAGTACTTCAAAATTCTACTGTTAACATTACATTCCTTCCCTCCTAAACTTGTTAATAAAAAAATGGTAAAACAGTGTGTAACATATTCACTGCTTTGCTGGGCAAGGCTGGTCCACCATGTGTAGTGTTGTCAAGACTTCTATCCAGCGTACCAGGAATAGTAACACATCAGTGTCGTTACTCTTGATTTCATGTTCGGATCCTGACAACTGACTATGGCTTTCATCCTATTGGAGAAAATGTACATAAGAGTAAAGTTTATGGGTAATGGATAATAAACAAATAAAAGTGCCAGTACTGTTCCTTGGGAATTCTTATTAGAACTTAAGTGTGCACAGTATATTCATTGGTACAGTAGAAGGATTTCTTACCTGTCTGAGCACCAATAATATAGATTGATCTTTTAATTCTGGCTGATGCAGAAGGTTCCTCACAGCAACCTTCCAGCTGATGTCCCAGCCGCCCCATATACTGCAGCGCTCCAGCTTGAAGATGTGTCTGTTGGTATGAATTTAATGAAAACCAAAGACTGAAGAGCACACACATTGTACACTGATTTCTTCTAATACAGGTATCCCTTGAGATACGAATGGGTTAGGTAAAAAAAAAAAAAAATTGTTAGGTGAATTTTTGTATCTCTAATAGGGTTTGGTTCCCCATTGACAAAAATACCCCAATATCATAACCAAAAACATGAAATCGGTTCACAAATAAGAAAAAAGCCTACAGAAGTACAGTAATGATAAATAGTAAATAACTTCTGTACTGTAATTTACTACTTAACACATTATAAACATTAATAAAATACAATCTAGATAAAATATGCAGCTAAAACTATTAAGGAAAAGCTGTATCAAAGTTTAACATAGCCACCAGCATAGATGCTGGCTACTTCAAGCATGGCCACCCTCAAACATTGCCACAGCAACCAGTTTGGTCACCTCTGATGACTCACAACACTCTTTCCCTGCTCTCACGCACAAAGAAATGTTTATTTCCTTTGTTTTTGACATATTCTTTTTTTTTTTCCTTTTATTCTCTTTGCCACTGATCGGTTCGTTAGCTGGTTGGGCGGTTGCTCACGTCTCTGATACGCATTTTTGACAGATACTGTGCATGCACTGGCGCCTCAATATATCTGAACCTGCCCCAGTGTTGGTCAAGTCTGGCCTTGAATGAGCTCACACTCAGTGCCGTCACAACACTCTCTGGCAGATTGTGCCAAGAGTTCACAATTCTCACTCCGAAATTTGCCGTCACTGTTTTCTAGACTTGAGGCTTCTTCAACCTTGAGTTGTGACCCCTTGTGAGGTGGACATCCGCCAGCTCCAGGTATGTACAGTCAACCGAGTAGTGCCCCCTCAGATGTTTATACACTTCGATTAGGTCGCCCCTCACCTGTCTGTAGTATCAGCTAGGTAGTTGTATGCGCTCCAATCTCTCTGGGCAATTGAGATTCCGTAGAGCAGGCACCAGTCTGGTGGCCCTCCTTTGGACATTTTCAATCAACTGACAGTCAATAGCATAACTCAGTGACCAGATGGGGAAGCACCTCACTCTTAAAGATTATGATGAACGACGGACCATCCAGACATCTGAACGACCTTCTTATAAGACCTACTAGTTTCATTCCCCGATTCACCTTCTTTTACAATGGCCCGAGAACTTAAGTTTATTGTCGACATACACACCCAGGTCCTTTTCACATTCGATCTCAATTATTGCAGTCTCTTCATACTGTTGGGGCATGTGATACGCCTCCTTAGTATTGGAGCGACCCAGGTGCCTCCTTTTGCACTTCATGACATTGAATCTTAGCAGCCATTTCCTTGACCATTCTTGAAGCTCATAGAGATCTTTCTGCAGCTCTTCACAGTCTGTTTGGTTCTTAAATTCCCTAAATAACTTGGCATCATCCGCAAACATTTGTATGGAGGAGTGTATAGCTTCTGGCATTTCATTAATGAAACAGACAAACAACAAAGGGCCCAATACACTGCCCTGGGGTACCCCGCTAGCCACAGGTACACATGACGATTTCGTACCATTTATCACCGCGCACTGTTTGCGGTCATGCAGAAAGTCTCCGATCCAAGATAATAAAACTTCCCCAAATCCCGTACCCTTCCAGTTTAATTCTGAGTCTTTCTTGGGGTTCAACAGTTTCTTGGGGTACACTATTGAAAGCCTTGGCAAAATCTAGGTATACACTGTTGATATTTCTGCCTCGTTCTAGAATTTGGGTCAAAACATCTAGTACCTGAGTAATTGTATTAAGCAGGATCTTCCCGGCATAAAACCGTGTTGGCATTCCTTTAAAAGGTTGTTTCATAGCAGATGTTCCATCATGGTACCTTTTACAATGCTCTCTAGTACTTTGCACACTATGCTGGTCAGGCTCACTGGTCTATAATTATTCGTGAGTGACGATTGCCCTTCTTGAATATAGGACTCACATAAGCCGTTTTCCAGTCATTGGGGACCTTTTGCTCCTCCATGCATTTGCAGGACAGGATCTTAAGGGGCTCCACAAGCTCGTTACACAGTTCTCTTGACACTCTGGGGTGGACCATATCTGGGCCGGGACTTGTGAATCTTTAGCTTTGACAGTTTATTTCTTATGTCCTCGTCCGTGAACACAATGTGGGTCAGCACTGTGTCAAACCGTCTATCCTCAAATGCAGGAAGATTGTTCGCATCTTCTCTTGTGAACACCGATGACAAAAATTTGTTCATCTCCTCCTCCTTATCCTGGTCAGAATATGCATAACTACCATCTTCAAGACTCAGGTCCGATATAGCTACTCGCATTTTTCATTTCAACTTTGCGTAGCGGTAAAAAGCCTTTGGGTTTGACTTGACCTCACTAGGAATCTTGCTCTGGAGCTCTTTTTCAGCCTTTCTACACTCTGACTTAGCCTGGTTCCTGGATCTGGCATACATCCTCCTGTCCTGCTATCATTTGTCCTAACCCACATCTCAAAATCCTGAGTTTTCTTCTTAACTTTGCCGACTGCTGTGTGGTTCATGTGTAGTGATCTCCTTGTATTCCTGGAGGCATTGTGTTTGGTCTTAGGTATATATTTGTTGATTGAATGGTTTACTTTACTGGCTATGATATTCAGCGCAGCATCTGTGTTCTTATTCCTTAGTAAGTTGGGGCAGTGTATACTCATCTCCCTCATCCCGTCATAATTACCTTTGTAATATTTGAACCTGGACCTGGTTTTGACATGAACCAAGTTATAGTTAAATCTGAAGGACAACGTTACGTGGTGACTGGTGCCAACTAGGGTTAGGTGTTCCAGCTTGACCACCATACCTTCCTCGTTAGTTATGATGAGGTCCAGCGGTTTTGGTGTTTGCTCCCCTCTGTAGTGAGTCGGATCTATAACAAGTTGGAATAGAAAATTGGCTCTCAGAGTTTCTAAGAAAAGAGTGGCAGGATTATTTAGGTCGTTTGGTGTGGATTAATTTCTCCAGTTGATGATTCCATTATTAAAGTCCCCCATGACAAGGAGTTGGCTAGGGTTCTGAACCATTACATTGTCAATTTTATAGGTGTGTGTGTGTGTGTGTGTGTGTGTGTAAGTGAGTAAAAAAAAAAGTGAAGTTAAGTTTATCTATCAAAACTAAGAGTTGAAGAATAATCAAAACATACCCCCCCCTCCCAGCTCATCCTGCTAACTGTCACTGGTACACGAAGAAATGCTTATTCCCTTTATGCTTTTGACGTGATGATAATATTTTTATTTTTTTTTTTTTGCACATTGTGTATGTAGGATTGTGTTTACATGTAACTGAATGAAAAAAAGAAAAAAAGAAAAAAAAGAAGAAAGGTATGCTCATACTGTATACCTGAAATTACGAGTTGAAAATAACCACAACATAAATCCTACCTTAGACTGGTAGGGAGAGTGCTAGCTGCCCCAAGTGACTCCCGGGGGCTCTCAATTTGAACTTTTGGCAGAACCCAATTTTGTATACCAGGTAAGTGAGGAAAGCTTTTGTAACATGAAATATAGGTTTCAATTTAGGATATTCTTACATGCAAATTTTCATATCTTGAGGGATACCTGTACAAATCTCAAGTTCATTCCAGTCTGGATTATGGTACACAGGCATGGAAAGATCTAACATCCTAGAAAAGGTGCAACACTGAATAACTGAGATGATTCTGGAACTATGTCATCTCGATTATCCAAGAAGACTGAAGGCCTTACGATTAACAACCCTTCAGACAAGTCACAATAGGTCAGATCTCATTGAAACATTAAAAATCCTGAAAGAAATGGAAAACCTGAACCTGGGATGAGAGGACATAACCATATGCTCGTCAAGTTATCAAGCACAACGAATTTAAGGAAATACGTTTTCATACAGAGGCTGGTAGATCTATGGAATGGTCTGGTAGACCAAGATGTGGAATCAAGAACAATACTGTGCTTCAAAATATCCCTTGACAAAATTATCAAGGACAGTGGAGGGATAGTACACAGGCCACTGGCCTCCTTCCCTCAGCATGGCCACCTCTAGTGGGTGGCCATTAGGTAAATACACTATCCTCCAGCTATAACATCATACACTATCCTCCAGCTATAACATCATACACTATCCTCCAGCTATAACATCATACACTATCCTCCAGCTATAACATCATACACTATCCTCCAGCTATAACATCATACACTATCCTCAGCATAACTTCATACACTATCCTCCAGCTATAACATCATACACTATCCTCCAGCTATAACATCATACACTATCCTCCAGCTATAACATCATACACTATCCTCCAGCTATAACATCATACACTATCCTCCAGCTATAACATCATACACTATCCTCCAGCTATAACATCATACACTATCCTCCAGCTATAACATCATACACTATCCTCCAGCTATAACATCATACACTATCCTCCAGCTATAACATCATACACTATCCTCCAGCAATAACATCATACACTATCCTCCAGCTATAACATCATACACTATCCTCCAGCAATAACATCATACACTATCCTCCAGCTATAACATCATACACTATCCTCCAGCTATAACATCATACACTATCCTACAGCTATAACATCATACACTATCCTACAGCTATAACATCATACACTATCCTACAGCTATAACATCATACACTATCCTCCAGCTATAACATCATACACTATCCTCCAGCTATAATATCATACACTATCCTCCAGCTATAACATCATACACTATCCTCCAGCTATAACATCATACACTATCCTCCAGCTATAACATCATACACTATCCTACAGCTATAACATCATACACTATCCTCCAGCTATAACATCATACACTCTCCTCCAGCTATAACATCATACACTATCCTACAGCTATAACATCATACACTATCCTCCAGCTAAAACATCATACACTATCCTCCAGCTATAACATCATACACTATCCTCCAGCTATAACGTCATACACTATCCTACAGCTATAACATCATACACTATCCTCCAGCTATAACATCATACACTATCCTCCAGCTATAACATCATACACTATCCTCCAGCTATAACATCATACACTATCCTACAGCTATAACATCATACACTATCCTCCAGCTATAACATCATACACTATCCTCCAGCTATAATGTCATACACTATCCTACAGCTATAACATCATACACTATCCTCCAGCTATAACGTCATACACTATCCTACAGCTATAACGTCATACACTATCCTACAGCTATAACGTCATACACTATCCTACAGCTATAACATCATACACTATCCTACAGCTATAACATCATACACTATCCTACAGCTATAACATCATACACTATCCTACAGCTATAACATCATACACTATCCTACAGCTATAACATCATACACTATCCTACAGCTATAACATCATACACTATCCTACAGCTATAACATCTTACACTATCTTCCAGCTGCTTGTTCATGTCATCATAGTACATTATTTCTTTCCTTATACAGCCTCAATTATGAATTTGGTGAGAGAGTAATGTACAGAACATTGAAACAAAACTGTTATGACTTACTTGTCTGATATCAAAATAATATCAGGTCGGTCTGATTCAGAGAGAGTGGCATGGGTAATATACCAGTCAGTTTGTATATAACGGCCATGACTAAGAGATGCTAGAAGTAACATGCCGGCAGCTTCATGGCTGTCATATGGACGCATTGCGATGTATGGAGATACATGGCGAGGTACCCGGGATCTCATAATAACCTGAAAGGGAATAAAGTGTGTTGGGTATTATCATCATATTGAATAGAGTTTTCATCACATTCTGAGTGGGGTGAAACTCAGTATAATATATACACAATTATGACTTGAGTGACTAACCCTTTCGCTATGGGGACGTCACTTTTAATATTTCATTTGATTAACGCCAGAATATTTTATTCAACTCAGAGGGGAGCCCTTGCACAAGGGGTTATGCACCAAACTAAGAGGATTACAGTATTAGGGGCTGTGGAGTTGGAATCTAGGTTTAAGAGTTTAGCTAATGAATGAGGAAGATTAAGGAAGACAGTTTTATCCACTCTTACAAACCATTTCTCAATATAACACAAGGTGGCTGCAGTTAATAATGCCACAGATTCCTTCACTTGATGCTCTTCCAGAACAAGACTCCTCAAGACATCCATGTGTTTCACCTGGACTACTTCAACTCCATACAACACTTCAGTATCATACACCAACAACATGACCTTTCCTTTAAGTCACTCGACAGTTTCTCTTAATTTTTTAATATTCAATGTTCTGTTGGCAGTCTGTGTCTGTATTCTTGTCTCAAAGTGATTTATGGGGGATAATTGGTGTTTATATGACACTTTTGGGGAAGCTTGGATTATATCTTCACAAATTTGTTGCTTCAAGACTGTCAGGTTGGACTTCTCACTCCCAATTTTTAATACTGAATCTACACTTAACTAAATAAAACCTAATTTGACAATGAAAAGGTCATAGGTCTGCTCTTGGTTGGAAATTCTCTTTGGTGTTCCTCTGGTACTCTTCCCCCTGTTATACTGAACAAGCCCAATAAACTCACTATTTGTTCTATTACATGTTCACCTTCTCTCCTCCACAACTCTACAGCAATTCCATCTGCTCTTAGTGCCTTTTTTTTATCATTTCACCTAATATTAGTTCACTAGTCGTATTATTAGTTCACTAGTGTATTATTAGTTCACTAGTGTATTATTAGTTCACTAGTGTATTATTAGTTCACTAGTCGTATTATTAGTTCACTAGTGTATTATTAGTTCACTAGTCTGTTTGTTGTTCCTTTGTTGTGAACTTCATTATCTAGTGTTAATACAGAAGCCAACCTACCATATTTCGTTGGATCACACTGATTAAAACCCTTTTCACATCTGTCCCTGGCCAGGATTCGAACCCAGGACACAGTTGTCAGAGATATATGTATGACTGCTGTACCATTCTTACACATTGGATTTTTCTTTACACTACACCCTGCCTCTCTCTCATGTTATATTCAGTTGTTGCTCAAATTCCCGACACAAAAAATTACATTATCCACTTTTTCAGGCTTCAGAACATAGGACTCAAATCTTGAGGCACCAGAACTTCCCACAAATGAAAATACCAAATAAATGTCATAATTTTATGAGTAATATCTGTAGATGAGGTCCACACACCCAGTGACTTTTATATCCTCCTTGGGGCCCAACACTTTAATGTGTTAAATAAGTGAATATTTGGATACACTTTGAGCGAACCTCTATAATCGTACACACAATCCTCTCTCACCTGATCCCATGATTTGCCTGTGTGGTATCATGTCATACTTACGTCATGTCCAAGGTCAATTGAACGCCTGATGCCATCACAAGCCATTGCCACAGAGTCAATGACCCCAAGTGTTGGCTTTGTAATAAGACCCATAATGCCTCGACCAAGACCTCTGAAAAAGCCTTCAACTCCGTCTTGCTGAGCACCTGAAAAATATTAGTAAATTTTTGCATATGAAGCAACACCAGTTTTCTTAATTCTGTTTCAATTTTGGTGATTCTTACATTTAATACTTAAATTTACATAACTTCTCTACAGTACAATACTAGAAAAAGATGGAGGGAAGTAAAATCTTTTACACTAATATATATATACACACACACACACACACATATATATATATATATACAGTACATATATATATATATACTTACAGTTGGTCTAGGTACAACAGATGCCACATATATTCCTATATAATCAGGCTTATTACATTAATAAATGTAATGAGAAATCAAGAGAAACAATAAAATGCTGGTTCACATCTGCCTGAGCACCTGACTACAACACAAGTCTCTGCCTGACACACACAAACACACACACTCCTTATATCAACACCATCTAGTGACCCGATCATGTCCCAATGAGTCAAATCTACCCCTGCCCCCAAGTACCGTAACTTATAGGTACTCTGTCTTGGATAAGAATTTTTATCACTGTAAATCACAGAGCAGCGTTCTGTACTGTAAATGGTACGTTAAGGATGTCGTGCCTCTTGTTTACATTGACTGCTTTACTATTAAAATTTTTAAAAATATTTCTATCAAGAGTGTAACCAGCAGTGTTACAGGAGGAAACATGAAGACATCTGCCATACCCAGACAAATTCATGTGAGGAACAAAGGAGCCTCAAACTTCACAACATTTGTAAAATTTTTCAATTATCTTAATCATGCAAATTTACCTATGATGTACTTGATTAATGTGAAATAATAAAATGATTTCAGAGTTTAAATTAATCAATGTAAAAATGATAACTTTCACAAATAAATTTAAGAAGATATAGAAGTAATGACTGCCTACAGGAAACAGTATGACTTATTGGATATAATGCTACTACTGTATACACAATAACTATCTAACACAATGTAAAACATATTCATTGGTGAATTGAAAAATAAAACTTTAAATAAAATGCTTTCAATAATTATGATAAAAATAAATAACTTCACATCTACAATAAACTGTTTGAAATCAAGGACTAGTCAAACTCCATTTAGCTACACCCATGTAAAGAAAAAGACAATATTTCAAGTGATTTCTCAAATATTCAAACAACTAGATAGAGGAAAACCAGCGTGATGAGAAGAGCCAGTTTTGAATGTGTTGCTTCTCACTCATTACTTACTGAACGGAGAGGCACTGTGGAGGGAGCGGTCACTTGAGCCTCACAGCAATGAAATAAATATAAATCACTCCAAATAAATGATGGTTCATATACCATTTTAGAATGAGCTGGAAAAATATTTTTGTACATGAAGTTGTCAAAATACATTTTGATTTTATAATTAGAATTCTTTATTATTATCAATGGACTTTTTTATTCATTTTTTTCCAAGAATGTTTCCTTATACTGTACAGTACAGTATAATTTTTTAACCATCCTGTTACAATTCAAATCAAAACCGGTGATCTCATCACATAAATCTATAGTCTTGGTGGCAACTTTGACTTAAAATAACAATTACAGAGCTTTAAATACTAATTACTATAAGTTATGTTGCTCACAGATACTTATAGTATTTAGATAATACAATCAGCAAATTAAGAACAAGTCAACATCAGTGTGTGTTATATGTCCGTGTCTGTAAGATCAAATGACAGTAATTTTCAGACACATATGTCTCATCTCTCTGTTGTACAGTATCACATCTTGCCTTCTTTGTGTTGCCAGGTTTAAATTTTATCCTGACTAAGTTTGTCTTAAGTAAAATAATGATACAAACCCAAGTTAAAGACCTGTTTGTGACTACAGTGAGTTCTGCTATAACGCGTGTTTTGATAACGCGAATTTGCTCTAACGCGATTTATGAATTAGGAATGATATTTGTATAACGCGAATGCTTGTTTGCTATAACGCGATTTTTGCTTACTATTTCTCCAATTTTGTGGTATTAACTGTGAATATGGTAAAGAAGAATATCTCCAAGAAGCGTTCTGGTGATAGAATTCCCGGTGATGATCGTAAAAGAAAGGATATAACACTTGAAGAGAAGCTCGATTTCATCAACCTCAAAATCACCCTTCTCCCCCATCAAGTTACATTCATATTTTTTCAAGGTAAAGTGTTACATTTACTGTATGATTTCATTATTAGATATGAATGTAACATTTATTTAGACTGTGCTATCCTTTGTGTTAGGCTAACTACTAAATTTTTTCGATTTCGAGTAATCTGCACCTAACCCTATTTTCTCCATAAGCCCTGTTATTTCTATTACGCGATTTTCTATAACACGATATTTTACAAGAACACAATTATCGCGTTATAGCAGAACTACCTGTACTGTACTTCACTGTGTACACTCCTGGACATGGACCAGTAGTGTGAAAAAAAAACAATTACAGGGGGATCTCTTTATATGAGCATTCTTTACACGAGAATTTGATGATATGAGGTTAAGGAATTTGCACCTTATATTCGCTATATGAGCGATATTGTTCGATAATACTAGAAGCGAATACAGTGACCACAGGGTTAGTTATACTACCCACTTTTTCCTGTGAAAAAGCCACAATTTTAACCAACATATTACTGTACTCACTTTGTACTCAAATGTACTACAGTATAGTCTGCATTTATGCGGTGCCTTGCCAGAATGAAAATGCTTTAATTATGTGGTAAATTTGGTCATTTACGCGGCGAGCGGCTGGAGAGGTCCAGACCGCTGCGCCATTTTTCACCCATGCGGTCCATTCTTGACCATACGCGGGAAGCGGCGCGGTGAGTGGTGCGCATTAGGCCGCTCTTACGTTATCGCTGACGTCATATGACGTATCGGACTGTGATTGGGCCACGCATCCTTACCTCCCTTCACCGCTAGCTGTGATTGGTCTAATGTAACATGAATGCCCTGTCACCAGAGGGTAGAAGTCACTGACCTAGCAGGGCCTGTCTCATTGTTCTCAGTCCGCGTATGCAGTTCTCTCTTGTGCCCGCTTTTCCCCTCACAACTCACAATGGCTTCCACGGGACCCCCACCACCAGAGAAAAACATTGAATTACCTGGACCAAGCCATGATAATGTGAAGGAAATCATCGAGTTGGGGGAGAAAGTTAAGCTCATCCTTGAAAACGACCCAGACAAGCATCGGTATGAAGTGTCTAATAACCATCTGACGAAAGTTATGGAGCCGTACATCCAGATCTATCTCGACAACATCAATGCTAGTCGTCAACGTAGTATTGAGGACTTCCTCGCCCGCAACCCACCACAACCACAGCCAGCCCAAGTCAGTAATAGTGATATTGACAGCGAGGATATAGACTTTGAGGGGTTTGTCTGGGAGGCCCTGCAAACCTCTGCGAGTAGTGAAAGTGATTCACCGGAGGGCAACTAATCTGCCCTCTGCCTCGGAACCAGCCGCCATCCACGTGTGCGACCCAGCTTTTCTACTAACGTAAGTGTTAAAAAACCTAATATTATTGATATTTCTCTTAATTATTAATTGTGTGTGCGTACCATCATAAAATGAAGATGTTATTTTTACTGCAACGTACGTATTGTGTCGGAAAAAGTGGAATTTGGGGGGTCGGCACAATCTCTATTTCAATTACAGGTAGTCGTCGACTTACGACCTATGCGACTTACGTCTGTTCGACTTTACGACCGGCGGTACGACAGTTTTGGCCCCAGCCCCAGTGTAAATAATAAACCAATTGTACTGTAGTATGCAGTGATTTACTTAAACCTGACGACCGTAACAATAATGAACAAAGAAAATGTTGATAAAATATGACTTAAAGATGATTATATTATCATTACACATTACAGTATAATATACGTAAGGTAATTATAACATAGGCCGACTTACGACCAGATCAACTTACGACCGGTCGGCCGTAACCAATCTAGGTCGTAAGTCGACGACTACCTGTAATCCCATATGTTCTGTTATTTCATTTACGCGTTTCTCGTTTTATGCGGGCCTCCACGGGTTCAATTGACCGCATAAATGCAGACTATACTGTACACTAAAGGACTAAAATATTTATCTCTTGTGCAAACTATGTGATGTTTATACTAGAATTAATCGATATCTTGCAAGGATTCCAGCAATGCAAGTTATATTCTGCTATGTTTATACTGTGACATTTTACAAGATAAAAACTTTAAGCCTAAAACTACCTTCACCCTGGCTGGGAGGATGGGAGAGGGGGTGAGGTGTTGATAGCCGGGCAGCAAAGGTTACCAAGTGTGCATTTATCAGTCAAGTAGAGGGAGTTTAAAGTTTTTGCTTACACCTGTAAAATGTCACTGAATTGACCTGGCAGAATATAACTTACATCACTGGAATTCTTTTAAGATTGTGATTAATTTGAGTACAAACATCCCATAGTTTGCACTAGATATAAAATTTTCAGAATTAACTTAGTACATTTGAGTACAGGTTTGTCCTAAGGACAATTATTTCTTTTAATTTTTTCACAATATGTATTTAGGATGGTGTGTGCATGTAAATGAGTACCGGTAAAAATAAATGAAGAAAATTACATATATTTACCCGAAAATATGAGTTGAAAAACAACCATAATACTTCACAGCTTGGCCGAGTAGCCTGGAGGTTGCTGTGATGAACCTAACTTGGCTACAGTGCTGCTCAGTTTACCCAGCTGAGTAGGTGGAACAAGCAGTGACATGGTCTGTGACGTCTCTCATGACGTAGATGCACAGAGACGTGTTTGTGAGCAACTCAGCCAGGCCGTGCACCCCTCCCCTACTTTCCTACCATCCTCCCCCCAGCCACCCTCTCCCTTCTCGCAGTGTTTGAATCTGCTATCCCAGTTTGTCCGCTCGTACTGAATCGCATTTATTTAGTCTCATCGCTATGCTCGGTGCTCGGGAACGCATCCCTATTTAACCCATGTATTAGTCCCTCCGTTATATGAGTTTTCGGTATACGAGCAGACTCCAAGGAACGTATCTGCTCATATCATTGAGATTTTACTGAACTGTACTGTACTATGGGAGAGTAAAGTGTTTCTTAGACACCACAAATAAATACAATAAAATGACCTACTACAACTAATAACCTCTATATGGAATGACATAAAACTTCTGTATTATATTGAGGAATTATAAGGTCTATCTACTGAGTCTTCAATCCATATACAGCTGCTCCTCGACTTACGACGGGGTTAGGGACCCAAATCCAGGTCGTAAGTCGAAAATGCAAAGATAATACAGGTACAGAGAAAATCTAAAATGGGTGTCTCTTTTTCTTCTCAGCACCACAAAACTCTCACTATTAAGCATGCCAGCCATTTTAAAGGGAATTACAAACGAAAATTTTGTCAGTACACAGCGCAATCACTAACGTCGGGACTCGAAAATATGTAATTTGAAAAATTTTTGGTACGACTGGGCGGTCATATGTCCGGGTGGTCGTAAGTCGAGTCGTACGTCGAGGAGTAGCTGTAAAATATATAAGAAAACACTAGAAGACTGGTAAACCATCTGGTAAACCATTTGTCATTATCAACTCCTCTCACTGTGGTGTGATGGGTGACAAAGAGAATGAAGCTCATTGATCAACCAAATACAATACCATTATGTGCTTAATAATCTCACAAAATGTAACACTTCAGTAAATTACTTACTTTACTTTTATCCTCTTTGCCACTGACAGGCTCGTTAGCCATTTGGGCGGTCGGTCAAGTCTCTGTTACGCACTCTTGGCAAGTACTGGTCATGCACTGGCTCCTGAATGTATCTGAACCTGCTCAGATACATTCAAGAGCTAGTGCATGCCCAGTACTTGCCAATAGTGCATAACAGAGACATAAGGAACACAAAACCTGCATCAATCAACAGATGTATTGTTGATTGTGAGGGAGTAGAAATATTTAAGTTATTGAAAAAATGCACCACTGTTTCTATACAGTAGTGTAATTCTCTGTATACTACCTTGTTACAGTATCAATTTTGCCTGTGCTTCTTCAATGATTTTTACTTATGTAGTACAGTATATGGTGATGGTAGGGATTGGGAGAGTTTTTTTTTATTTTTGTGAAACTTGGGGAGGTCCATATCACGATGGCCAACACAATGCAACCTATACTTAAAACAAGCTTGACCAGTTCTGTAAATTGTGAAATTTTTGTGTCAACCCATGGTATCAAGTCAAGTGGACCTGGTGTCACATATAACACCACGTGTACCTGGTGTCACATATAACACCAAGTGGAGTTGGTGTTACATATAACACCAAGTGGACTTGGTGTTACATATAACACCAAGTGGACCTGGTGTTACATATAACACCAAGTGGACCTGGTGTCACATATAACACCAAGTGGACCTGGTGTCACATATAACACCAAGTGGACCTGGTGTCACATATAACACCAAGTGGACCTGGTGTTACATATAACACCAAGTGGACTTGGTGTCACATATAACACCAAGTGGACCTGGTGTCACATATAACACCAAGTGGACCTGGTGTCACATATAACACCAAGTGGACCTGGTGTCACACTTATAACAGACATACTAAGAAAGCTCTCCTGAGGACTGGATATATGTGAGCCTGTTATGGATTCTCACCTCTGACCAATCGACTGTTAACCCAGTATGATGACCACTCCTTACTGTAAATTATGTCCCCATGTCTAACACTATCTTAGCTTGTAAAGTGTACTGCCCCTAAAAGAAAAGAAAAGAAATACAGGCCCCTGAAAGAAATCAAGAACTGAAGTATAAAATTTCATTTTATGGCACAGGGGATTCACGAGTGACCTAGTTACCTCCACTACGGCAGAGTATGCCATAGTGTTGATCTTGACATGTTCTAGCAGCAGGCTAAATTGTCCTGCTGAACCAATGTAAATTGATACAGAGAAGCCCTCCTCCTAGTTAACCTGGGTTGAAGTAATGTTTTGAAATCCTATCTTGGTTATTGCTTTGAGAACCAGTGAGGCTTCAGATTCACTGGGTGGAAATCTAGATATTGAATGACCTTACTGTACATTTCAAACCCCTAAGAACCATAAATGGCTCATGCTTGAATCCCTCCATATCCTGCTGATGATAAACTAGGGTAAGTATAAAACAAAAGTGTCAGTACTGAGTTAAGTACATCAGTAAAGATGACAAATTCTCAAAATCCCAAAACAAGATGGGAAAGAAGTCATAATACATATCAATGTGTAAAAAATTAGTAAAGTTTACTCATCATGTAAACAAGAACAAGAGCATCACAAATCTGAGGAGGCAGTTGGATTTGTATAATGTTATGCAACCAATAAACAATCTCGAAGGTTTACTTAAACCTTTAAAAGTGAAGATAGGATACGACAACTGAAGTGATAGCAAGATTTCAATACAACCAAGTAAGTAAAAAAAAGTTACCAGATATTTTACAACAGTTCACAAATAACCAGATGGCCTTGTTTATTGATCCAATAACATGGGGATGAAGGCCCACCAGAAATTTCCTACACTCTAAACATCAAACAAATGAAGCCTAAAACACACTCCAAAGAGAGGAAAACCATTGGCCAATATTATATGCATAACTCCATTTTAACTCCCCAACACTTTAAGGAAATTAGGATTAGTGTGACTGCATAAAGTAAACTGTTTGCTTCAATTATGGAAGTTGTCAGAGCATATGTCATACAATTTTCAATATCAACAACTGAAGAGTTGAACTGAACTACGATACAGTACATAACACAAAGATTCATTGCTGAGGTTATTAACCCCATATACTGACATAGCTTCAGGTACTGTATCCACTGTTGCCATATGAAAAGCATTTAACAGTTACACAGGGAATAAAGTCAAAATGACAGAAAGTTGTCTCATTTGACATACCCATACTCTCCATTAAACAATACAGTGCATTTGGTGGAGGGGTGAGTTTAGTAAACACCAATAGTGTACTGTATTGTGAAATAACACATATCCATCCTGGCTGACCCATTAAAATAGTAGCAGAGCTGCTGAAAGAAAGTCCAGATGTAGAGATATGTGGTGAGAAAAATGTGTGGATTTGTAGCAAGGAGTCCCTACTGATGTTTCCTAAGGTGGTCAACATATATGTAAGTGTGAGCTGACCTCAGGGTTTCGAACCAATGAACCTGAAGCTTTGATGGCTCTCAAAGCAACCATTAGGCAAAGAGTTGGAAGCATTTTTTTAACCCTGAGTTGCTGGGTGAGGAACTGTACAGTAGCAATTTATACTGGTGTAACAAAAGAGTGTTGCCCCCTGCTGCAAAGAATATGCTAATGGCTCTGCCAGGAAGTTAGTGTAGTAACCTCACACTTCACCCACTGATGACAAGAAATCCCAAAGAGATGAAGGGAGAGAAGAATTTAAGAGTATTATAAATCATGTGCCCCTTCCTGAAGAAAACATATGTATTCCTGACTACTCAAAGAAAGTATAAAATGTCTTATTCCTGCAGTAATCGAGGTCACCTTACTCATCACTTCACTTTGGATAAGAGACGCAAGGATTGTTTGCCTTCAGACAATTACATAAGAAAAGGAAAATATAAATTACAGACTGTGGTTTTTATACGTACTGGAATAGCACATGGTACAGAACAGAGGAAGGCCTCTTGGAACATCTTAAGACTAAAAGGCTGCTGCAGGAAGAATGTTACAGGCAGTGAAATATGTCTACAAAGAGAGTTGAATTTGTATCTTGGCATGTAGTGAAGGTTGTGCTGAAGGTCATTACTAGACATATGGAAAGAAAAAAGTACAGACTAAATAGAGTAAAAGAGGAGCCCTCAACTTCTACCAAGTATTGATGTTGCACTGCTGCTATGTAAGCTGACACAGGAGGAGGAAGCTCTGGTGAGAGTGTGAGAGTATGTAGTTATCAGTAATAAAATACAGGAAATATTTTTTCTTCTGAAAAGTATATGAATATGAAAGACTAATAAATAAGTTGCCGAGAAAGGGCAAGGAGTTATGGTAATTATGCTAACTTAGTTTTAATTTGACATTATTAGCTGTGCTGGCTACACCTACAAATCAATTTTCTAAGATGATTAAAACTGTACTGGGCTTTATATGCTCATTATTCAGCTGACTCACTGCCACATTCATCAATCACTGGACTAACAAACCTATGCTCTCTCTGTGGAGCAAAAAGCAGGAGAGAAGCAAAGAGATGAAAGGAAGAAGAGCACTGCTAATAAAACAAAATATGTCTTGTCAGAACAATTCAGTGGAGGAGTAAAGCAGTAGGGACATGCAAGCCTTGAGGACATATGTATGTTTATGGGACTATTATTACATCTTTTCACTTGTGATGTTGGCCACTGGTGCAGGGATGTGGCTGCCGTATGCTACACATCGTCTAGTGATGGTACAAATTTTAAAGAGTTTGGTTAAATTATCTTTAACAATTCAAAACTTATGGAGTGGGAACAAGAAGGTAACACACACATGGATGAATTATGCCTCCACATATGATGACCCATCAAAAGGGGAGAATAAAAAATACCTACACTGTGTGAGTCCGGGTTTGTACAATCTAAGTTTTCTTGTCTTTAATTAGTAACACAGAGACATATAACATAGTCCCTTAACTTAATTCATCAGTACAGTAATCACATCTAATGACTCCTATGCACCCTGATGTTCTAAATCATATGAATCTGTAATTAATTAGTTTAGTTAATAGTCAAATCATCAGCAATAAATGTAAAGTTGTCAAAGGACGTCATCTGATTTTTACTCCAACCACTGTCAGTCCAAGTCCAAGAGGTACTAATAAAAAATTTTAGTCAAAAAAGGCAAGTAAAACATTTTAAGTCTTATACTGTACAGTATTTCAATAACAGGAAAAATGTAAAGTTTTTATGAAAAGTGTGTCATGCAATGGATGGACCTTGTTCTTCACTGCTGATAGTGTATTGCACTCTGTGTTATTTAAGGCCAGAGGTGAGGTCATGCACTATACCTGGTAGCCTACTCCCTGCCATGCAACACATGATATGGGAAAAAGAATAAGAAGGTGATTATCGCTCATAGTGGTTCCTAACAAGAGTCACTGCTATAAGAGAGGACTAAGTTTATCTCTACAGTGAACTAAATCTTTAAGTGCAGTGAGGTGATGAAGTACTGTTCTCTCCTTATAATGCACTCTATCATTATCTTCTATATTTATAAATAAACAAAATTATGCTCAATTTCCTAATGCTAAGAAATATTCTTTCTATAAATCTAGTTACTGATAAAGAGATAATAATATTAATCATTGATAACATTACAATTAACTTATTATAAGAAAATAAATGAAAATAACATTTACATTAATAAGCAAATCTTAATAAATGCTGAAGCCACACGCTAAAAGAAAAAAATATCATCATGCACCTGAAAAAGGTAATTTGTATTAAAGCAATGGTCAGAAATATTGGTCTACAGAAATAATTATTAGTGACGACATTCGGAGGTGGTGAGCAGCAGTGATGATATATGGCGACACTATAAGATGGTGAACTGTGTGAATGAACTACAATGTGGATTTGTGATGAAACTTAAAGGTAGTAGATGGATGTTAGTGCATTAATATGTGACAACAATCACTCTGCAGGACTCACTGAGCATGCTAGTCTATCCCGTCTTGGGCTTTACTTCACTAACATCAAGAATTCTGTGACTGCAGTGCAATAACAAAATATACCTGTATGATCTGTTCTTGCTCAAACATGATACAGTATTCTGTGCTGAACTTGGCACCACCAACAGTAAATACATTTCAGAGTCTTACATTGATCATCCATTTTATTACACACAAATTATTAGACAATAACAATGTCACCATGCACAATCTGATGTAATAATGAAGAAATATTTCATAACTAAATGAATTTAAATATATAATGAATGAAGGAATAAGCCATCAAACACACTAGTAGTGCAAGACATTGAAGCCTATGGTAGGAGAGTGTGATACAGCATGTGTGTCTGGTGGGAGGGTGAAAGGTACATGTTTTACCATAATCAAATGATGACCTTAAACCATTCATGAAGGAATACAGGGGTGGATCCAGAATCGTTTTAAGGGGGGGGGGGGGGGATTACCATATTTGTATGGAGAAATAGTAATTATCCAGAATACTGTACTATAGTTGATATTTGTGAGTGAAAATTAGCTCTTCATTCTAAGACACAAATGAATCTATCAGGTGATGCTGTACAGTACTGTACTTGAAATCACTCTGAAAACTGTGAGATCAGAGATTTTTTTGACTTGGACAGTGTCTCCTGTATTCCAAGCATGGTGGAAGGGTTTTCACTACAGCGTCATGTGTGAAAATTTGCAAAGGGTTTGACTGCTCTTTACATTATACAACATAAAAAAATACTATAACTATATTCTTATATTCAATTGTATGTTTCTTTTCTTCAAGGAAATTGTGCTTTACTTTATTCTCTCTGCTACTTGTCAGCTCACTAGCTGGTCAAGCGGTCTGTCAGTTCTGTGTTGCACACTGTTGGCAAGTGCTGTACTGGACATGTACAGGCTCTTGAATGCTCAAACAGTTTCTCATAACACTGAATGTAATTTATAAACTCAAAGATAACTAAGAGTAATTAAAAAATATCATGTCTTTAGTCTGGGGGCATACAGTAATCTAACTGACTTGTACTGAGCAATATTTGTGGGTCACCTTAAAAAGTACAGTACAAGGTGTTCCAATTATCAGGATATAGTACAATTCTTTTCATCACAATATGTACAAAGTATATTACATCCTTAAACAATCTAACAGTTCTTGCAGTGGACAAGGTTGGGTCTATAAAATTGTCAATATTAACAGTATTGTATAGATAGTTTTTAGAATACAGTACAGTATCTTTAAAGTGAGAGTCAATATACTTGAATATGTTTACTGGTACTGTATAGTATATTATTTACTAATACTGTATATAATTACTGTACAATATATCAGAGCAACATCTGAACTTGTCATCATGACTTATTGTGAGCTAGTACAGTAAGTCCGCGCTTAACGTTGTTTCGGTACTACGTCACTAGACTTTAAGGACCAAAAATTCGTTTAACGTCCCAGTGATCCAATACTACGTCGTTTTGCATTGTATCAGACTTCATTTTACGGTGCATCACCTGCTCCCGTCTGGCTGCGCTATGCTCTCTCGGCTTGGTGCAAAGTCTCAGAGACTCACTACCTTCCTCCTCTCCCGCCCTCCTCCGCTCCCACCCTCCTCCTCCTCCGCTCCCACCCTCCTCCTCCTCCCCTCCCGCCATCCGCCTCTTCCGCTTCACAATCCACCACACACTCGCTCTACCACCTCCGCCCATCGGTGAGTACCAATACAAACTTAGTGGTTGTATATGTATGCATTATTTTCTAACGGAATGGCAATGATTTTCTGTATACGTAATGTATTTCATGGGGTAAAAGGAGCCTCAGGAACGTAACTCCTGTATTTTATCTATTTCTTATGGGGAAAATTTATCCGCTAAAAGTTGTTTCAAATAACGTCGTGTTTTTAGGAACGGAACCCAACGTTAAGCGAGGCCTTACCGTATTAAAAATATGGAAAATATTCATAATGTAATTTGATATATAAATGAACCTTTATACTGAATACAAATCTCCAATACTTTATGTGTATATTTAAAACCAAAGAAAACACCCATCATCAAAACTGCTAATGCTAATGGAAATACAGTACTGTACTACTTAAATTACACAACCAATACTCTACTGTACTGTATTCTAATTAAGATATAATGCTGTGCTTAAGTGAAGACAGGCAGTCAGTCAAAACGTATAACTGTAACACAATCAAAAAAAGCTATTTGGAGGACAAGCAAATGTGAGAGCTGTGGCAGTAGGAAGGCGTGGGTTACCTGAAACTATGGTTCCATCAGCATGTTCACCAGCACCACCAACAAGGCCACCCACCACACAGCACCACATTCAGGGATAGAGGAAGACAACATAGGCTCAAGATGTGCCTTGAGGGTACAACCATAAACTTAAAGCCAAGACACAGGGGAGTAGAGTCAGGTGGGAGGGAACACACATCCGCTGATTCAAATTAATTCATAAGCTTAAAATACTACTTTTATGAGTTAGTGGGACTTTAGGATATAAGACAGACTAGAAAGAACTGTAATTAGGAAGAGAATTTTAATGGATTATCACTATTGTATATCATAATTCAAAAATTATCCGAGATTCATAAAACCAGAATCGTAGCAAGACTTTTTTTCGGGGCAAGGGTGGGGGGGGGGGGGGGGCTTACAGATGTATACGCGTCTACATGTTTAATTTATAGTGAATCTCAAAAAAAACTTATCAACCTAAATAAATAACTATAAAGTTATAATTATATAAAATCAATACAAATAAGTAATTTCTATAAAATCTGACTCTCACCACAAAGAGAGGACAAAGAAAAGTTTTTGTTAAGCCATGAGAAAACTGAAAACTGGAATGAACAATGAGAGCTTTATGAGTCTTATAACAGGTGGTAATGTGAGAATGATCACACCACACCCATGAACCTAACATCAGGGACTACAAGCACATTAATATGCTTTCACCTGTGTGTACCAAAAAGTGTGGCATGTTTACTCATACCAGTAGTGAAACCAGAATGATACAAAAGGTTTTTCACTCAAAACATATTGATAAAGAAAAGAAGAGTTTTGCAAGATTGTTTGACTAGCCCAAATTGAAGCAACATTCACTTATTCACTCAAAGAAATTGCAACATGTGAAGAGAACAATGACTTACTCAGCATGAATAAACAATCTGAGTGGAGATAAAAGAACAAGGCATAATAAGAAATTATGAATCTTTTTGTGACTGGGAAAAATGATAACCTTGGAGAGAGTGTGAAAGAGACTGAACCAATGTAAAGTTGTCCTGCGGCGTGACAAACTGTAGGCAGAGAAAAAACTAACTGTTGAAGGAAGATCCCTCTCTCACAAGGCTGTCCTTCCATGGATCACAGACATAACATGATGCTTGTTAGTTAGTTAACAGACACTCTAAACAAGCTCTTTCGCACTCTTACAAGCCTTCCACATTCTTACAAGCTCTCCACGCACAAACACCAAAGATATTATCATGACTGTGGCCTGTCTCCTTGTACACACGCATACGCACATCCACCGACTTATGAAGGACCAGCTTACATAAGACTTTTTGGAACAGAATACTTAAATAAATCGAGTGATGCCTGTACTGTGCAGTATGAACTTTGCAGACACTATGATGCTAAGTTGTGAAATACTGTAGCTACTATGGTGATAACTGTAGTCCGATATTCATCACATCCTGTCACAACTATTGGCCCTCATGTTGGAAAAGCCTTCAGGTATCCTCCTCTCTTTATTACTAATCTATTCACCTTATATTACTGCTGATAACTGGTCATTCCCACTTCAGTATAAGTCTACGGCATCCTCAGAAGCCACTATGTTAAAAATGCTAAAAAGTTTACAATGGCAAAAACTGTATGACGGGGAAGAGATGCAGGAGATATATTACTGAGACTTCTGATTGGTTAAGTAAATTTCACCAGTACCTCAAAAGAAAAAAAAAAAGTTTCAGTAATACACCAACTGAAAGACTAAGTAGAGGACGTGCTGTAAAAGCTTAATGTACAGTTGCCTCCACATGAATGTACTGTAACCTGGGAGTGTGTGAGGGCTCGGTCACGAGATGTGGCATCGCAGCGCTGTAGTTTGGGCTAAATGAATGGACGTGAAACAGTGAAATTACTCTGTTTGTGTAGTAGGTAGTAGGCAGCTACCAAACAGGGAGGTACAACCGTCTGGGAAGATATTGAAAGCATAATGTATTGTCTAACGGTAGACCCTGCTGCCATATGGCATCATGAAAATTGTGACCAAGTCCCAGGTTGCTGATCTGACCTTCTGCCTCATTTACACACAATTGCAGGGTCTCAATTGTTTCTCTTACTTTGACAACACAACTTATATCTATCGTTTCTCACTACAGCTGCTCCCCGACTTACGACGGGGTTAGGGACCGACATCCAGGTCGTAAGTCGAAACGGTTGTAAGTTGGAAATGCTTAAATAACACATAAAATCTAAAATGGGGGTCTCTTTTTCTTCTCAGCACCACAAAACACTCACATTTAAGCTCGTCAGCCATTTTAAAGTGAATTACAGATGAAAATTTTGTCTCGAAAATATGTAATTTGACCAAATTTTGGCACGACTGAGGCAGGTCGTAAGTGCGGGTGGACGTAAGTCGAGTAGGTCGTAAGTTGGTGAGGAGCTGTATTTATTTGTATTTTTTTAATTTTGCATTTATTTATGTTATATTATTATTATTATTATTATTATTATTATTATTATTATAATATTATATTTTTTTTAATCTGTATTTTATTATTATTAATATTATTACCTGTATATATCTTCACCCCCCAGGCCCTGATGTGGGTCATTGACCTGTGCCAGGGTGGGTTACCCGGTAATCCCCTTAAAAAAAAAAATAATAAAAACACATCAATGCTGAAGAACACTTATCACATGTATGCTTTATTTATTTATATATATTTTTTATATTATGACCGTGTGACGAGGACTGTACTACTGGCAACTGGCAAACAGGGTAATCCACAATTTCATGCCAAGTCTACAGCGCTGCACTGCCACATATCGTACCTTTGCCCTCACAAACTCCAGGCTGTGGTACGTTCATGTGGAGGCAACTGTACATTCCTGTATTTCTGGGTTGAGTGTTGCTTAAAACAACTACAAGGTCTGCCCTATCAAATCCAAGACCCTCTCACATCCACAAAGGATTCTAAGAACAATTATGAAGTTCATTTATACCCACTGTAGCATAAGTTACTGTACTGTATTAGAAACTTATATAATAATGGAATATCTGTTCAAAGTCAGTATTCATATCATATTACAGTACATTTGGAATACATGAACTACAAAAATACAATATATGTGCTTGTAAAGGTCAGCTAGCTGTTTTAACTGTTCATTATTCAAGCATATTGGAGCCATGCTTCTCAGATAATTTTGATTCCTTTCTATAAATGACCAGGTAAAAGGCAATTAGGTTTTCTTCCAGGTGGCATGAACACAAAAAGCAAGCATAGTTTGTAAACTATTACTACTCAGATGTCTACTTCTTATTCAGATGGATGAAGAGGAATTAAGATTATTTTCTATTAAATACAGTAATATGTAAATCTAGAATCTCTATGGTGGAAAATATGATCATGCTTGAAGGAGTACAGGAAACTTTAGAATGAAACGGTAAAATGATAAAAAAATAAAAATACTAACCCCAAAGTAAGGTGTGTACTGTACACAAGTAAAAGCTACTGATTGTAAATAATGGATCATTTTACCTGGGGTGCAAATGAGCATATTCAACAATAAGAGTACTGTACAGTATTTTCACTACATGAGAGCACCAATAGGCAAAACAAGGCCTATCTGCAATAAGACGTTAGAATATGATTAAACTGAATCATGTACTCTTAACATGTAAACTTCAGCATGAAAATTTGCCTTAAATCCCAGACACACCTTACTTCAATATGTTAAAATCACACATTTGCATTCTTCCTAAATTGTGTAAATGTTGTATGGTCATCAAGTCTTGAAAGATTATAATTATTTCTATTACAATACAAGAATCAAGAAGTCAGAGTGTGAAGATACAAGGGAACATATAAGTTGTTTAAAAATAACGAAGAAATGACTAACAAGGGACATCAAACTGTGGTCAAATAAAAAGGCTGAAAGTGTCTTCACCTCTGCCACCTTCATCCTTGTAAAACACTTGGGCTGTGTCCTACCTGCTATTGGTTTGACAACTACACCTGAAACACCCAGAACAACACCCAATACGAAGGTGTGGCCAGCCCGGACAAGCGTACGAGGAAATGAACTCTGCTTCTCCAGCCTCTGCTCACGCTTCTGTAAGTGATGAAGGTATAAATTGGATACAGTCAGTCAACAGGTTATTGAAAATAATATAAATCCTTTGAATTAAAGGACTGGTGCAAAATTCATAACGATTTATGAACAAGTAAACAATTCTGACAGAATCTGGCAAAGGGACCTCAGGGGAAGGGAGGGAGCTGTAAGATGATCAACTGGGTTGGTTGGGAATACAGAGCTCAGTCCTCCTTTGTCTCACCTTTCTATACTCTTGGTCAAAAGAGAGCACAGCAATGGTGTTCCCAAGAGCCGAAGAGATGAGGCTGAGACTGTCAGCAGTGCCACCCACCACGTGTCCCATCAAACTTTGTGCACCACGAGCAATTCCTTCCGCGAATTCATCAGGTCCCTCTATGATTCCCTATAAAGTTACAATGTATAAAAATCTCAGAAAATAATCAGACTTAGAAAAAATTATCGTTTTAAATATTCCTGATACCTCTACCAGTTTGAAAATAATTGATATACTGTACAATACATACAAAGAAACTTGGAAAACTCTGTAGAATACTAGATCCCTTACTGTAGTCTTATGCCATGTTAGGAAACACTTATTACTCACCAAGGCTGGCTGGTATATTAGGTCTTTGACGCCCTGCGAGAGGTCACGCAGCCTCTGATATGGGTTACCCAGGATGTCTAGCCCAAGCACCAATACATACACCTGTGCACAAAATAAATACGATGATGAGATGCTATTTTCCCGATATCTCTATACAGGATAGGATAAATACTTTGAAAAATACTGTACAAGAAATTGATGGAGAGTTCTATTGAAGAGTGCAGCAGGATTTGAAATATTCCACTGGCTTGTAAATAATTTCATTACAACAAGCTGTAGTCAGTCAACCAGCTTGGAATATACATAATGTTCATTTCCTTTAGATATACTGTATTGTATTGGGTAATTTCACAATTTCCACCCAAAAATAAACTACTTAATAAAAAAAATCATAGACAATACCAAAAAATATATAGAAATCATTAATACTGTATTGTAAATTAAAGTACTGTACAGTATTACCTCTTCTTTATACCAAATGAATTCGCTGGACTGTACACCAAACCGCTCCTAAAATATCTTAAATACTGTATCGGTTTTATGATTATGCATCCAGTAGAAGGAAGGTGGAAAGTTGCTCCCATATTTTGTTTGGTACATTTCATCACCTGTACCACCAAACCATGCATGTTATATGAAAACCAAAAATACCAATGTCTTCAAAAAAAAAAAGTCTACCTGTACTACATATTACAATACAATTTGATAATATTCATAGTATTTGTAAAAAGAAAAAAAAAGAAAAAAAAAAAGTTATTGTACTTTTTGCACAATTTTTTTTCAGTTTCTCATACTGTAATTTACAACAAATGTATGTCATAGCAAAAATTCAATTGCACCATTGGGAACCTCGCAACTTTCTGCATCTACTGGTATATGGGTAATATCTTTAGCTTAGAAATTTTTTTTTAGCTAGGAAGTGAGGAAGCTTTCTTTTTGGATTTTTGTTTTGTATTCGGAGTAAAAAAATCAGTGTTTAATAAATATATCTATACCTGTAATTATTATACAGTATAAACCTCAATGACTGTGTGCATGTGTAGTGGATATGAGGTGGATCTATAGCAGATATGATGTGGATGTTTAGTGGAGATGATGTTGATGTTTAGTGGACATGATGTAAATGTGTGGGATACATAGACAAGTTTAAGTAAGTTGAATCCATCATCGGTCTCATTGTAATTGCGCATCATCATACCTTTAAGTTTAGTTTTATTTATTGATTACCTATGTTTTTACATAAACAATTAATTACTTCTACATTCTTAACTAATAATTATTTGTTATTTACATCATAATTCATATTTAGTAATATGTTTAAAGACTGCATTGTCACCCATCCTTAACATCTTGTCAGTAACTGAGTCACACCACGAGTTAATGGCCCCAGTATCAAGGTGATCGGCAGACAAAGAGCCACTTGGGAAAAATCCGTTTTTCATGAATGTATTGAATTTCTTCTTTTAATATTTATTTGGTAAAGTTTTAAAAACTTATTCATGAAACATACAGTATAAAAACCACTTCATATTCACTAAACATCCACATCACCTCCATTACACACCCACATAATCTTCACTACACATCCTCTTCCTCTCACATTATACAACCTGGGAAGCCACCCATGCCATGTACATATGCAAGTTGGGATTCAGCAACCTTCAAGAATCTTAGGGAAGCTTGTAGAACCTTCGGGGAGACTTGATGTTGTCCAAGCTCGAAAAGGGAATAAATTTATAACAGAGATGTCTGCCGATGCACCTGTTAAAACTGAAATAGGCATATAACTAGATAAACTGTCAGATGCGCTACTGACAACCACCCACTGACTCTACACATACGTTCACCTCCCACACATAATAAACACAATGCTCCTAATTTTTTTTTATTTTAAGTCTTATAATAAATTTTCTATATTTGTAAATCACATTAAAGTGATGAAATAATTTTTCCACAACTTTTATAAGTTTCTTTACATGTAACAATGGCAACATGCACAGCCAACTCACAGGACACAGCTGACTAGCGACTTGTGTTATGTTTTGCATTGTGCACTTCATTCTGATTGAATGAAATCAAAACAAACCATCATGGCAATGCACTCTTGAAGGATTCCATTAGTTTTCTTTGTTTATTTTTATTATTTTTTGAACCTAGGTCGGACTGGGACTCATTCTCCTATCTCAGATATTATAGAAATTAACATAAGCTATTTACCTTAACTCACACAACATAAACTCATACAGATACTGTATGATGTTTTTGTCTTGTGTTACCAAACTATTGTATATTTGAAATAAAAAAAAATAAAAAAAAATCCAATAGTGGCAATTTATTCGGACTAAAAATATTGAACTTCTTCATACATACTGAACAAAGTTTGGTTTTGGACACATTTTTTGGATTCGTTTTATATAGAAAATCTCCCTACAGTGGGGTATGCTATAACGAACGGATCCTACGACGAATATTCCTATAACGAACGTTTTTACCTATAAAATTGAGAATGCTATAACGAACGCAATTCCTACAACGAACGCGGATGAATATGGGACTATTTTGCCTGGCGCATGAATATTGTTGTACCGCGACCCACAACAAGAGCGTCAGGAGCCATCTTTGTCTCATTGTGTAGCCAGTGCACCACTGTTATTGTTGAAATTTCGTCTTTTGATGTGGAAATAGAGATATTTGTATAAATATTTTGTTATACTGTACAAGTGTACAATTGTAACAAAGAATGGTCCAAAGCGAGTGATAAAGCTCATAACTCTTGAAACTAAGAAAGAAATCATAAAGAAACGTGAGGATGGAACAAGCACTGCGAAACTTAGTGATGAGTATGGGATGGCTAAATCGACTATATATACGATTTTGAAGAATAAAGAGGAGTTGAAAACTGTGCAAGTGGCTAAGGGAATCTCTAGACTTAGCAAAGCAAGGTGTTATGTGATTGAGGAGACGGAAAATTTACTCTTAGTGTGGATAAAGGAGAAAGAAATGGCAGGTGATAGCATTAGTGAAGCTATAATTTGTGAGAAAGCCAGACAATTGTTTGAGGACCTTAAAGCCAAGACTCCCAGTGCAAGTGATAGTGATGTGCCAGTGTTTAGGGGTACCAAGGGGTGGATTACTGGTTTCAGAAGGAGAAATAAATTACATAGTGTTGTGAGACATGGTGATGCTGCTAGTGCAGATAAGGAAGCAGCTAAGGAACACCATGACATTTTTTTTAATGTTATTAAAGAGGGAGGCTTTGTTTCTCAGCAGGTATTCAACTGTGATGAAACTGGACTTTTTTGGAAAAAAATGCCTCGCCGTACATACATTACCAAGGAGGAAACTTCTGTCCCTGGCCATAAGCCAATGAAAGACAGGCTTACTCTCCTTCTTTGTGCTAATGCTTCTGGTGACTGCAAAATAAAGCCACTCCTTGTGTACCATGCAGAAAACCCCAGAGCTTTCAAAAACATTAGGAAGACCTGCCTTGGTGTTATGTGGCGGTCAAACCCAAAGGCTTGGGTGACCAGGAATTTATTTTCTGAGTGGGTGATTGAGGTGTTTGGACCCAGTGTTCGGGAATACCTCAGGGAGAATAATCTTCCACTGAAAGCTTTGTTGGTGATGGACAATGCACCAGCTCACCCTCCTAATTTAATGGTTGAATTGCCAGAGGAGTTCAACTTCATCACTGTGCACTTCTTGCCACCCAACACAACACCTCTCATCCAGCCCATGGATCAACAGGTAATTTCTAACATTAAGAAGCTGTACACAAAGGCGCTGTTTAGAAAATGTTTTGCGGCCACTTCTTCCAGTGATGTTAGCTTGAAGGAATTTTGGAAGAGTCACTTCAATATAGCAGATGCTGTTTTTTTAATTACCTCAGCCTGGAAAGAGGTTACTGTGAGGTGTCTTTGTGCTGCTTGGAGTCCATTGTGGCCTGAATGTGTGCTTCAAAGAGACTTTGAAGGCTTCGAAGAGTTAGAAGAAGAGGCTGTTGTTCATGAAATTGTGTCTCTGAGCAATTCCATGGGCCTGGAAGTGGATGATGATGATGTTGAGGAGTTGGTGGAAGAGCACAGTAAGGAACTGTCCACTGAGGAGCTGCTTGAAGCTTCACAAAGAAGAAAACGAGACACTGAAACGGAGTTTAACTTCTGAGGAGTCAGGGGAGGATGAGGACAAGGAGGAAAGCTGCATCATTCCAGCCAAAGATCTCTAGGATGCGTTCTTTTGCTGGAGCAAACTGTCCAAACTTGCTGAGGATTATCATCCTGATGTTGGTTCTGTGCAAAAGGCCATCAGTGTGTTTAATGACAATGTTATGAACTACTTTTGGAAGGTCCAGAAATCAAGGTTGAAGCAGCCAACCCTGGATTCCTTCTTTAAAAAGGTAACAAAAGAACCTACAGACAAAGTGCCTGTAAGACAGTCACCAAAGAGGGCTAGGAAGGATGACTCCTCTCCTTCCACCTCTTCTCCATAATTCTCTCCTCCCCCCTCCCCCTCTGCCTGCTGTCCTACATGCTGAACAAAACTAAGGTAAGATAAAGTACCGTATTTTTTACATTTTCCACAGAATTTTTTCAGTGTTACGTGGTTGTATTTGGGGGCCTGGAACGGATTAATCCTATAACGAACGAATGCTATAACGAACGAGGTTCTAGATCCAATTAGATTCGTTATAGCATACCCCACTTATGGTACCGAACTGGCTGCTCACCAATTACTTTGGTATAGTGTGGTATTACTGTATCATAGAGTTATTGTAAATCAAAGTGTACCTGTAAACTAATTAAAAGGGCATGGTGTTTACATTACCTGTTGTACGAGCTGATACTTGGCATGGTCTAGGAAGTCCAGCACCAACTTGTCCCAAGGGATGGACTGTCTCTCATAATGTCCAACTCTGATAGACACATTCTTCATCTGTCAGGGATGTGAAACTATTGAGTTTACAGGGATAAGTATTCTTAACCTACACGTATTAGTTACACAGGCTCTATGTTTTTGTAAGATTAAGTAACACTGAAGAACTGGGGCCCAAAATCCCACTCTACAACCAAGGGGTAAAAAGTATGACCCAAGACATACCACACTTTGATATTTTTATACATTTATACATGTGTAGAATTGGGGACCATAATTCCCCTTTACGGCCTTGATGTTATAATGTTATTATTGCATTGCGCTTCAACTATAGAGGTGTTTGTGTAACAAAGTTAGTAATTACACTAGTCCATCAACAGTTAAAATTTGGAGATATCTCATATTTTTTTTAATGACTAAGTGGGTGAAAACTATATTCCATGAGTCATGTTGTAGACCAGTTGTGAAGATATATGATAATACAGTAATAATAATAATAATAATAATAATAATAAAAATACAGGCAGTCCCCGAGTTAAGAACGCCCGACTTATGAATAGGATCCCAATAATTTCATCACAAAAATCAGTAATCCAACCTAACCTATGGAAATAACATTGTTCCAACTTACAAAAAGGGTTAAAAAATGTAACCATTTATAGCTCAGGGACTGCCTGTAATAATAATATTACAGGTGACACTACTACAGTGGCGTATCAATAATTCGTGGGTTAGGTACCAGAAGATATCATGAATTATCATATTGCAAATTATAGTTTACCGTGCTTTGTTAATAACAAAGCACGGAGTGGACTTGAGAGTAGACTCAACATTTTTAATATACAAGTGTTTCTGATTATTTGCGAGAGGATTTTGTCATTATTATTTATTTATACGAGTTTTGTGTATAGTGTCTACAGACACACACACACATATACAATACAGGTAAAAGAAATAATTGTCCTAAGGGCAAACACATAAAGGGAATATACATTTCTTTGTACACAAGTAAAGATGTACCTACCTTGCTTATGTTATTTAACAACCTCGCTTATGTTATTTAACAATGTAACTTATTTCTTGAGTAACCCACTAAAATGTATCTAAATCTGCTCCAGTGTTGGTCAAGTCTGGTCTTGAAAGAGCTCACACTCGGTGCCGTTACAACACTCTCTGGCAGGTGGTTTCAAGAGTTCACAACTCTCACTCCGAAAACGTTTGCCCTCACAGGTTTCTGGACTTGCGGCTTCTTCAACGTTCAGCTGTGACCCCTTGTGGGGTGGGCATCTGCCAGCTCCAGATATGGACACCAACTGAGTAGTGCCCTTTGAGATGTTTATACACCTCAATTAGGTCAACCCTTGTCAATGAAGTGATAGCCCTCAAATTTGCGCATGAAAATCCTAAAGCAATCATTTTGACTAAATGCAATTTTGCATTTGAAAACTCCAAGAGTGTTAAGAGGCGAATATTATGTTATATTCTTACTAAAAATTTTATTGGGATAAAAAAATCACTTGAATGCCACACACATTAACCAAATAAAATATCAAAAGTGGCATCCCTGTAGTGAAGGGGGTTAAGCTCTCACCTCAGTCAGTGTTGCTCCCAGTGATGTCAGGAACCACTCCAACACATCATTCTGGTTGCTTTGGTTTCCTAGGACTGTGCCTCTTGGTGAAAAAGATATTCTCACTTGGAGACCTGCAACACAGACTCGTTCCACAAGGGGACCTTCATCGTTGGTCTGTTGGTTCTGCAAAGGTAAATATTTAAAACAATATAAAGAACATGGAATTCAACCGCTGGCCTACAAACAACATCAACGGATTCCCAACCACTAAAGATACAAAGTCAGTCTGTTTAGTAGTTTTAATTATATTAATATAGTTTTAAGTCAAAATACCTTGTTTACCCACTAGAAGTGCCCATGCTAAAGGAAAAAGGCCAGTTGACTGTGTAGGATCCCTTCACTGTTCTTGATAATTTTGTCAAAGGCTACTCTGAAGTCCAGTATTGTACTTGATTTCACAACTTTGGCTGCTGGTAGACCATTCCGTAGGTCTACCACCCTCTGTGTGAAAAAGTACTTCCTTATATGTGTTCTGTAATATGATAACTTGGCGAGCTTGTGGTTATATCCTCTCGTGTTGGTGGTGCGGGACATCACAAAGAAACGTCCCGGGTTCATGTTTTCCATCCTTTTCAGGATTTTAAATGTTTCAATGAGACCTGCCCCACTGTGCCTTGTCTGAAGGGCTGTTAGTCCTAAGGCCCTCAGTCTATTTGGATAATCGAGATGACATAGTTCTGGAATCATCTTAGTCACTCTGTTAGAACTTTCTGGAGGTAGGGTTTCCATGCCTGTACACAGCAATCCAGACTGGGATGTACTTGAGATTCGTACAGTTAAAGGAACATTTTCCTATCTTTGTATTCAAAAGTACGGTTTATAATTCCCAAATCTTGATTTGCTTTCCTCACTGCTGGTCCCACTTGTTGCTCCGCCTTCAGTGAATAATCTATCATTACGCCAAGATCTTTCTCCTTATTGACAATATCCAGGAAAGTGTTATAAACAGAATGGTTGTGCTTACGGTTATTGTACCCATGTATATGGTTTTGCATTTGGTATGTTAAAGAGCATTTGCCAGTCTTGGGACCATTTGTACAGATCATTCAGGTCTTCCTCCATTGTTGTAACATCGTCCTGTCTTGCTATACCTTCCCAAATATCTTCGTTTTATCCACAAACTTGACAATGTTGCGCGATATATTTTCATCTATGTTGTTTATGTAGATCACAAACAAGGTGGGTCCAAGGATAGAGCCTTTTGGTACTCCACTCAGAACCTTTTCCCATTCAGAATATACTCTATTTTACCACTCTTTGTTGATTGTCTTCAAGCCAGTTGTTAATCAACATCAAAATCTTGCCTGTGATGCCATGTGCCTGGAACATAGAGGCCATGTCGTGAATGTGGGATTTTGTCATAACACCTTGAAGAAATCCATGTACAACACACCCAATGTGAGCCTTGACCCACATATTCTGTTGCTGTTTCATGGAACACGAGTAAGTTTGTCAGACAAGATTTTCTTTCCATGAAACCGTGTTGTGATGCATTGCTAAGACTGTGTTAAGTCAGGTGTTGGATGATGGCATCCCTCAGAATTTTCTCAAAAAGCTTGCATACATGTTATGTTAGGCTGATAGGCCTGTCGTTTTCTGCTGCACTTTTCCTACCCGTCTTGTATGCTGTGGTGACATTGACTAATTTCCAGTGCCTCATCATTTTACCTTGATCCAAGGATTTCCCCCTTTCCATGAAGTCCTGCATTGATTTGTCTATGTGTGCCTCCTCTCTAATGATTTCCTCCCAGTTAATTCTCTGTAGTTTGTCTCTCATGAGCTGGTACTCTCTGTGGTTGAAGTCATAGTATTCCTCCTCATCTACTTTTTCTCAACTATCAAAGATTGTATTCCATCTTAGTATGTAGTGGTCGCTGGTCGGAGTTAGTTTCTTTCCTACGTGGACCTCGTCCACCATAGCCTCCTCAGTCGTTGTCTCCCCTCGTGAGTTCTGACACGTGTTGTGAGAGGAATGATTCTTGAATGAGATCAAGGAATTCTTCTCCCTCAGCTTGTGTGGTAATCATCTACATAATACCATCACTATAATCAGTGGCGGACTGGCCCACCGGGATACCGGGAAATTTCCCAGAGGGCCCCAAAGTGATGGTCCATCACTTTGAAAATAACGGAAAAAAGAAAAAAAGAGATATGAGGTTTATGAGATATTAACTCCATCTGCCCTAATGCGACATTACTAGGTCCGTACCAATGCGCCCGAATGCGATATGAAACTAGGCCATGTGTTTACAATCGCCTAGTGATTCAAATCTCGCCGAACAAGATTTCCGGTGGAAATGACCTTCTTGGCGAGATTTCCGAGATTTGTGCTTTGTAAATTACTGAATTTTTACTGTTTTAGTGATATGTGCACACATTAAAAAATGAACATGTTCCAATTTTAATTATACTTTGAAAATAATTTCAAATTATGTCTTGTAAATTACTCGGATTGGTTGTACAGGTACTATGATTGAGATTTTCAGTTTTATTATAAGATTATTAAAATTTTCTAGTATTTGTATTATGCACGCACTAACATAAATAAATACAACAATATTGAATAGATGTAATAATTTATATGTTTAAAACCTTTACTTTTATTTGATTCCTTTGACTACATTTTGGGATTAAGTGGGCCCTTTTGGACCCTTTTGAATGGACCCTTTTACAAGTTTTCCCAGTAGAAATTTTTGACCCAGTCCGCCACTGACTATAATCATCTACATAATGACATACCTTCATGGCAGAAAAGGTGACAGGTGTCCTAAGTTTCTTCAGTTCTGTGTGAATATTGCTGGAGTGAAGGCTGGGCAGAAGAGGTTCCAGGACATCGTAGGTGGACAACAAGAAACCCTTGTCAAGTTTTAAGAAAAACTCTTGCGCTACAAAGCTAAAATGCCTGAAATTCACAATGATGACTTTTAATTTTAGTCACTGACAGAAAATGAATTTTTATTTTATTTAGCTAAATTCTTAATATTATTTCTTGTAGTAAGGAACCCATATAAAGTTTCTCTTGACAATAACTGATATAATCTTCCCTTTTTAATTATTTCCTATTAAATATATATAATTATTTTCTGTCAGCTCTTTATTTCTGCAAAGTGCCATTCTTAAACCTTAAAAATGTTTAACACTCACATACTGTATGATATATTTCACCTGGCTATATACTATTGCTAAATATTTGAAGTAAAAAAAATCTTTTTATTCTAACTATCAATTACGGTCAAATATGGTGGGTAAGACAAGAGGTGTGGAGGTGAGGAGTTGTGAGCAGGACAAGAGGTGTGGAGGTGAGGAGTTGTGAGCAGGACAAGAGGTGTGGAGGTGAGGAGTTGTGAGCAGGACAAGAGGTGTGGAGGTGAGGAGTTGTGAGCAGGACAAGAGGTGTGGAAGTGAGGAGTTGTGAGCAGGACAAGAGGTGTGGAGGTGAGGAGTTGTGAGCAGGACAAGAGGTGTGGAGGTGAGGAGTTGTGAGCAGGACAAGAGGTGTGGAGGTGCGGAGTTGTGAGCAAGACAAGAGGTGTGGAGGTGAGGAGTTGTGAGCAGGACAAGAGGTGTGGAGGTGCGGAGTTGTGAGCAGGACAAGAGGTGTGGAGGTGAGGAGTTGTGAGCAGGACAAGAGGTGTGGAGGTGCGGAGTTGTGAGCAGGACAAGAGGTGTGGAGGTGAGGAGTTGTGAGCAGGACAAGAGGTGTGGAGGTGAGGAGTTGTGAGCAGGACAAGAGGTGTGGAGGTGAGGAGTTGTGAGCAGGACAAGAGGTGTGGAGGTGAGGAGTTGTGAGCAGGACAAGAGGTGTGGAGGTGCGGAGTTGTGAGCAGGACAAGAGGTGTGGAGGTGAGGAGTTGTGAGCAGGACAAGAGGTGTGGAGGTGCGGAGTTGTGAGCAAGACAAGAGGTGTGGAGGTGAGGAGTTGTGAGCAGGACAAGAGGTGTGGAGGTGCGGAGTTGTGAGCAGGACAAGAGGTGTGGAGGTGCGGAGTTGTGAGCAGGACAAGAGGTGTGGAGGTGAGGAGTTGTGAGCAGGACAAGAGGTGTGGAGGTGCGGAGTTGTGAGCAGGACAAGAGGTGTGGAGGTGCGGAGTTGTGAGCAGGACAAGAGGTGTGGAGGTGAGGAGTTGTGAGCAGGACAAGAGGTGTGGAGGTGAGGAGTTGTGAGCAGGACAAGAGGTGTGGAGGTGAGGAGTTGTGAGCAGGACAAGAGGTGTGGAGGTGAGGAGTTGTGAGCAGGACAAGAGGTGTGGAGGTGAGGAGTTGTGAGCAGGACAAGAGGTGTGGAGGTGAGGAGTTGTGAGCAGGACAAGAGGTGTGGAGGTGAGGAGTTGTGAGCAAGACAAGAGGTGTGGAGGTGAGGAGTTGTGAGCAAGACAAGAGGTGTGGAGGTGAGGAGTTGTGAGCAGGACAAGAGGTGTGGAGGTGAGGAGTTGTGAGCAGGACAAGAGGTGTGGAGGTGAGGAGTTGTGAGCAGGACAAGAGGTGTGGAGGTGAGGAGTTGTGAGCAGGACAAGAGGTGTGGAGGTGAGGAGTTGTGAGCAGGACAAGAGGTGTGGAGGTGAGGAGTTGTGAGCAGGACAAGAGGTGTGGAGGTGAGGAGTTGTGAGCAGGACAAGAGGTGTGGAGGTGCGGAGTTGTGAGCAGGACAAGAGGTGTGGAGGTGAGGAGTTGTGAGCAGGACAAGAGGTGTGGAGGTGAGGAGTTGTGAGCAGGACAAGAGGTGTGGAGGTGAGGAGTTGTGAGCAGGACAAGAGGTGTGGAGGTGAGGAGTTGTGAGCAGGACAAGAGGTGTGGAGGTGCGGAGTTGTGAGCAGGACAAGAGGTGTGGAGGTGAGGAGTTGTGAGCAGGACAAGAGGTGTGGAGGTGAGGAGTTGTGAGCAGGACAAGAGGTGTGGAGGTGCGGAGTTGTGAGCAGGACAAGAGGTGTGGAGGTGAGGAGTTGTGAGCAGGACAAGAGGTGTGGAAGTGAGGAGTTGTGAGCAGGACAAGAGGTGTGGAGGTGAGGAGTTGTGAGCAGGACAAGAGGTGTGGAGGTGAGGAGTTGTGAGCAGGACAAGAGGTGTGGAGGTGAGGAGTTGTGAGCAGGACAAGAGGTGTGGAAGTGAGGAGTTGTGAACAAGACTAGAGGCTGGCTGCAGGATGAACCTCATGAGCATTATTAGAAATACTTCATGCCTGTTGACTCACTTTATGGTTGTGAGTTGTCCTGCAGCAGAATGAAGGAGCAGACATGATGAGACACAAGGCTGGTTAGATCCATTTTCATTGGTTGGGTAAAAGACTGTGGGGAATACTGCATCCATTAGCTGGTTATCAACCTTCAGGATACAGAAAATAAACATACCGGATTAGAAAAAAATTAGTCGTCTGATAAATGTACAGTATAATATTCAAAGTATCTGAGATATAAATTAGAATGAAAGAGTATATGGAACTGTGTCTCAAACCTGTCATCTATAAAGCACCAGTCTTGGAATAGTGTGTGTGTGTTTCTAAGGGTTCAATTCCACTGGTCCTGTCCACATCATAACCCCAACATTTGATTTATCACAAGTTATCATACATCCAATGCTTCTACTTATTCTCCCTCATTTCTTTGCTTCTATATTTTAGTCACAGTTGTTGTGGTTAAACAGCAGGCGCTGCTATTCAGGTTCTGAGGTCAAGCCTGTCCTCCCAATAGACCAAAATAATTTCTGCATTTAACTATTAAGAAAGTTGATCCTGACTTGATGTACCTTGGTAGTTACTATAACCTAACCCCACAGTTCACCTGGTGTGTTTGTAGTTGTTATATTAAGTGAGAGAAGAGTAGTACTAAAGGTAGAGTTATGAGAGATAACTCTTGCTCTCAGATCTACTTTTCACATGTACTGTGTACATTAAAATGACTTTCTTATATTAAAGTTTCTGTTATCTAACTTACAATGAATTATGATTACCAAAACAAAGATCTTTTTTTGTTAATCAATATTATTTCCTGCTCAAAATAAATGACGACTCAATTAATACAAAACATCATTCCTGAACTTTAGGTTATCTCACTTACCTGTATGCGATGGATCTGAGTGGAAGCGTAGGTATAATGGTGCGAGTGTCTGTAGTGGAGCCATAGTGCGGGCCGTTTTGACCGCCGGAGCTTACCACTGAAGGGCCGCGTCATGTACATCTTTGATAGGTCCACCTGCACACACAAAGGGCAGTGATAAGTTTAGCAGTGAGGAGATAAAATGTTAGTAACTTCAATGTAATATCTTTTAAATGGTTAATGTACAGCATCCTAATATTTAATCTATGGATGCATTTATTACTGAAATCATAATAATGTGTCAGAGATATAAATTTATCTTCAAAATAAAAACAAAACAATCATAAGACCCCATGTGTAGACGTTCCCTTCACACAAGCTGTATCATATTATTGCTAATTTACTGCAGATAATCGCATGTAAATGTTCTATTGAATGTTGTAAAGGTGATAAAACTTAAAACTAGTTATGTAATGGATAAGACTTAAAACCAGTTATGTATTGGATAAAACTTAAAGCCAGTTATGTAATCGTTAAACTTAAAACCCAAATTAAGAATCTTTACATACAAAAAAATCACACAAGTTGCCTCTCAATCTCATCACCTAATAATATACTGAATCTTTACATATTCTGGATGACATAAAATCATTTCTATGTACACATTAAAGTATTGTATATGTTTTAGTACAATGATTGAGAAGAGTTTTATTGTATTAAAAGAAAATCACAACTGCTATTGAAGATTGTTTAAAACTTACCTCCGCCTTAATTTCTTTCTTTTTGATCTAGAAAAAATGAAAAGAACATAAAAAATACATTTCAAAACTACATACAGTACAGTACAGTATCATTCTAAAGCAGAGAAGAAAATACTGAAGAAAATATATGCAACTTCTAAAACACGGTGACAGGAAAGAAGTAATCATGCATAACATAATGATAATTTACAAAGATCTAATTACTAAAGAAGTTTAATAAAATAACCTTTCCATGCTTTAACTGAATACAAGACCTCTTACTGCACTTGGCCAATCACAGGAGCCTATCTCTTCTCACTGTTGTCTGTGGATAGCTATTTATGCAAAATTAAAACAAAACATACCAAAAGTGGAATAATTAATACCTGATAACTGCATTTAAAGCATAGCTAAATTGAGTGAAATATGAAATCCTGTTTTATATCTGAGGGTAGAAACAAGTGACTTACAAGACCTGTTAAACACACCCTGGTAAGGCCTTCCTTCACCAGAGGGTTTTGATATAATTAATGGCAGATGTGTTTTTGCTGCAAGTAACTCCCCACCCAGTTAATTCACAATTTTGAACCTTAAAGCCAGTGGTTTTCTCAGAACCAGTGAGGTTTCAGGTCAGAAGTCAAATCCGCAAGTAGATTCAGTATTTTGAATCACCTTAGGCCACAGAAGAAAATAAACAATTTAAATCTCTCAGTTCCTGCTGTCTACAGCCCCATCAAAGAATGAGAGAGGAACAGTATGTTAAAATACCTTTCATGTTACTACTGTTTACAAAAACTTCAAGAGACTAATATATGTGACAACAATTGATACAAAAAACTGTGAAATAAAACAAATCCTGTTATCACAACTCTTATTCATCTCAGATAAAGCTCTCCATACCATCATCTCTGGAAACTAGAGAAGTTGTAGGTTCAATATCAGGGCAGAGAATAAGGGGGCAAGTTACAACTCCCTTTTATTGCCAAAAGTACTCTGTAGATTGAAATATGAGAGTCAAACTGAGGGTTTTGTTGTGACCATCAGGACAAAGACTGAAGTGTTAATACAGTCCTTTCTCAAGAGGGAGAGGAGCTGATGGCATCAAAAACAACATCTTCATGGCTGACATATGCTACCATAAGACGTGACAAAAATCACTGTTGAAGGTGGCCTCTGCCGGGGGTGTAATAGTGATGTGGGTCTTGCAGTTAACAATAGTTACTATCCAATATTAAAACTCTCAACTTAAACCTTGCTTTAGAATCAAAGTGGAAAAGAAATGGAATGAAGGGATACATGACAGTACAGTACAGTGGGACCATTATAAAAAAGTCAAGCTAAACTAACATATGCTGTACTGTATCATCTCCCACTTTTACATGATGGTGAGATTAATTAAACCAAAACATAATTCAAAATGGCAATGACTGAATTTCCATATATGGAGGATCATACTGTATAAATAAAAACCCTGTAACTCTAGTTGGAGGTTTGCAATACTTGAAATTCAGTGTAATAAATAAATCTTTTATCCACTAACACACTGACCAAGGCCTGACATGTGGAAATCCTAAACGCTAGAGATCAATGAACAAGATGCAGAAAAAGAAGAGCAAGCTATGTGCTACATAATACATGTATATTGTAAGAACAATCTTGTGTCTATCTATTTCACTATGTGATACAAGTGTTCTACAGTACTGTAGTTGTAAAATATACACACTTTTTTATCAAGCATACTAAAGCCCTTAATTACAATTCTGTGACTAATCAAACTTTTTAAGCCAAAATAAATATTTATTCAATAAATGTAAATAAAAATGACATGCTTCTATGGATTTATAATCAAAGTCTGAATTACTACAATAAATCTGAATTCAAGACAAGAGCTGGTACACTAATAACTTACTTGTAGTGAGCCTTTGAGGTTAACCTTGGAGTGTTTGTTATGTAAGTACTGGTCTTCTAACCAAGCTATAAGTTCTAAACTGGGAGGAACTTTCCATACTCCATCAACTTCCAGCTCCCACTTTGCTGCTTCAGGCATTAAGCTCATGTACGCTACTTCTCGATGTCCATTATTGATCTAGAGGAAAGAAAATGTACTCCCACCTTGACATCATACAAAATAAAAGTGACTGATTGAAGTAAGGAGCTATATCTTATGACTAGGCTTAGGATAATTATGCATTTAAAAATGGCTAAATATGCATGCAAATATGTAGTAAAAACTGAGAAAATATGCACTTAAATATGCACTTCAAAATATGTTAATAAATAATAACTACTAAGTTAATAACTCCTTTTCTGTGCATTTTCTCAGTAAATTTACTTTCCCAGACAGGATGTCACCGAAGTAGGATTTTTTAAAGAAGGATTAGATACAAAAACAATATACTGACAAAGTAATTTATTAAACAATACTGAAAAAAGTATTTTCCTTTTAAGAAAATAGAAGAACAAAAGAGTGTCAGGAGGGAACTGGTGGAGCCCGTGCATCTATACCCTGCCTGGCTGAACACGAACCCATCACGTACAGTTCATGTCCACTGACCAGCCAATCACGGCCTAGCTAACCACAGCCTAATGTTGAGCTATATAAACGTCACTTAAGTACGTACAGGTAGTCGTCGACTTACGACCTAGATTGGTTACGGCCGACCGGTCGTAAGTTGATCTGGTCGTAAGTCGGCCTATGTTATAATTACCTTACGTATATTATACTGTAATGTGTAATGATAATATAATCATCTTTAAGTCATATTTTATCAACATTTTCTTTGTTCATTATTGTTACGGTCGTCAGGTTTAAGTAAATCACTGCATACTACAGTACAATTGGTTTATTATTTACACTGGGGCTGGGGCCAAAACTGTCGTACCGCCGGTCGTAAAGTCGAACAGACGTAAGTCGCATAGGTCGTAAGTCGACGACTACCTGTATGTTCCTTTTGGATATTATGGCACTAAAACAAAATCGAGTATTTTCGATTTTGTATTAGTGCAATAAAATGGACTTTTATATTACAAATATTAGTAATTTCTGCCCCAGCGTTGCTGTTATGCTTGCGAATTTTTTGACCCTTGAGGTTGAAGAATGTTTTATAATATTTTGGAATTTTCCAAATATATGCCTTATAAAACAAAAATTATGAATATGCACTTTAGCTCAAAACTGGCTTAAATATGCATTTGCATTTGCATATGCACATATGCAAATGCATAATTATCCTAAGCCTACTTATGACTTATGGGAGGAAGTGGGTGACTTGTGATAATGCTATTGTAGTGGACGTCTCCCCTACAACTGCGTAGCCACAGCCACCAGCTGCTACCGTCTTCCCTAGCAACCAAGAGTATCCGCATTCCAATGCCGCCGTATCCAAGCAACCGAGCCAAAGACCGGTTACTTCTCGGGTTTTCCCTACATGACTCATAGATGACTCACGGCTGCTGGGTATATAAGCTCTGTCTCTCCATTGAGATTCATTCCGGCCTCACTTATACAACAAGCAACACCTCCTCCTTCGCCGCTGCCTGGCGGTCCTTGCTCCCGCCAGCGAGCATGGCGACCCACCAGCTGTCCTTCTCTGAGCTTCCTCACCAACCAACTCTCATTCTGGCCCATCTTCCTGAACACGCAACACCTCCTACCAGCAAGCTCCTAGCTGTCCAGCATTCATTCAACCAGGAGGCCAGCAACAGGCAACATCTTCTCTAACGAAGCTCCTGCACACCTACCTCCTTCAACACGCTACTCGCCGAATGTCTCCACTGAGCAGCCTCTCACCACACGGCACCTCCATCACCAGACTGTCTATCATATAACTTATATTATACAAGAAAACCACATTAGAGTTTCTATCCATCCTGAGTGCTAGACTACATTATATCTCGATACCCCTACACTATCCTTAATTTCAAATCACCAAGGGCAATATTTCATTCTCTTATAAAATTATTTGCATGTTACAACTATTTACCATATACCAGTACAGTATAATAGAACTTGACAGAACTCCAGGGTTGGTGACCATTATTACCAAAACAAAGATAACTGTGTTGAAAAAACACTCACAAGAGATAAGCCAATCTTCTCCATAGCAAGGCATAGCTCAATAGTGGCTCTCTCCATGGGGAGGCGGGTGGTGGCAGCCAGATGGTCAGATTGAGTAAAGAGCAACACTCGCTGACTCCCCTGCTTGTAGCTCACCCAGTGGACCAGCATCTTGTCTCTCCGTGTCCTGCCAAGCTGCTCATGCACAGACAAAGAGAACGATATTCTTACATTGCTAAAAATAACTGATTAAATTAATGAAAAAATATTTAAAAATTTAGATTTTAAAAATAGCTGTTTTAACCCAGAAAATGGAAATGTGAAGTTTTGCATATTAATTTATTTGGTTACTATTTTCATTAAGGATGGTGGAAAGGAAGCTAATATGACAATGTTCAATGTTGGCAAACTTCTGAATTTTTAAGCAGATGTAGTGGTTTATTAAAGAAAATTAATTAACATGTATGAATTAAATTAGTTTTATATTTACATTACAGTATTATATAGCAATAACATTCGCAATACTGTACTGTATTCATTTTAACAAGTAGGAATGGTGGTCTACTGAAACTGAGAAAGAAAAATATGATGAGGATCATGTTTCACGTAGGTACAGTATCCCAGATGAGCCGACAGATAACAATCCCCAACACAAACATTACCTGGGACTTGTGGTCAGGAACTAGGAGCTGGTTGTGGCCTTTATCAGTGGCACTGTCGGTCTCATCATCGGAGTCTGTTGAAGAAGCCGATACTGTGGTCTTAGCCCGCTGACGCTGACCGAGTCTCTTGGGTCTAGTTTTAGGAGTGCCGACGCTGGACTGGGATTTCGTTCGCACAATGCCAGGCTTAAGTGACGTGACGGTGACGCATTTACTCCCGTGCTCATCCTGGTAATGGAATAGAATAAAAATTTATGATCTAATTTATTTATGAAATAGAATCAAAACTTTTATTTATGTCATTTCAAGATCACTCACATTCTCTCTAACTCTCTTTTTGTCTCTCATATGCTACTTCAATTTCACTTTTTATCATCTTTCACTCTTACTTTAGTCACTTTCTCTCCCACTCTTCTACCCTCATGTCCTCCTCTCAGTCTTACCTATATGATCTCTCTCTCTCTCTCTCTCTCTCTCTCTCTCTCTCTCAACCCCTCTGTTTCCTTCTCACTCAATCATCATGTATTACCTATCTTTGCCATCCTGTAAGACATTTCCCACCAAAGCACACGGTAGTCTGAAACAAAAGCCTTATACACACTACTCTCATAAGCCATCACTCTCACCTCTCATTAGCCATCACTCTCACCCCCTCATAAGCCATCACTCTCACCTCTCATAAGCCATCACTCTCACCTCTCATAAGCCACACTCTCACCTCTCATAAGCCATCACTCTCACCCCTCATAAGCCATCACTCTCACCTCTCATAAGCCATCACTCTCACCCCTCATAAGCCATCACTCTCACCTCTCATAAACCAGCACTCTCACCTCTCATAAGCCATCACTCTCACCTCTCATAAGCCATCACTCTCACCCCTCATAAGCCATCACTCTCACCTCTCATAAGCCATCACTCTCACCCCTCATAAGCCATCACTCTCACCCCTCATAAGCCATCACTCTCACCTCTCATAAGCCATCACTCTCACCTCTCATAAGCCATCACTCTCACCTCTCATAAGCCATCACTCTCACCCCTCATAAGCCATCACTCTCACCTCTCATAAGCCATCACTCTCACCTCTCATAAGCCATCACTCTCACCTCTCATAAGCCACACTCTCACCTCTCATAAGCCATCACTCTCACCCCTCATAAGCCATCACTCTCACCTCTCATAAGCCATCACTCTCACCCCTCATAAGCCATCACTCTCACCTCTCATAAGCCAGCACTCTCACCTCTCATAAGCCATCGCTCTCACCTCTCATAAGCCATCGCTCTCACCTCTCATAAGCCACACTCTCACCTCTCATAAGCCACACTCTCACCTCTCATAAGCCAGCACTCTCACCTCTCATAAGCCATCACTCTCACCCCTCATAAGCCATCACTCTCACCCTTCATAAGCCATCACTCTCACCCTCTCATGAGCCATCACTCTCACCCCTCATGAGCCATCACTCTCGCCCCTCATGAGCCATCACTCTCACCCCTCATAAGCCATCACTCTCACCTCTCATAAGCCATCACTCTCACCCCTCATAAGCCATCACTCTCACCCCTCATAAGCCATCACTCTCACCTCTCATAAGCCAGCACTCTCACCTCTCATAAGCCATCACTCTCACCCCTCATAAGCCATCACTCTCACCCTTCATAAGCCATCACTCTCACCCTCTCATAAGCCATCACTCTCACCCCTCATGAGCCATCACTCTCGCCCCTCATAAGCCATCACTCTCACCTCTCATAAGCCATCACTCTCACCTCTCATAAGCCATCACTCTCACCCCTCATAAGCCATCACTCTCACCCCTCATAAGCCATCACTCTCACCTCTCATAAGCCAGCACTCTCACCTCTCATAAGCCATCACTTTCACCCCCTCATAAGCCATCACTCTCACCCCTCATGAGCATCACTCTCGCCTCTCATAAGCCAGCACTCTCACCCCTCATAAGCCATCACTCTCACCCCTCATAAGCCATCACTCTCACCTCTCATAAGCCAGCACTCTCACCTCTCATAAGCCAGCACTCTCACCCCCTCATAAGCCATCACTCTCACCCTCTCATAAGCCATCACTCTCACCCCTCATGAGCATCACTCTCGCCTCTCATAAGCCAGCACTCTCACCCCTCATAAGCCATCACTCTCACCCCTCATAAGCCATCACTCTCACCCCTCATAAGCCATCACTCTCACCTCTCATAAGCCATCACTCTCACCCCTCATAAGCCATCACTCTCACCCCTCATAAGCCATCACTCTCACCCCTCATAAGCCAGCACTCTCACCCCTCATAAGCCATCACTCTCACCCCTCATAAGCCAGCACTCTCACCCCTCATAAGCCAGCACTCTCACCCCTCATAAGCCAGCACTCTCACCCCTCATAAGCCATCACTCTCACCCCTCATAAGCCATCACTCTCACCCCTCATAAGCCAGCACTCTCACCCCTCATAAGCCAGCACTCTCACCCCTCATAAGCCAGCACTCTCACCCCTCATAAGCCATCACTCTCACCTCTCATAAGCCATCACTCTCACCCCTCATAAGCCAGCACTCTCACCCCTCATAAGCCATCACTCTCACCCCTCATAAGCCAGCACTCTCACCCCTCATAAGCCATCACTCTCACCCCTCATAAGCCAGCACTCTCACCCCTCATAAGCCATCACTCTCACCCCTCATAAGCCAGCACTCTCACCCCTCATAAGCCATCACTCTCACCTCTCATAAGCCATCACTCTCACCCCTCATAAGCCATCACTCTCACCCCTCATAAGCCATCACTCTCACCCCTCATAAGCCATCACTCTCACCCCTCATAAGCCATCACTCTCACCCCTCATAAGCCAGCACTCTCACCCCTCATAAGCCAGCACTCTCACCCCTCATAAGCCAGCACTCTCACCCCTCATAAGCCAGCACTCTCACCTCTCATAAGCCATCACTCTCACCACTCATAAGCCAGCACTCTCACCCCTCATAAGCCAGCACTCTCACCTCTCATAAGCCATCACTCTCACCCCTCATAAGCCAGCACTCTCACCCCTCATAAGCCAGCACTCTCACCCCTCATAAGCCATCACTCTCACCCCTCATAAGCCAGCACTCTCACCCCTCATAAGCCAGCACTCTCACCCCTCATAAGCCAGCACTCTCACCCCTCATAAGCCAGCACTCTCACCCCTCATAAGCCAGCACTCTCACCCCTCATAAGCCAGCACTCTCACCCCTCATAAGCCATCACTCTCACCCCTCATAAGCCAGCACTCTCACCCCTCATAAGCCAGCACTCTCACCCCTCATAAGCCATCACTCTCACCCCTCATAAGCCATCACTCTCACCCCTCATAAGCCAGCACTCTCACCCCTCATAAGCCAGCACTCTCACCCCTCATAAGCCAGCACTCTCACCCCTCATAAGCCAGCACTCTCACCCCTCATAAGCCAGCACTCTCACCTCTCATAAGCCATCACTCTCACCCCTCATAAGCCATCACTCTCACCCCTCATAAGCCAGCACTCTCACCCCTCATAAGCCATCACTCTCACCCCTCATAAGCCAGCACTCTCACCCCTCATAAGCCAGCACTCTCACCCCTCATAAGCCAGCACTCTCACCTCTCATAAGCCAGCACTCTCACCCCTCATAAGCCATCACTCTCACCTCTCATAAGCCAGCACTCTCACCCCTCATAAGCCATCACTCTCACCCCTCATAAGCCAGCACTCTCACCCCTCATAAGCCAGCACTCTCACCCCTCATAAGCCATCACTCTCACCCCTCATAAGCCATCACTCTCACCCCTCATAAGCCAGCACTCTCACCCCTCATAAGCCAGCACTCTCACCTCTCATAAGCCAGCACTCTCACCCCTCATAAGCCATCACTCTCACCTCTCATAAGCCAGCACTCTCACCCCTCATAAGCCATCACTCTCACCCCTCATAAGCCAGCACTCTCACCCCTCATAAGCCATCACTCTCACCTCTCATAAGCCAGCACTCTCACCCCTCATAAGCCATCACTCTCACCCCTCATAAGCCAGCACTCTCACCCCTCATAAGCCATCACTCTCACCCCTCATAAGCCAGCACTCTCACCCCTCATAAGCCATCACTCTCACCCCTCATAAGCCAGCACTCTCACCCCTCATAAGCCAGCACTCTCACCCCTCATAAGCCAGCACTCTCACCCCTCATAAGCCATCACTCTCACCCCTCATAAGCCATCACTCTCACCCCTCATAAGCCATCACTCTCACCCCTCATAAGCCAGCACTCTCACCCCTCATAAGCCAGCACTCTCACCCCTCATAAGCCAGCACTCTCACCCCTCATAAGCCATCACTCTCACCCCTCATAAGCCATCACTCTCACCCCTCATAAGCCATCACTCTCACCCCTCATAAGCCAGCACTCTCACCCCTCATAAGCCAGCACTCTCACCCCTCATAAGCCAGCACTCTCACCCCTCATAAGCCAGCACTCTCACCCCTCATAAGCCAGCACTCTCACCCCTCATAAGCCAGCACTCTCACCCCTCATAAGCCAGCACTCTCACCCCTCATAAGCCATCACTCTCACCCCTCATAAGCCAGCACTCTCACCCCTCATAAGCCAGCACTCTCACCTCTCATAAGCCATCACTCTCACCCCTCATAAGCCAGCACTCTCACCCCTCATAAGCCATCACTCTCACCCCTCATAAGCCAGCACTCCTTCTCTTCACTCAGTAAAATAAACTGCTCGTCACCTTATCAATAACAGCGACTATGTCTTCGTTCTTTCTGTTGTAGATATTCCACAGCAGCTCATGAGGCAGTGTCGGGTCATCCCACGTGTACAACTGTGACTGGTGTGGTGCAAGGAGATGAGTCTGCAAGGTTGAGATAAAAATGAATTAGTCTCTTTCATTCTCTATTTATCAACCTTACGCAATTGTCAATATGGGTTATTAAAAGGAAGCATAAAGATACATTAAATATTGGGGAGGGATTGGAGGCAGAGGATTGCAAAACATACATAATATGCACAACTATACTATCCTTTTAAAATGTTGATAGTTTGTCTACGGAAAAGTATAGCAGAACATCAAAAGTCAAATGGCCTCCAGTCTACCAATTTGAATGAGATAAAAAAAAGACTTGATATGCCTAATCCTCTTATTGTCCCCAAATGTACAACATATCTCCTCCCACTAACCAAATACTTATTGTAAACATTTGCTCCATATAGCTTTAAGGACTATTCATCTTGGTTACCTGGTTAGAGCCTTTTTGGTGAAGGCGAAGGTGTACGTCCTCACACCAGTTCTCAATTCTAACTGGTGCATCACCAGCCTGGTATCTATCAAAGGTGATTGTCACTGGATGGTCAGACCCCACCCCTGCCACACTGGCATTCAGTGCTCTCTGTCATTGGTGAAATCAATAGGAAAAGTTAGTTGTGAATTGGAACAAAAGTAAATTGATAAGAAAAGAAGGAGACAAGGAGGAGAAAAGAACTTTAGATTGAATGGAGACAAAATGGAAAAAGTGAAATATTTCAGATGACTAAGAGGATGTGTCAGTAGCACAGGAGAAAATGAACTAAATCACAGAGTAGCAAAGGCAATGATGTACTGAAAAATGTCTGAAGAGAAAGTCATATCAAATGAGGCAAAGATAGGGATGAACATGGGAATCACCATAAAGGGATAAACCTTGGACTCTGGATGCAAGAGGAAGAGCTAATCATGTACTTATGAGCAATATGTGATTCAGCAAGATGCAGAGAATAATATATACAGATATTAAAATATGTGTAATGAAAATGTCAGGTAGGCATGTTCAGGATCTGGTCAGGTGGTAAGGACACAGATACGATGGAAAGTGAAAGATTGGTAAAATTGTATAGTGTAGTTGAGAGGTGGATGGCAGGATGGGGAAAGGGAAGATTAAGACAAGATGAATGGATGAGGTGAAGGATATACTGTACTAAAAATGAAAGTGGCGGACCTCCAGGATGTATGTGAATGAACGAAAAACATAAGTGTGAAGTAATTTTGGGGAATGAATAAGTAATGAGTAATGATAGGTTGTGTGAAGTGATGTGGGTAAATTAGAAAGATAACTAGGGCAGTGTTGTGGACAGGGACTAGTCCAGCAGAGCATATCTTTCACAGTACAACAATTTGAATGATGGGGCAAGATTCAAAGGAGTAATAAATAATAATCAGAATATAAGTAATAGCAACTCAGGAAACTAACATAATTGAATGGATATTAAGGGATAACAAGGACAAAGCATAGACATATTTTATGATACAACATCAATAATTACAAAGCACATTAAGAGATAACATTAACTTGATAGTTTAAATTAAAAAATATCAGAGTTTCATCTTATTGTTACTTTGCTTTATATTGAACTACAGTACAGTATATAGAAATGAAAGACTTGCATCAAGACCCCAATGAAATTAAGATTTAGGAATTTATTAAAATTTTTGTCAAGTGAACCAAATTTTCCATCAAGTCAAGTGGATGAAACAAACTTATCACTGACTCAAGGAAAGTGAATTGAGTGACTGAAAAACACACAACTTTTTAAAATTCAAATAGTTATTTACAAAACTAAAACACCTTATAGTCTACCTACCCCCTTTTCCATCCGAACAACAGTTGAGTGGTTGGAATTAAAGTGGAAATGTTGGGATCTCACTTGCTGGTCCCGGTAACGAACGACCATGTGCATGTTTTCACTGTCCGGCCAAAATGACATACACTGTAAGGAAACACAACCATTAATAAAACAAAAGAGAAGAGAGTCTTGGATTGTATCAGTATATCAAGAGTTATAAATGCATTATTTTATTCTTGTATAATATAATGACACGCACGCACGCACGCACGCACGCACACACACACACACACACACACACACACCCACACACCCCCTCCTTACCTGCTGGGGGTGGATATCATACCACAGTTCCACTTTGTCGTTCTCTTGCATAAACTTGAGAGGTCGGGCGGTCAGGTTACGTATCAAAAAGTAAGGCATCAGTGTCACTATTTTGGTCAGGTGAAGTTTTCCACGGTTTTTCCCTAAAGGGGAAACAATTACAGTGTTAAAAAGATTCAGTATCAAATAGAAGATTACAGTATTAAATAGATTACAGTATTAGAAAGATTACGGTTTCAAATAGAAGAATACAGTGCAGTACTAAATAAGAGATTACAATATTAAACAGGAGATTACAGTATCAAACAGAAGATTACATTATCAAATATGGGATTATTAAAAAGGCAATTACAGCATTAAAAATGATTACAGTACAGGGGGGTATCAAAAAGGAGATTGCAGCCTCAATTAGAAAATTACAGTACAGTATGGTAATAAATAGGAGATTATAGTATCAAATAGAAAATTACAGTATTAAATAGGAGATTATAATATCAATTAGAAGATTACAGTATGGGAAATTACAGTATTAAAAAAGATTTTAGAATAGCAAATGGGAGATAATAGTATAAAATAGATTACAGTATCAAAAAGGAGATTACAGTATCAAATAACAGACTACAGTATCAAACAGGAGATTACAGTATCAAATAGCAATTACAGTATCAAATAGCATATTACAGTATTGAAAGAAGTAAACACATCTTGAACACTGAATTATGTTACCCAAACTACTGTTTATAAGATAAAAGCATCTTTATGGAGGGGTCCAATGAATTTCAAATTGAACACTGTGACTCCTGTTGTCTTGGTAGGTTTGTCAAAATCCTTCATCCATTGTGTCATATTGTATGTCATAAAATCATAAAGATACTTTTTGGAAAGAGTGTACATACATCTTTATATAAAAGGACTTAAAATCAAATCAAATCAAATCAAATCATAAAGTTACTCAAACAAAAATATACTGTATCTCAAAATATATTGATAAGATAAACCTCTTTTAAAATCATAGGTGTCTATTGATAGTTACCAATCATAAATTTATCTCAAAATACATACTTAAGAATTGACCCTTTTAGAAGCAATAAGTGTTTATTGCTAGTTACCAAACTAATTTTAGACATAAGAGGGATGTTATGCTAGTTATTTATACTGTACATTAATTTATATACACAGGTGAGAAACCAACCTTGACTTCCCTCATTTGGTGCTTGTGCTGTGAGGGTCGACTGTTTCACTTTAGCTAAGAGTCTGTATTTCTTGCCACGGAGACTGTCAGTGCAGACAACAACGCCACAGGAGCCAACTGCTTCACAGCTCCATCGTCGAGACCAGTTACTCTCGATGACTCTGATCTAAATAAAATAACAATATAGTAAATCCTATTTTATGAGTGATGAGACAATGAATGACATATGAGATTCAAACAAATTAATGTTTCTCTGTGTGAGCCCTGTGGAGTCAGATGGGTGAGAAGGTGCTACTTGTATTAAAATATATTATTTGGCATTGATCAATTGGTTAGTATATCTGCCATTTACTATGTGTCCCTCCATGAAGGTTAGAAAGGGTATTTAGTGGTGTGAAGTTCAACAGGCCACTTAAGGTTATAACTTCATTACTATAACTTTCAAAAGCTTGAATGAATTTAATGACAGGAAAGACCAATTTAAAACTGGTGAATTGGGAACCTTTATTTCATTAAATTTCCATCAGCAGTAAGCCTTTGAGACTGACAGAGATGCTCTGTTGAGGTGTACTGCATATCAATTGTGTTCAGGTAAAGTCCAACACATACAGTGGTCCCTCGGTTAACGAGCACAATCCGTTCTAGAAGGTTGCTCGTTAACCGAAACCATTGTTTCAATGGGTTTTTGGGAAATTGGTTCCAGCTCACCGAAAATTGCCTAAATTCAACAAAAATGGTAGAAAAGTACACTTACTTTAGGTGTGTATGTAGAAGGCTCCTGGATGATGATGATGGGAATTAGAATGGGGGTGGAGGAGAAGGGAGAAGAGAAGGCATTGGGGTGGAAGAGAAGTCACCCCATGGTGCCATTTCACCCATAAAATTTTAGTTCTCTTGGTGTAATTCAAGATTATTTTCTTTAAATCAACACTGCACTGCAGTATATATTGTCAATATGTAAAATAAATTTCAAAATGACCAATAATTTGCTTGGAAACACAGAAAAAAAGCATTTAGTTGAAGAGAGTCTCAAGCAAGATGTTACCTCCACTGCAAAGACAGAGAGACTGGCGCCTGTTTGGTGTGTTGCCAGGCTGGATGGCGCGCATAAAACTAGTTTCCTTAACTTCAATTATGTTCAATAATTGTTAAAATGACTAAAAAAATTAATATTAAACTTTTAAAATTATTGAATAGTATAAACTTCTTGATATTTACGAAAATAGTAAGGAATTTAAGCCCTAAAACCGATTACTGTATTGGTGGACTAATACTACAGCTGGTGGACCGCCAAATGCAAGCGAAAACATGTCGAGGTCGGCTCGTAAAAAACTCGTTAATCGAGGGATTGCTCGTTAACCGAAGTTAAGAATCTTATGGAAGGTAACTCGTTAACCGAAATCTCGTTAACCGAGGCGCTCGTCAACTGAAGGATCACTGTACATGCAACCTCTACTACTATAAATATATTACAACTAGCAACTGATGATTCTTACCTTAAGTTTATGTGGGTAGTTTCTCTTATACCGGAATAAAACAATGTCCTCTGACCCATTCAGATCATAAATAACTTTTGATCTCGATCCCTGAAATAAAATAAATATAAATTTACAGTGGGTTACTTTCAAAGCTTTTTCACTATAACTAAACCTCAATAGCCATAATAACATAAGTTTATTTCAAGCATATGACTAAAAATGATCTACTGGCCTTTCACACTAAACGAGATGCTTCAGGCAATTTCTCCGTACAACATATCCTGAAGCTTGTTTGCTTATCAGTGTGACACAGTGCCATATGTGAGATCAAGGACATAAAAAACAGAGAATGACTTACAAGAATAAGTAAATTGCTGTTCTGTACATTACAAACACTGATGACAAAGCCAAAATAATTGCCTCTAGTTAGAAAAGTTGTATACTGTAGCCCCAAGGAAAACAACAAGACTACACTCACTCGAATACGCAGCGGAAGTCCCGTCTTGTTGACAATCCAATAAGGAGCATAGACATAAACAGAGATTGAACCTTCTCTGACAGTGTAGAGTGCCACTTCAAGTTTTCTGCGGGCATTGCCATCTCCATGACTTAATGTAAGTGTTCGATGATCATCACCTTTCTCTGCACCTATTTCTAGAGAGCCTTCCCAATCACTGCCTAAGTAATTGCACACCTGAAATTACATTAGAAAACAAGATTAATTAAAAAAGAATACTGATGGTAAGTGATATTTCACTTACAATATAATTATGGATAACTGGCTTCCATTGTACTACACAGAAAATATGAGAAACTTTGTTCGTTGAACTGAATGACTGTCAAGCTTCTATATCTTACAGAAAATAAAACTAAATTATCATAAAATTTCCTAACAATACAGCTTGACCACATACCTGAACCTGTAAGCTGACTTTCTCCTCCAGATTGACTTTATACAGAGTGGTAGGAGCACCTGGGTCAAGGGTGAGGGGTTGAGCAAGAACTGGATTTGTAACAATTAAGGTACATGGAAGGTGGTTGTGGAGGGTGAGGGGCGGTGATAGACGCAGTGTGTAGTTGGGAAGAATTCCACCCAAACCTTCCCACTGGAGAGAACTTAACTTGAAGCCTTCCTGAATTGTCACCTGTAAAAAAAAAAATTAAAATTTTTCATAATCTGATAAAGAATTCAGATATTTTCCTGTTATAACCACATATAAGACACCTATTTAACCATAAACAAACATTTTATAACTGGAGATGCATTCCTATGGTGAAAAATTTGACCAAAGACTTGATAAAAATACACTAAACATTCCTATCAAACATTATTGCTATTTCCATATTACTGAAAATCACAACTAAGACATAACTGTAGGACCACAAGGGTCATGGGTTATTTTAATCACAAATGTATACAAACACGAAAGTGATTACCCACGTCAAATCACCTTATCACATATAACTTCACACCTCATGATTTTGCTTATACTTGAGAGATATACAGTACAGGGTCTTGTTGTGGAGGGTAAACACCATAGTTGAATACATATAGCTGTCTCAGCAGTAAAGTAGAGTAAATAGCAGAAAATGGAAGGAGAATTTGCATTGACTCTTAATTTTGGCCACCCTACATTACTTTTGGTAAAGACATGGAAGAGTAAGGAACAACAGTGAGTCATCTCAATAAATACATAAAAGACAGAAAGCACAACTAAGATAGAAATAAAATCTACAGAAAGGCAGAGACCATGGGGAGACGCTATCAGACTGTTGTATGGACAATGACAAGAGTTACAAGGACAAGTCAGAATATAGGAGTATGTTAAAGATAAACAAAAAATTACTAAATGCTAAACTACAAAACCATAATGAATTAAAAAAAATATATAATCTTTTTATCATGAAACTTATACAATACTACATACAGCAGCAGCAATGTCGGGGTCGTGCTCCGACTTAGGTTTACAGGTGAGTAAATAAGAACACGTGGATGACAATACGTCCTTCCACCAAACTCCTGCTGAACTGATGCCATAACTGTAAGAAGAGTGAAGCAGAAATAAGATAAGTTTTATTACAGGTACAGGATAAACTAACACAAAAGTAGCAACCAATCAGGAGACTAACATTATTACTACCAATCAGAAGACTAACATTATGACTATCAATCAGAAGACTAACATTATTACTACCAATTAGAAGATTAACATTATTACTACCAATCAGAAGACTAACATTATAACTACCAATTAGAAGATTAACATTATTACTACCAATCAGAAGACTAACATTATTACTACCAATCAGAAGACTAACATTATTACTACCAATCAGAAGACTAACATTATGACTATCAATCAGAAGACTAACATTATTACTACCAATCAGAAGACTAACATTATGACTATCAATCAGAAGACTAACATTATTACTACCAATCAGAAGACTAACATTATAACTACCAATCAGAAGACTAACATTATTACTACCATCAGAAGACTAACATTATTACTACCAATTAGAAGATTAACATTATTACTACCAATCAGAAGACTAACATTATTACTACCGATCAGAAGACTAACATTATAACTACCAATCAGAAGACTAACATTATTACTACCAATCAGAAGACTAACATTATTACTACCAATCAGAAGACTAACATTATTACTACCAATCAGAAGACTAACATTATTACTACCATCAGAAGACTAACATTATTACTACCAATCAGAAGACTAACATTATTACTACCAATTAGAAGACTAACATTATTACTACCAATCAGAAGACTAACATTATTACTACCAATCAGAAGACTAACATTATTACTACCATCAGAAGACTAACATTATTGCTACCAATCAGGAGACTAACATTATTACTACCAATCAGAAGACTAACATTATTACTACCAATCAGAAGACTAACATTATTACTACCAATTAGAAGACTAACATTATTACTACCAATTAGAAGATTAACATTATTACTACCAATCAGTAGACTAACATATACTACCAATCAGAAGACTAACATTATGACTTCCAATCAGAAGACTAACATTATTACTACCAATCAGAAGACTAACATTATGACTACCAATCAGAAGACTAACATTATTACTACCAATCAGAAGACTAACATTATGACTTCCAATCAGAAGACTAACATTATTACTACCAATCAGAAGACTAACATTATGACTACCAATCAGAAGACTAACATTATTACTACCAATCAGAAGACTAACATTATTACTACCAATCAGAAGACTAACATTATGACTTCCAATCAGAAGACTAACATTATTGCTACCAATCAGAAGACTAACATTATTACTACCAATCAGAAGACTAACATTATTACTACCAATCAGAAGACTAACATTATGACTACCAATCAGAAGACTAACATTATGACTTCCAATCAGAAGACTAACATTATTGCTACCAATCAGAAGACTAACATTATTACTACCAATCAGAAGACTAACATTATGACTATCAATCAGAAGACTAACATTATTACTACCAATCAGAAGACTAACATTATGACTATCAATCAGAAGACTAACATTATGACTATCAATCAGAAGACTAACATTATGACTATCAATCAGAAGACTAACATTATTACTACCAATCAGAAGACTATGATAACATTATTTCAAAGTAAAATATTCTATCCGGCCAGGCCACACATTATTGTTTGAACTTTATGGCTCATTCATTATTTAACTCTTTCAGTTACAGGGGGTCCCCGACTTATGAACAACGACTTACGAACCCCCGCCGATACGAACAAGGTTAAGCTTGAAATCTATGGTATATTTTATTTATCTGATGACTTATTTTTTACTTTCATTTACTGTATTTTGTCATTCTATTTCTTCTTTTGTCTTAAATTAAGTGATTTTAGATGTATATAAGGACTTAAACTATGATATAGTGGGATTTTAAACATTGCTCTGTAAGTACGGTGTGCACATAGCATGTGTTCCGACTTATGTACAACTCCGACTTAAGAACGTCCTCAGGAAAGGAATTCATTCGTGACCCGGGGGCCCTCTGTATAACTTGTTGGGAAAGAACTTGTTAATTAAGACTTACTCAACAGCAGCAGGTTGGATGTGGAGTGGGGAGTGATATGCAATGGTAATTGGCACGGTGAAAACTTGGTCAGGTTGAAGGGTGACCATAGGTATGTGAGCCTCAAAGGGGTTCACTGGAGACACCACTCTTGCGTGTAGTTCTCCCAGAGACGACCCGAGCATCTCTATCACACTCTTCTTGAAGCAAATATTGATGGGCAAAGGCATGTCATTGAGGATCTGAATGAAAACAACAAACCAGATTAGAGATTACTGTATTTATGGAATATTGTTGTAAGTCTGCCTTTTTCACTGAAAGCAAAGTTCATTAAGATCTATTCCCTTTGAACAATACAATATTATGTTAAAGAATGCTCTCTTCTTCTTTCACAACTCCTTAATTATTTTAATCTACATTAGTGCCTAGGGCCTTCCAGTGATGGCCAAATATTTTCCTACATTTAAGAGTTTGTACAGTACAATATATTGGTATTTTGCTGTCTCCAGGTGGTGTGCCAAGTGCAGGGTAATGTACACTATTTGTTCTTGTTGTTTGTCCTAAACCTGGCCAACACAGCCTCAAGAACCACTAATAATTGTGAGGTGACACGAGACCACAATTCACTCTCATCCTGCTTGCCAGCCTAAAGTCTGAATTTGTTATGATGAATGCATGATTTTACATCATCTTTTGACAAATTTATCAGCCAGGCTTTGTAAGGCTAGGTTAAAAAAAAGTTGCTCAAAATGTCATTAATGGAAATTTCATGGATGTTTTATATTCTGGGGGGGACAAAGGTGTACAGTATTCCTTTGATCAACATTATTATATATTTTTTTTAATTCTGTAGATTTTGCACCATTATATTATTGGACTAAAGCAACTGAGCACATTCACTTGCAAATCAATGATGATACCATCAGCAAATCAAAATCTAACTCAATTACGTAACTCTTAATGGACAAAATCTGCCTTTGGTGAAGATAGTCCATGGTGGTTGAAAATAATGACCACAGTGTATATGAAAAAGAAGAAGAAAATAAACTGACCTGTAATGGACTTCTGACTGTAACATTTGTAGTGAGGTGGTCAACCTCAACGGTGACGATGATGTGATATCTTCTGTCATTCCGTGGTGGACTCAGCTGGAAGATACGGCTCCGTGATCTCGTGCCAACAAACACTGTGAGCTCATCAAACCCTGTTGAGGAAGATATCTACTTCACTTGCTGATACTGTGATTACTTTTCAATTTGATAATATATAGACAATATGCTGGAATGTATTTATGAGTACAAACTAAATTAACCCAACTAAGCAATGGTGGAGTGAAGTGGGTGTAGGGGAAGGGGGGGGGGGCATTTGTCTATGGGCATTGGTTTCAGGGAGCACTAAATCAATATCCAGCTTATTCAGAACTTAGCTGTTCCCGTAAGACCATAAATTATAATTTTAATTTATGTTTGACATCAAATATATCTCCATTCACAAAAAAAAAAAAAAAAGATTTGATTACCTGGTAAGTGGTTTTCTCCATTCTGTGTTGCTGTTATTTACTCAACCAGCAAATGTCCATCAGAGACCAGATCATCATGACAATATAGTGAGATACAGTACAGTACCAAGGCACATAAGATAGCTATGTAAGGTTAGCCTTTAGAGAGTATGAATGCAAAGGGTGGGTGGTTTTTGTTTTTTGTTTGAATTATGTTTTGCCCTCCAGGCACCAAGCACCCTCACTATGCCAGTGTATTTAAACCCCACACTTATAAGTTAGAATGGAAACAAAATTCTTACAGTTATTATAAAGTTATACTGTACAACATTGTGTTTCATTCCATTTATCAATTTATCACATATATTATACATTCAAACATTTGCGTACACATATATATTCAAGCCTTTAGTTAAAGTATTATTCTGCTGGCAAAATGTATACAGTAAATGCATTTTTATCAATACCTATTAGGGTAAATTTGCTTTTAAACCATAAGGCTAATTGAAGGCTTCTCATCTGATAAATAAAAGCACAATATAGAGCAATTAGCTAATACAATGCATTACTCCATAATTACATTGGATTAACAAGATCTGACAACATACATAATTAGTTTAATAATTATGCAACATACCAGGTACATTGATATGCAATTGATGCTTAGTAATGTCTTGATAGAGAGTAACAGGGTTTGGGCAAAACTGATCAAACGCTGGTTCCATAACTGGGATGTCTGACGAGAAGCTTCGGGATGCAATGTCAACACAGGATTTCAAGCTCAGGTGGTCCCAGTCCCCAACCCTGTCAGAAACAGATAAATGTCTGAAAGTGATCAGCAAAAGGTAAATTCCAATTACTTAAACAATTTCGAGCTCATCACTTCAAATTTAGCAACTAATATTTCAGCTGTGTCAGAACCCGTGATATATAGGAGATTACTTGGTCTGGTTGAGGTGCTTAATAACACTTGGAAGCAAAGTGACACATTCAAAGGAGCAAACTCAAAAATGGTGTTGAGCAATTAATGAGAGTGCAGCTTTAATGTGACTTTTGCAGTTTAGAAGAAGGGGAAAGGGAGTGGAGAGAATGAAAATGAAAAAAACAAAAAAGAAAGAAGATGAAAGAAAATAGAAGAAAGCAAAGGTCAGGGTGAGAGACTTGATGAAGGTTCAGTCAGGGTGAGAGACTTGATGAAGGTTCAGTCAGGGTTGTACTTCAAGGATGATGAATACCAATCAACACTAATTAAAAGATGCTGATAAAAATGGAGAGATCAGTAATATCTAGGAATTACATTCAGTGATCATTAATGGGAAAAGACAAGTAAATAATTGGTGACAACAAACTCATTGGTAAAGTTCTATGTATTGGAGGAATGATACAGTTATCCTTCAAGTTACAGCTGAATATTTGATACTGTATAGTAAGCAATAAGACAGTACAAAGATCTCTTGTTGAGTAAAGACGGCGGTCGCAGAGAGGAGTGATGGTGTCCCAAACATGAACAGTTTGTACACTAACCAAAACGTGGGAACAATTAGAGAACATTGGAAAAAATCCAAACATCAGAACAATTATAACCAAGCAAGATAATTTATGAGATTACAGTACAAAGGTTTATAATAACTATTGTACTGTACTGTATTAATTGTGGAACAAGAATCAGCAGATGGTAGTATATTCCTTTAATGCTGAAGTGGTATTACTGTATGTGGAATATAAAATACCAGATACAGAATGATGAAACAAGTTAGACAGGCACACAAATAGGTTCACTAACTTGAAAAAATAGAAATTTAATGAATGAATAATAAAAAAAATAATTCTACAGTACTGGTTACAACACACACATTCACCAACTGCCTCAAGAAACTACTGTAAAAACAAATAAACTGGTGCTACACAATATCACACAACACCTTAGACTAAGTTCATGCAATATGGTACTGATGAGATAGTGCTTTGCCTTTTTTTTTTTAAGTTCATAAAACGTTAATAATTCAAAATTAAGAAAGGGTGCAGTTGGGATGTGTCTAACTAAATAAGAAAAAGAGCTCACAGTGACCATGTGCTGCCTGGTCTGAAGGAGTCAAAGGATGCCACCGAGGCAGAGGTGGGGATTTTACCTCGTTCTGAGTCAACCAGACAACCTGGGTACCTAGGAAGGAGAGACCACTTGCTATGTATTAATGAAGGAATCTGTCCCTAGTATATGATAATATCAATATACGATGGTTGCCCTTTGTTTACTGTGTTGAGAGAAGATAAGAGAAGAGAAGAGAAAAAAGGGTGTGTGTTCAGGTTTAAGTAACAAGGGTATGGGACACAAATAAGAGGTGATTTAGCTGATGTTTACATATGTCACTGGATAAAAACTGACAGACCAAAGAAAGAAACACAAATATGACTAAATGATTGTAGTGTCACTGAGAAAGAACTTTGCAACACAGTAATAAAATGTAAATGATCCATTGGGCTCATTAGAGCCACCATAGAATATTGTCTTGTAAAATTAATCCACTACAGGAGCCTTAGAAGACAGGTCCCACTATAGGGAATATTCTTGTTATTATTATTATTGTTATTTCATTATTATTATTATTATTATTATTATTATTATTATTATTATTATTATTACACTCACCCAAAAGGCACTACAGTCTTTTATAAATATCTGTCTATCTAACAACTTATCTCTTGCTGTTCTCATCCAAGGCTTGACAAAAGAGCATCAAGCTTTATACTAAGATTATTCATACATAACAAAAGCAGCAGAAAAGAATCACATGAGCAACTGAGCAAATTATAACAAGAGTAACTACAGCACATAAAATGGCTATCACATTAATTCTAAAGTAAGGGATAATGTTCATGCCTTGATTATGATTTCTAAATCATGGATGTGGTTGTTGTATGCCAAACATCATCTAGTAATGGTAGGGATTTTTGTAAAATTTTGTTAAATTATCTCCCACAGCTTAAGAGTTAATGGTTGGATGGATGTACACTCACTAAAAAAAAATATTCTGCACCTCGGCTCTGAAACCATCCACAACGATCACTGCGACAGAAGCCGTGATGAGTGTTATCTGATTTCTTGGTTCGGTGTGTCATAGTGTATAACCCCCCATAAAGGTGCAAAATAATCCTTTACTGAGTGTACAGGTCCCCAAAGTGTTTCTCTGTCACTACAAATTGAAATGCTAGACAAAATGCTCCACCAGTTGTTGGGACGTGACTCAACACTACACCAGTTGTTGGGAGGTGACTCAACACTACACCAGATGTTGGGAGGTGACTCAACACTACACCAGTTGTTGGGAGGTGACTCAACACTACACCAGTTGTTGGGAGGTGACTCAACACTACACCAGATGTTGGGAGGTGACTCAACACTACACCAGATGTTGGGAGGTGACTCAACACTACACCAGATGTTGGGAAGTGACTCAACACTACACTAGACACTACAAGCAATAAAAAGTGAAAAGAGAGAAATATATCAGGAAAATGGACCTATTATTATTAAGTATGAGACACTGAATATTAGGAGAAGGATGTTTGCATCTAGTTTTATTTATCTTCCTCAAACTTCGCCTCAGTATTAATATTCCGGGTTGTGGAATGAGCTCGGAAAGCCACTAGATAGACTTCTGTCATGTTTAACACAAATCGGTTGATACATCTACAAATATGAGCAGCGAACCCAAGGTGGTTTTCGAAGGGCTAATCATAAGAATTAATAACTATTGAGATAGTGTTGGGCTGTCCACTTGTAGAGTCAATGTAAATTAATATAGTATGCTGTTAAAGGATAAAAAAGCTAATGTATAATGGTAGTTTTTAAGTAAACTTTCAAAATGTTATATAAAGTATTGGACATTGGCCTGACGTACTTTGAGCTGCTGTGAAGAAGAACAACCAACTACTGTACTGTACTGGCCAGTTTGGTATTAACAGAAATCAGTTATGTGATGCACAGGTAAGGCACGTTTTCCCACAGCCTCATAACCACCTGGTGTTAAAACTGTTTATGTAAACAATTATCTATTTTCTTCCATTACCACTTGTCCAGCTGACCTTAAATTTGACCACACAGGCCACAGTATTTTGGGATAACATTGTGGAAGACCATCAAGTTTTTACATATAAATATGACTTGTAAAGCTTTATTGACATAAAATATCACCTCATAAATGACAAACATGACCGTGACCTCTTCATGTGATAAAGACCCTTCCTTACTTTTCAGCACAAGAGTCGTCATCTGACACAGATTCCCCACGACTTCGACTCTTGACTGATGCTGGGCTTGACGGTAAGGAGTCTGGTTCTTGATACTTAGCAGAGGCCACAACTTCAAACTTTGTAGCTCCTTTCTCCTGGAACAAGAAGGTAATATACTGTAGTACTATACTGCCATGCTACTAATGTGGTTTATATCAGTACCTATGCAGTACAGGCAGTCCCTGATTTACAAAAGGGTTCTATTGCTGAAAAATTTTTTGTAAATTGACTTTTCATAAACTGAATCACATTTTGCCAACTAACTATCATTATAAAAACTAAGATGGTACAAAAGTGTTTTAAATAAAAAAATTTAGTGTACACAATTATTAGTGTATAAGCCAATAACAAACATACAGTACATGTAGGAGGAAGATACTGTACTGAGAAACTGTGGCATACACTAGCTTAGATAAATGTTTGTTACATGCATACATACTTAATATAAAGAAAATACTGTACTTGCATATTTAATACGGCCTATTTAGGAGTTGAGTGTTCCCTAAAAGTGAGTTAAATGGGTTTCTTTATGTTCTACAAGCTTCTAACTTGGACCTTGTGAGAACAGGAAGAATTTGGCATAAGTTACCTCAAATCTATGGGTTAATTTGACCAATACTAATTTCAAAATTCATGTGAGAACAATAATGTCTTAATAAAACAAATAAATATAAATGAACATAATCAAGATATTGGGATACTTATTCAATCAAACAATATTTATTTATAAGCTCTATACCTCTAGCAAATGTCACGACTTACTGGAAGCTGCCAGGACATCAACAGAGCCATTTAACTTGCTCTTAGGGAACTCCCAACTTTTTCTCTATTAACTAACGGTATCATGATGGATGGCACAGTTGACATATTAGTAAATGATCAGATGAGTGAGCACTTCTTCTCAAACAAGATAAACCTGGTGACATGTGCACAGGTCATAGATGACTATCAATGCTATTGGGATGAAATGGGCCCCAACTATCAGCACTAGTGGGGTGGAATGGACCCCAACTATCAGTACTAGTAGGGTAGAATGGACCCCAACTATCAGCACTAGTGGGGTGGAATGGACCCCAACTATCAGCACTAGTAGGGTAGAATGGGCCCCAACTATCAGCACTAGTAGGGTAGAATGGGCCCCAACTATCAGTACTAGTAGGGTAGAATGGGCCCCAACTATCAGTACTAGTGGGGTGGAATGGGCCCCAACTATCAGTACTAGTAGGGTAGAATGGGCCCCAACTATCAGTACTAGTAGGGTAGAATGGACCCCAACTATCAGTACTAGTAGGGTAGAATGGACCCCACCTATCAGTACTAGTGGGGTAGAATGGGTCCCAACTATCAGTACTAGTGGGGTAGAATGGGTCCCAACTATCAGTACTAGTAGGGTAGAATGGGCCCCAACTATCAGTACTAGTAGGGTAGAATGGGCCCCAACTATCAGTACTAGTAGGGTAGAATGGGCCCCAACTATCAGTACTAGTAGGGTAGAATGGGCCCCAACCCACAATGAAATGGCATGACCCCCCAAACAGTGCTCATTCTGCCTCTGGTATTTTTATTCTATAATATTCTCAATCTTTATCCTTACCAATACAGATATACACAAAAAAGTAGACACACTGCCTTATAGACTTTCCTGGCAATCACATGAATGTTTGTATTACAATAAGTGAGGCCAACATTGCCATGAATATCTGGAGGGCAGTGTGTTTAGTTTTTTGAGACATCCTGACATTGAATCTGGAAAAGAAAAATCAATTTAAGCAGTTGATGTTATTACCAACCTCCACCTGAGACAACACTGTGACTTTAGAGTTGGGTCCAATTTCATTAACAAGTACTATTTCTTGAGCAATGTGACTGGCAGATGACACAATGGGTTGAGGTTCCATAGGTTTCTCAAGGTATTCAGACACCAGAATATAAACAGACTTCATTATGTGAGGAGTGAAAGAGATTTCCAAATGATCCTGAGAGTCAATAAAGATACAGGTTGCCAGTTCTCCGGTGTCAGCGTCCTCCAGCCCTTGGTCAACTCCATCTATTACATCTGTGGTGAAAAACACTCATTAAAAACCTGCTTTTGAAAATATAAAAATCTATTTTACCTTCATGATTAAATATTTCCTACTGACTGAAGAGAAAAACCAAGTTGAAGACAAGGAACGGAGTAAAGGAGTTTCTGTGCATGGTACGAGAAGCTGTCATTGTATCAATCAACAGCGTGGTAATGTAGTGATGCTAAATCAGTATTACTTGACCACTGGGATGAACTAGGAAAATGACATACTTTACTGTTTGTTTTTAATTCCTTGCCTTTACTTTACAGTATTTTACCTCCAAGAGTGAAACTAGGTTAGACTTTCCTTAATTTCAAATGTGAGTAACTTATAGTTTACCAATCAGTAACAGGAGACAATGTTTCAAAAACTCAAGTATCATGTACCTGGAATGAGTTTGGGAGGGGCAAATACACCACCATCTCCCTCCTCGGAGTCATGGCCTTCAGTAGTTGAATTTTCTGAACCATCTTCTTGAATGTCATCACCAGGTTCTTTTCCTTCATCAAGTATTTCATCACTACTGCCCTCCGCCTCTGATCCCTCTGAGTCACTGGAGAACATGTGAGTGAAAGCACTGGAGATCTTGTGGAGAACACCATCTTCTGTTTCAGAGTCCGAGTCAAGTGGATAACCTAAGAGAGATATGTATCAGAGACACATGTAGAGGGAGGTCAGTAACACATGTAGAGGGAGGTCAGTAACACATGTAGGGGAGGTCAGTAACACATGTAGGGGGTGGTCAGTAACACATGTAGGGGGAGGTCAGTAACACATGTAGAGGGAGGTCAGTAACACATGTAGGGGAGGTCAGTAACACATGTAGGGGAGGTCAGTAACACATGTAGGGGGTGGTCAGTAACACATGTAGGGGGAGGTCAGTAACACATGTAGGGGGAGGTCAGCAACACATGTAGAGGGAGGTCAGTAACACATGTAGGGGAGGTCAGTAACACATGTAGGGGAGGTCAGTAACATGTAGGAGGAGGTCAGTAACACATGTAGAGGGAGGTCAGTAACACATGTAGGGGGAGGTCAGTAACACATGTAGGGGGAGGTCAGTAACACATGTAGGGGGAGGTCAGTAACACATGTAGGAGAGGTCAGTAACACATGTAGAGGGAGGTCAGTAACACATGTAGGGGGAGGTCAGTAACACATGTAGAGGGAGGTCAGTAACACATGTAGGGGGAGGTCAGTAACACATGTAGGGGGAGGTCAGTAACACATGTAGGGGGAGGTCAGTAACACATGTAGCGGGAGGTCAGTAACACATGTAGGGGGAGGTCAGTAACACATGTAGGGGGAGGTCAGTAACACATGTAGGAGGAGGTCAGTAACACATGTAGGGGAGGTCAGTAACACATGTAGGGGGTGGTCAGTAACACATGTGGGGGAGGTCAGTAACACATGTAGGGGGAGGTCAGTAACACATGTAGGGGGAGGTCAGTAGCACATGTAGGGGAGGTCAGTAACACATGTAGGGGGAGGTCAGTAACACATGTAGGGGAGGTCAGTAACACATGTAGGGGAGGTCAGTAACACATGTAGGGGAGGTCAGTAACACATGTAGGGGGAGGTCAGTAGCACATGTAGGGGAGGTCAGTAACACATGTAGGGGAGGGTAGGAGATACAGTGTCAACTTTATAAAACCAATATGAGAATAATCCCAAGCCAATGTTAACCTTAGTTCAAGCTTTATGTCCAGTATTGTGGTAGAGCACCTTCATGAATAATGTTTACACCTGAAGAGAGTTTGAAACAGGCTGGATGAGAATAATCCCTGAAGAAAGGCTTTTATAACACACTTACTTGACTAAGTAAACAATCTAAAATTTTGCACTACTTTTAATCATGAATATTTTTACAAATGTTTTCTTTTGCACTTTGACACTATTGTATTTACCCCCCCCCCCAATAAAAAAAAAATCTAATTATTTATTTCTACCCATCTTGTTGTACAGTACTGTATATGTACTTGCTGGAGTTACTCTCACAACTTCTCACTATTTAACCAAAGAAATTATGTAATACCATACAAATGATAGCACTGAATCCCACTGTAGAAGAGAGAAAAACGAGAATACTGTATTGTATATCTTGACTGAAGAGGACCTATACAGTGCTCTTATTTTTCTATCTTCTCCTACAGTGGGATTTTGTTCAACTCACTACACTACAGTCTTAAAGTAACCTAATGTGTTAACTCATCAACAAGCTGAGTTCTACTCAAATGTTTCGAGTAACGTTATCAAGTTTTTCATACACGAGGGTGAGGACGCCCAGTAAATATGTGCAAATATAAATATCTGGCCACACTTACAAAACAATCCGTTATTATACAACATTACTTCTATTTATTTTAGATGCTGAGTTTTCCACTACAGTATATAAAACAACAGTAATAATAATACAGTATGTACATTACCTGAAAGATTACCTAAGTCAGTTGTTGAACGTTTGGCATTGGAGCGCTTCAGTTTTGACGCCGCATGTGGCCTGAGAACGACCATTTCATTGTCTTGATATTCTTCATCAGTGGATGATTCGGAGTCTTCGAATGGAAAACTAAGATAACTATTTCTGTTCGCTGTGGAACTGCTATCAATAGAGTCGTAATGACGCCCCGGTCGGCTGCGCTTAATACCGATGGGCTGAGCCTGATGTTGAAGTGTGCGTATGATGGCTTCCCAGGGTCTCATTACCTTGTTGGTATCAGTGACAGGCTCAATGACAGGTTCCCAAGTAGAAAACTCTTCACTATAACAGGATAACTGCAACTGCATTTCTGCTTTGGTATACATTAGCTTAGACCAGTCATTAAATTCTGCATTCATAGCTGCATTAAGGAGAAGTACAGGTACGACCGTCTTAAGTGCCTGTTTCTCAAAGGAAACTGTAATTGCAGACATCTTGATGACTAAACGTTGCTGTGGTTTGGCTGATGGATACTCAGGTTTGATGTAGATTTCTTCATCTGGATTAATTGGTGACACTGTTGCCACAAGTGGCTTAGGGGACCACAAGTCTTCTAAGTCAGCATGTGGAAGTTGAAGCTTGATGGGCACCAACTGTGGACTCATGCTCATGTTCAGTTCCTCAGTGACATCCATCAAGAGGTGAACCACAGGAGGGTTCAAATGAAGATGAATGTGAGTTACTTTCAACTCTGCTCTCACACCTTCCTCAACACTGCGAAATATCCAGTTCCCTTCAATATCACATGGCTCCATGATAGAATAAGGACTTTGTCCAGTGTGAGTGTACATTGTGGCAAACATCTGGCACCTATCTAAGGTTATGTGAAAGCTCTCATTCCCTGGGTGTCGAGAGTAATCGACATGGACTTCACATTTCACAACTAACACACGACTAATCTTTACCTCCGGGTCGGCAAACAGCACTATTTCTGGTTGTTTGACCTTCAGAGAAATTGAAAGTGTTTTTTGTTCATCCGTGTTACTAGTTACAGTAGAGAGGTAGCCACTGGTACTGTCCACTGAACTGGGTGGACGTCGAATAATTCTGACACCATCTACAGTCGTACCAAAGTCCCCAACAAACCCTGGATTTAGAATCCCTCCACTTGTGCTTGCAGTACTCGGGATGGCATCATTAACATACCTGTATAGAGCCAAGGCAAAGCCAACAGACATGTTAAACCGTGTTCTTTCTATGCTCACTTCAACGGCTGCATCACCATTGGGACTAACTTTGTACATGAGATCCATCATGGGTGGGACACTCACACTAAATCTTCCAGAGGTCATTTGTATCTCACTATTATACTGTCCAAATATCTTTTTAATCACATGATAATCATTGTCGGGTCTTACGTCAAACAAATCACAGGAATGTAGAGTGAGTCGCACATCCATACTTCGATCACTGTTCATATCACCGTGTACCTCAATTTCTCCAACTTCTAAGCGACACAATGCAGTTGCTGCATCACGAACTGGTGAGCTCAGTACCTCATCCATGTCAGTATAGAGTGTTAGAGTTAATCCATCCATTGACACAAGGGCATCTGCAATTCGATAAATGTCAATTGAATGCGTCAAGAAAGCTTGTAGTTTGCCCATATTATCATCACTGCCAGCAAGTGGTGTCCCAAGATCTACTGGTGTCAGAGGCTGGGAATGTATGCTAGTGTCCGTGAACTGGGCTTCTGCTTTGTTTTGGGTCATAACAGCCAATATGGTGTTGAGATCACGTTGCCCTAAGTTCACACAGAGGGTCCCCATGTGAACACTTATGTCCCAGGAGAGAAGGTCCCGACACTGTGGAATAAGTGAACGCTTAATATCAGCCCTCAGAGTAGCAGGCTCCAGTATGTACTCTTGCATATCTAATCCACCTCCAAGAGTCATCACAGCTCGACACACGTGCATAGGTCCCAATTCCACTAAAACATTTTCAATTGTTCCTCCTCCACTCGTGGGTGCAAGTTTAAACAAGTTATCTATCTTCAGGTCCCCGAGGCTCAGCACCAACAAACTGGGAGAATCAGACTTCTGAGGAACAAGAACAGTGGGAGCGTGAATATCAATACTTAAACTAAGTTTCCTTCCTGAGATGAATTCTTCAATACTTGCCTCCACTGTTTTTTCTGCTTGTTTAATGGCAACCTGCGTTCCTTCCCTGTTCAAAAGAGGTTCCATAAATCGCTGGAGATCAGCAAAGAATTTGCAAAGAAAGATACATTGCATTCTACAAATTCTGATCCTCAGGGAAGCATCAGGATTCACTGCAAGTGGAGAAGTATCTATTTCTTCTACACCTATGTGTGTGGGGCTAAAATGGACAAGTTTCATATCAAACACTCTATCTTCTTCAAGGTCAATGATCCGTGAGTGAAGAGTTATGTCAGATACATCATCTACGGATAATTCAGAAAGTGATGCGCGAAATATCTTTTTTTCATTAGCTTTAAAGACACATTCTCCCTGAAAACCTCCAACCTTAGCTTGTAAGAAGTCCACTTCATTATCACAGAGTTTGAGATTGAGCGTATTGAGGTGTGAGGCACAGGACCACTTGGTTGCCCCTGAAGGAACTGGTGGGTCTTCAGGACCAGACTTTAGCCATGCCACAAAATTGTTTGGAATACTGACTTTTGGAATTTGTTGCTCTACATGTCCTAGTTTTCCTGAAAGCAATGTGAGGAAATTTGTAAGAGTTATAATAGATCCTCGATGCCACACAACATTGAGGGTCGCAAAGTCTAGCACTAAACTTTGTTCACAGGAATGAAAATGGGTTTTAAAGTCTGGACAATTGGCACGAACCTTTCGATACAATACAGTGGCGATACACACATTACCCATTTGTGGAGATGACACTAACTCCAGGTACTCTCCTGTTGGGCTGTGGTGGTACTTGTCAACCAGATGAAGTGAACTGAGTGTCAATTGTATAGCTGGACCATAATCCATCATGGCTGACTCAAGCACTAAATGAGTTGCTTTTATCATCAGGTACGGTCTGTCTCCGTACTCGCTTGATCTGGATATGCCAATCACTATTTCGTCTATGCAAAATCGAGATAAGACGGTTATCATATTTTTGGGTGAAGTGTTGTCCTCAAACCCAGGCAGGTCAACTGGTTTACCCCATGACTCTCCTTCATCATCACTGTTATCTGATGAAGAGAAATACTTTTCCAGTTCCAGGCTTGTTTGAGATATGGTGTCACTTTGTGAGAGTGGTCGGACATGTCTGAGCAAAGGAGGTGTTGTGTGTGTATCTATTGAGTCTGCAACTAATTTCTTCTTTTTTAGTTTGTTTGAAAGTTTGTCTCTTATGTTTGTTAGTTCTGAGACATTTGGATCTAATAAACAATGATAAAGATCCAGTTGGTATCTTCTTGATGTAACACTGTCTATAGTATCTGGGACAATTATGCCAGATTCTAACACTGGTAAGTGATGTGCAAACTCCACCAAGTGACTTAACTTATTGTCTGAAAGATTAAGTTTCAGAGGAGTTATGTGAATATCCACTTTCTGCCTCGGCTGATGTCGATACTCAGGATGTATACTGTTGGCAAGGTCGATCTTTACTCTGACTCTGGGGAGTAAGTGAGAATCCGAGTCATCTCGTGTTCTGTGAACTCTCCACTCGTCCCCTGAATCGGCAAACAGAACCTGCAGCTGTGACACGGTGATTGTTAGACGATCATAAAGTCGCTCCTCTAATTCCATTCTCGTAGCATCTTCCAGGTCCACTGTCTGTCCACCAATTTCACTGTTGACCTTCAAGCCTCCTATGTCCAGCACTAGTACATTTCCACCTCTCTGAATTGAACCATGTTCTGGTAAGACAATATAAGGGCTCTTGATGTCAATGTCCAGGTTGACTGTCTTGTGTCGAGCGATGGCATACTCCATGGCGGCTCTCCCGGTGTTGACAACCTCATTGAGTGTATCTTTGGCAACATCTTCAAATGGTCGGTACTGCATGTTGGGCACTCTGAAGAAGTAGACCATCTCACAACAAGCATGCTGCCGAGAAAAATAAATTTATTTATAAATTAAACATACTCAAGGGAATAACTAATGAAACATATGTAGGATTGTTACGTATGGGCATATTTTCTGTACACTACTAAAAGTAATGAAAAAACTGAATTGCAGACTATCTTATAACAAAAATAAAAAGCAGGATGTTCAGTTTAGTGAAAATGGATAAACAAATTATATCTGATTTTCATCCAGTCGTATTATGAATCAAAAAGGATGCAATCTGTATAGAATATAGTAAATAACAGCATCATGCAGCATCTCATGAATCACAAACTCACAACACATTCTAAAACACCATCACAACACTATCCACTCACTGTCCTGAATCTATAAATTCCAAGTGAGTATCCCTGCAACCTATGCTTGACTCTGACTGACCTGTATTCTCTTTTACAGGGTACAGTTTCTTGCAGGAGTAATGCTCCACCCCTTGGTGGTGATTCTGTACTCTGGATAAATGTGCGTTCTGTATATTCAATTGCCCTTACCATTACTAACACAACTACAGTGAATAACAAAATATACAGTTTTTTGTTTCTACGTGTTCCGTATTACAATACTCTCACCTTATACATATCTATGAATTATTACTTAAAACTTCACTAGTTTTGCATTATGGGGGTTATCTTAAACTTGACCATCTCTTGTGGACAGCATAATCCACCTTCTCATGCTCAGATCACAGGAATGATGCCACTCACTTGGATATACATATACTCAACCTTGTTGATGTATGATAAGTTATAGATTGTGTGCAGTTACAATACAGTACTTCGCATTCTTTCACTACAATTTCATTACTTAGACATGAGTTTACAGTCAATAGCCATGTTATAAATAAATCTCCATCATAAATAGATTACATTTTCAATACAGGAAAGAACTCTTGGAATAAATAACATGCCAAAAAGTGTTGTGATAACACCGAGTGTGAAATCATTTAAGACCAGAATTAATCAACACTGGCACAGGTTCAAATACAATCTGGAGCCAGTACATGTCCAGTACTGTACTTGCCAACAGAGAATAAAAGAGGAATGACTGACTGCCCAAGCAACTAACTGGCTGATCAGTGGAGAAGAGGGAAGAGTAAATTAGTGTTCATGAACAAAAGGGTAACAATAAGGCACCTGATTGTAAAGGAGTTCCAGGGGATCCAACTTCAAAGTCACAGCATAGTCAGATCCCACATTCAAGGGGTTACGTTCCAAATCAATTGAAAAAGCAATCCCATAACCTGCAGACAGAAGAATGAAGTATATATATATAATTTAGAATCTCAATTTATATATTTTTCTTCGATCCTACAAGTCATCCTCCTGACAGTGCTGATGGTGACAGGAACCAAGAATAAACACAGACTTTTCATTCACTGTCATCCATCAACTCTAACTATTGCAACATTCTCATAAACAGCAGGATATCATGGTCTCCTATCTCTCCTTCATCCTCATATCTAGTAAATTATCCCCATCCTTTTATCTCCTTGATGTTTCTCAACTTAATTCTTGGTTTTTCCTATTTCCTTCCTATCGTCTGTCTCTGCACTATACACTCTGTTTACCAATATTTCCCACCTTATTCTCTCACTATATCCATACCATCTTAACAAATTATAAGAACAATAATTGATTTTTTTTAAATTATGGTACAATATATTCAGTGGCAAACTTTGTGTATAAAAAGAGAGTAAGCTTTCATGAGCTGCTAAGGCCACTTCCAAAATCTCCAAATTTATATTAAGATGAAGAATCAAAACAGTTATGTATAATGGAAAGAAGAGAAACTAACATACAGGTGAATATTATACACAACAGCCTCCAAGTAATGTATACTGTCACTGGCAGGGTATAGTACTGTACAACATTACCCTACCTGCCGATGGTGTACTGTCCACTAGCTTCATAATGTACACTAACTCTTGTTCCATATTTGAAGCTTCTAAATTAAACGATTCCGCTTTGATTGATAGTTTCTGGTATTTGACACCGTAGCGATTTTCTGCACTCATGACGAACCCAGACAGAGATGCCAGTGCTACGTCATGCACGTCATCCTTGAGGGTTAAGCTCACGTTTTGGAGAGACAAATATGCCTTGTGATCTGTAACATGGGAAAATAAAACATGAATGCATTTAACGGTGTGAATATTAAAAATCTTAGCAATCTCATCAGAAATTTTATCCCCTGAATATTTGAGCCTTCTACCTCACAGGGGCTTGTTCTAGCAGTATCAGTAACCTTAATATATTTTCATACTGTCCCATATTCATTCAAAGATAAACCATCTACAGTAATATATTTCTATTATCTACATAAAAATAAACTATTTCTAACTCCTAATCATAACTGTATTTTTCACTTTCATATCAGCACTTAACCTAACGTAACATACATACCAAAGCCTCTTAGTCATTCCTGAAAATAATACATCCTACAACTTACAAATCTTTATAATGAGGGTATTTACTGATCTCGTATTACAGTTAATTACTGTATACACTTTCACCTTTAATAATCTCGGTGCACTTAGAGAACCTTGATTGAAAATAAGATACTGTACTGTATACAGTATTGCCTCTTTATACTGAACTAAGTAGTGAGCAGCCCGTTCGGCATACAGTAGCGAGTGTTTCGATATAAAATAAACATGAAAAAGTTTGGTATTTTTGGTCCAGATAAATCATCACAAAAATTAATTGTTTTGTTTCATAAAATATAGTTTGGTACCACAAGACTTCAACAAATACTAAAAATCATACATAATACAGTAGATCAAAAACACAATAAAACAGATATGAATTTTACAATAAGTACTGTAGGTCTATATTACACAAGCAGCTCCTTCCTTGGCTGGCTTGGTGGTCACAGCTGTTCATAAATGTAAACAGAACACCAGGAATTTCATACACACAATAACTGGGGTTGAGTGTGTGATTTATTAGTTTTTGATAATTTTTTATGAACCAGACACCAAACGAAACTAAACAATATGGGGATTGTGGTAAAGTTACTATGTATGATTTTAACAGGGTCATGAAGCCTCCGATAATGGAGAAGGGAAACTTCTGCCGAGTCATTCCACCACTAACTAATCCTGAATGCTGTACTGTCATCAAGAAGATTATCCCCACCCTGCCTCAGCTAAGAAGAGAGGTCATGTGACCTGAAACCTTTGTTCTGTCTTTCTCCCTTCCTTTGTTCTGTTAGTTGACTGAAGAGGGTCCTTGTATATTACTAGCCTCAAGATTTTGTCTTTTATTTCTCCAATGTGGGTTTTTACTTCATTTACCAGTGTGACCATTACACTTTCAAAATATCATCTACATATCAGCTCACCTCACAATGTGTTACATATATTCATTACTGTATTATTTACTTTAATATCCCTTTAAAATACTGTACTGTACTGTACTGTACTGTATACAGTAATACAGTACAGTTCGTCCCCGAGTTACGTACATCCGACTTACGTACAAACGGCCGATACGTACATCGTTTCTGAAGTCTTTAATTGCAAAAATATTGTCTTAAAAGGGCGAGCAATTTTTAAATTTGGTGGGCGAGCCAGCCGCACCGCGCCGCCACTATCACTGACCATGCAGACGACACGCTAGACGCACCAAAACAACAAGTTTGGTCATTGTGCATACAGTACTTCTCCTGTGAATTTCTGCCCTATTTTGTACACTTTACTCTGTGTGCAATGACTGGTGTAAAGCGTAAGAGTGGTGAAGCCAGTGGGAGTGCTACGAAACGTCAAGCATGTTTGCATTTGATAAGTTGTATTAATTACCACCAGATAACATTATAGGGTTGGGGGATTTTCGAGTTACGTACATTTCGAGTTAAGTACAACCTTTTGGTCCCCATTATGTACGTAACTTGGGGACTTACTGTACTGTACGGTATTTTCTTTATTGTTAAGGATAATATTTCTCGTTTTCCCCTCATTTAGTGATAATTTCACTTCGTGATCGGTTTTCAGGAATGCATCCTGATCACTAAAAGAGAATAATGTACAGTTTCATTTCATGAATCAGTGGCAACGTAGCCATCTCAAGGCCACAGCTGCCTAGTGGCGACGTGTGTTATATAATGAAGATTATGTGGGGGTGCATGGAACCCACTTTCAGTGAAAATGAAGTGGAATACACTTACGATCTGCTTTCAGCAAATTCAGACTTCCAAATTTCTGCATAATCACAGGAACAGCATTTATTGTTGGACACTTCAAGGTGTTTTCTGCTCTTTGTAGCCTCACCCAAATGTACTTGCTTGGGCATTGTTCTCACATTGTGTTATTTATACAGTGGTCCCTCAGTTAATGAACTCAATTCTTCCAGAGGGTCATTCGCTAACCGAAAATTATGTTAACCAAAACCATTGTTTCTATGGGATATTGGGTAATTGGTTCCAGCTCACATAAAAGTATATACAAAGTAAAGCCAAAAATGCATAAAGTCGGAAACACTCCTAAAATTCTTCTAAATCGCCCTTAAATCATTACCGGTATATATATATACGTACATATACACTCTTAATCTTAAATCACTACTGTAATGTGATGCAGGTGATTAATTTTTATCTCTTGTACAAAATATATGACGTTTATATTCAAATTATTCGATGTCCTGCAAGGATTCCAGCAATGCAAATTATATTCTCCTAACTTTAGTCTGAGATATTATATAAGATAAAAACTGTAAGCCTAAAACCCTGGCTGGGAGGGAGGGTGCGGGGGGAGTGAGGTGATATGTTTGACAGTTTCAGCCGAAGGTCTCCTGTGTGTTTATTCAACAGTCCTACTAAGCTTCTCTCATTTTAAAATGCCAGTGAAATGACCTGGGAGAATATAATTAACAGTGCTGGAATTCTTATAAGATAATGATTAATTTGAATATAAACAAGCTATAATTTGCATTAGACATACAAATTTTAGATCTAATTTAAGAATTTTATTACAGAGAGCAAAATTTTTTATTTCTTGTGCAAAATATATGATGTTTATATTCAAATTATTCGCTGTCTTGCAAGGATTCCAGCAATGCAAATTATATTCTCCCAACTTTAGTCTATGATATTATATAAGATAAAAATTTAAAGCCTACTGTACTGTGTAACCACGAAACCTTTGCTGGGAGGAGGGGGGGGGAGGGAGGGAGGGGTGACAGTGACACGTTTGACAGTTAGCACCGAAGGTCTGGTGAAGTATTCATTTGTTTACTGTATTTATGTCGTTTAGTTGATTTTTTGTTTTTTGCTCATAAAATTGCATAGAAGTGACCGGGGAGAATATAATTCACATTGCTGGAATTCTTATAAGACAGTGATCAATTTGAATGTAAACATGCCATAGTTTGCACTCGACAAAAATTTTAGTAATCATTTTGTACATTATTTTGATTACATGCACAGTTCAGCTTTGCCCTTAGGACAGTGTATGCATGTAAATGAGTTTCAATAAATGGATAAAGTTACATATATCGAGCCAAAATTAATAGTTTAAAAACTTTATGTAGACAGAGCTTGGATGGCTAAATTTTAGAATGACCAATAATTTTAATACTTGTAATGTATAAAAAATGCACAAATATAAAAGTGCAAAATTTTCTTGATATTTACTCCATTGGAAACGAATGTAAACATAGAAGAGATTACTGAATTGGCTGAGTACCTCCTCAGCTTATCAGCTGATGTTCAAAACAAAACGTGATTTTCGTAAGGATTTCGTTAATCAAATTTCTTTTTGTTAACCGAATTGAAGATTCTTATGGAAGGTAATTCGTTAATCGAAATTTCGATAACCGTAGCGTTTGTTAACCGAGGGACCACTGTACAGTCATGAGAGAACAGGCATGTCTGCACTGAGTAATAGCCACATGTAGACTGAGTGCAGCGGTTGTGTTATTGAGATGCGGGCTGGGCTGGCGGGACCATGTGGTCCATGTTGTGTAGTTTCACAACAATAACAATGACCGGCAAGATATGCAAGATATATTTTTTTCCAAGATTAATGCAATTTGTCGGACATGTTTAAACTCAAGTGGTCCGGTACTCGAGGTTTTTACTGTACAGTAATCCCTCGGTTAACGAACGCCTCAGTTAACAAAATCTCGGTTAACTAATTACCTTCCATAAGAATCTTCAACTCGATTAACGAACAAAAATTCGGTTAATGGAATCCTTACGAAATCGTGTCAACATGTTTTCACCTGCTTTTGCCTGCTCACCAGCTGGAGTATTAGTCCGCCAATACAGTACAGTAATCAGTTTTAGGGCTTAAATTTGTTACCATTTGAGTAAATATCAAGAAGGTTGTACTATTCAATAATTTTCCAAGTCTTATATTAAACTTATTAGTCATTTTAACAATTATTTAACATAATTGAAGTACAGGGAACTAGTTTTTAGCGCGCCAAACAGCCACTTGACTCACCCAGAATGGCGTCAGTTTGTGTCTCTGCTCAGTGGAGGAAGCATCTTGCTTGAGACTCTCTTGAACATAAACTATTTTTACATTTTTACAGTACAATTATTGGTCATTCTGAAATTGATTTTACATATTGACAATATATAGTGCAGTGCAGTGTTGATTTAAAGCATATAATTTTGAATTACACCAAGTGAACTTAAAATTCTATGGGTGAAATGGCGGCATGAAGCATGGGGTGATTTCTCTTCCACCCCACTGTCTTCTCTTCTCCATTCTCCTCCACCCCACTTCTAATTCCCATCATCATCATCATCAACCAGGAGCCTTCTACATGCACACCTCAAAGTAAGTGTACTTTACTGCATTAATTTTAGTTTGTATGTAATTTTCGGTGAGCTGGAACCAATTACCCAAAATCCCATTGAAACAATGGTTTCGGTTAACGAACTACCTTCTGGAACGAATTGTGTTCATTAACCGAGGGACCACTGTATATTTAAATATTGTAGACACTTGAGGAGGGGTTCAGTAGAGGGTTCAGTAAACAGCGAATTTGTTTGGAATAGAGAAGTACCTGTACTACTGAAATCTGAGGGTTGGTTTGGTATACTGTCTTGTGAATTTTTGTATAAATAAGTTTGGTATAGAGGTAATACTGTATTTTCAATTCCGCTGCCCATTAGATGATGATTACTACCATGTTTACCTTCCCTAGACCGACATAGTGTTAATAAAATCCTTCCATAAGTCTATGTAAAGGGATCATTAATGTTGTATACCTAATCTCCTCCTTTTCAATAACGTTCCTCAACTAATATTCCCAAGTTGACATGTCACCTATGTAGTCATGTCTCATATGAATGAACTAACTCATCTTTCCCTTCATCAGGTAGGGAATCCTCTTTACAATGCATAATATGGACTGTAATGGTGTAACATACCAATATCATCTCTATGCATATCATTTCTTGGTGCTTCTAACTGTAGGAGAGCTGCACGAAGCTGCCGCCGCTCATCTTCGGTCAGGGAGGTAAACGGCCCATTCTTTCTCCGACTCCCCACAATGTCTACGGTCTCTTCATTTACATCATTATCACTTCCTCTTCCCCATAACCAGGACAACCAGCTTTCACTGGAGGACTCTACTGGATGTACTAGACTTGGTTCATCCTGAGAGATCTGCAATCAGAAACAAAAACATTTAGTTCTAATATACAGAATTTTTGGATGACTAATTCTAACTATTTTACAGTGTATTTTCTGGTACTTTAGTCACTGTTAGCTAGAATTAAGTGAAAATATAACAATTAATTTTATCATCAATTCAAGGAAGAAATTTGATGTGTTTTTAAGTCTAGAAGGATGTGGCTTGATAAAAAATTTACATCTTACAGAGACAACCTTCACCACCTACAGTACCTTGATCTTGGCATGCATCCGGGCCAGAACAATGTTGGCGAGGTTTAGTGAATCTTCTAATCTCATCAAATCAGCTTCAAGTTCACTGCTGTATCCTTCCAGTAGAGTCTTCTTGTATAACTGTGTGTACTTCCTGTATATAGCCCTGCAAGAGAAGAGTTTATTTAGAATTCAGCTTAATATCAAAGGTCTGTGGCCACAATTACATTCATATATGATGTTTATGTATGAGGTTGATGATAAATTTCACAAGGATTAGTATTAAATATAGCTGTAACCAGACACACTTGCATCTGAGAGCTTTACACTGAATGCCACCCAAGAGAGCCATCATCAACAAGACTGATAAGGTAAGAACTTCCTGCTCTTAGTAATCAATAAAACAGATCACATAGGTTGCTTCAGCTTTAAAATATACAGTACTTTTCTTATCACTTTCAATATAATTTATTTACCATATCAACCACTTTTATCTGCCTATGTTTTAACCTGGTACTGTATTGCTCAACAACACCAATACTGTACAGCTTGCTGCCCTACCTGTGTTTCTTTATGTCAGGCCAAGAATAAGGTCGAATTTGCTCATGAATTATGGCATTGGCTGCGTACTGCCACCAATCCTCTGCATGACGCTTTAAGGGCACTTCAGGTCGATGTTTCAAAAAGCGTCTGAAAGTTAAGAATGACTTAACGTATAGTACCCTTAAAATTTTAGTTCTTTTAGAATAATACTATTATTATTTATTCAGTAAAGTTATCATACAGGTTTATAAAAGGTATAAACATGTTTATAAACTATGGAGAACTTACCTGCTCATATTAGTTATGTTGAAAGCTTCTGTCAACTCAGTCAGGGCAATGTACTGTTGGTGTGAGAGAGTTAGAGCAGCATCCTTGATAACGGCATCTACCAATAACCCAGGTACTCTTGCTTCCCGTCTCATCTGCTGCCGCATCTTAACCTTGCATCGCACTGGCTGAAGAACTAAACCCACCGATGTAGTTAAGTAGAGAACTAAATCATATAATTTTTCTAATTCTAAACAAAGCTAAAGAAATATGGAATCTCTCTCCAAGTACTACTAAAATATTTCACATCTAGTTTTATACCATTCTTCATCATAACACAACGATGTAACAAACCATTTAATTACTTGAAGATCTTGACGTTATTACACAACACACATTAATATCAAGTCTCAAGACAAAGGCCTTTATAAACATACCAAACTGAAAGGGCTCATCGTTAATAGAGAAAGTGTTAAGCCCCTGTTGTAGGTATTGGTGCCACAGCTCTGAACTTATGTGAGGTTTAACCAGCCGTTGACGATCACTCCCAGGATTGATGTATATTGAGGCAGATACAAAATCTATGACCTTATTAACTGTCGCTGCATTTCCATCTACATGGGCCTTTTTCCATTTACTGAAATACATATGAAAGGAAATAATGTAAATGAAAGTAACTATATATTCAACTTTAAAGAATGACAGAGATAAAGCTGAAAGAGATGAGTCAATTATATAAAATACAGCAAAACATGTAAACTCTAGTCTAAAGGAAAGTAATGTATTGGCAAGAGAAAAGGGCGAGTCATAGAGATTTCATTTATTTTGCCATGGTGTTCAATGGCTAACAGGAGATGGTCTCATTAAGTTTTGGAAAAGGAAATTAATTAAGATATTGGATAATGTATCTTTTGACTGGTACGGTATTCTGCCTATAGGATGAAGCTACATTTCCATTTAGTGAAAACAATTACAAATTGTTTGAAATACTGTACAGAGTATTAAAAAAAAAACAAAAACAAAAAACATGAAGGGTAAAATGGACACAAGGACAAAAGAAAAGTTGGAAGGTCACAAGAACTTTAATACTGTAGTGAACATTTTCTAAACTATGAAAGCAATATACATAGTAACTGTGTGTGTACTGTACAGTGTTTATTGAGATGTTTAAGTTCAGTATTCATCTACATGTCAATATTTAGTTGTACAGGGTACAGGTATGGGAACATTTATCTGGTATGCTTGGGACCTGGGGGTTGACGGATAATTTTTTTCCTGAATCTGTAGCACCAGGTTTGAGAAGACTGTTCAGATCACTAGACTCACCCCAAGAAGTAGTTTTTAACTATACTGTACACTGTAGACATATAAATATCAATAACAAAGAATATAAATACTGTAGTAGAGTAATAATGAAAGCATAAAAAGAGCAAAAGTGATACAAGTTACTGTACACATACTGTAGTGTTGTAGTCGCCCCTGATATTTGCCTTAGCAACGGTGCTCCGTCATGAACCCTCTGGCCTCCACCCACTTGCCAACCGTAGACATGTAAAGCTTTATAACTTATGATAATCATTTCTCTTTTTTCTTTTTACACTTTCTGTATGTAGGATTGTCTGTGCACGTACCAGTAAACAATATATACAGTGGTCCCTCGGTTAACGAACGGTTAACGAACAAAACTTCGATTAACGAAATCCTTACGACAAACACGTTTTGCTGTGAGGATCAGCTGATGGGCTAGTCTGCCAATTTAGTAATCTGTTCTATGTTTTCATTCGTTTCCAGTAGAGTAAATATCAAGAATGTTGTGCTCTTTAATATTTTTGCATTTTTTATATTAAAATTAATAGTCAATATAAAATTTAGTCAACATATTGATAATATATGCAGTACAGGGAACTGGTTCTTTGTGCGCCCATCAGCCGCTTGACTCGCCCACCAGGCGTCAGTTTGGCTTTGTTTACAGTGGAGTGAACATCGATTTTGTTGGTGTCTTGAATATTTTTGCATTCCTACATTAAAATTATTTGTCATTCTGAAATTTAGTTAACATATTGATAATATGTAGCACAGTGCAGTGTTGATTTAAATAAAATAATCTTGAATTACACCTAGTGAACTTAAAATTTTATTGGTGAAATTACTGCATCACACATGGGTCCCCTGAAAGGTGATTTCTCCTCCATCCCCACTTCTTTCTCTTCTCCCTTCTCCTCCACCTCCACTTTTAATTCCCATTATCATCATCAACCAGGAACCTTCTACATACACACCTCAAAGTAAGTGTACTTTACTGCATTTTTTTTTACTTTGTATGCACTTTTCTGTGAGCTGGAACCAATTACCCAATATCCCATTGAAGCAATGGATTCGGTTAACGAACAACTCTGTGGAACAAATTGTGTTCGTTAACCGAGGGACCATTGTACAGTATATATATAAAAATAAGTAAATAAAAATTCATGTATCTACCCAAAATTATGAGTTCAAAAATACTTTAGATTTTATGATAGTTTTTTTTCACTTTTTGTATATAAGATTCAGTGTGTATGTAACTGACAAAAGAATATGAAGAAGAGAAGATGTATTTATTCAAAATTTAGTTGAAAAATTACCGTAACAGAGCTCACAGGTGGGGAATGGTTGGAAATATCTATGCTCGGCCTGGGAATCACTTTTGACACTCATTTTAAATACTGTATTTGCAGGCATATAAGACGCAGCACCACATAAGACGCACCCCTATTTTACAAGGATATTTTGTGGAATTTTTTTTTTTTAGTATGTTTCGTCATACAATTATTAAAAGTGATTTTAAAGTGGTTTAGTAGGGGAAAACATATGATTTTGTGCATGTAAATACAATATACAGTAGTACCCCACTTAACGCGGTCAATAAAACCCACAGGGTACCGTGTTAAGTGAAAACCGCGCAAAGTGAACAACAGAACATATGGGATTAATTCCAATAGAAACTGGCCCGACCCCCAAACTCCACTTTTTCTGACACAATACCTATGTTCTAGTAAAAATAACATCTTAATTTTATGATGGTACATGCACACAATTAATACTTAAGAGAAATAGAGAAATACAGTCGCCAAATTAATGTCCATTCAAATAATGGACTCAACTCCCTTCCCCTCTTCTCACACTACACTCACTGGCTCTTCCCTCTGAGAAATTTTGGGGGGAAACCACTAAATTTTAATAAATAATACCTCAAACTAAAGGTAGGATAATACAATTGACATTGATGGATTCCTTGTAAGACCAGGAATATTTTGAATATAAATGTCATATATTTTACACAAAAGATAACATATTTACTCAGAGTAAACATTACATCTAAAATTTGTATGTCTAATGCAAAATCTATGATGTTTATATTCAAAATAATCACCAAATTGTAAGAATTCCAGCAATGTAAATTATATTCTGGCCGGGTAATTTGTATGAATTTTATGGGCTAAAACAAATATCTTCAGTTAATAAAAAAAAAAATATTCTTCACGACACTATCTGTCAATCAAAGTACCCCACCTTGCCTCCCCATCTCTTCCAACCGCGTGGTCCATCCCAACCCTCCCCCCCACCCCCCAACAATCCTCCCTTCAAGAGATGTTGGGTGAAAAAACTAAATTTTAACATTTAGTATTAAATAATACCTAAGATTAAAGTTAGGATAATATAATTGGCATTGCTGGATTCCTTGTAAGACCTGGAATATTTTGAATATAAATGTCATATATTTTGCACAAAAGATAACATATTTACTCAGAGTAAACATTATATCTAAAATTTGTATGTCTAATGCAAAATCTATGATGTTTATATTCAAAATGATCATCAAATTGTAAGAATTCCAGCAATGTAAATTATATTCTGACCGGGTAATTTGTATGAATTTTATGAGCTAAAACAAATATCTTCAGTTAATAAAAAAAAAATATATTCTTCACACAGTAACAGACGATCAGTCGGTCCCTCCCTCCCCCCCACCAACCCTCCCTACTAGATGTGTGGGAAAACCAGAATATTTACCTTTTTAGTAATAAATAATACCTCGAACTAAAGTTAGGATAATATAATTGACATTGCTGGATTCCTTGTAAGACCAGGAATATTTTGAATATAAATGTCATATATTTTGCACAAAAGATAACATATTTACTCAGAGTAAACATTATATCTAAAATTTGTATGTCTAATGCAAAATCTATGATGTTTATATTCAAAATGATCATCATATTGTAAGAATTCCAGCAATGTAAATTATATTCTGGCCGGGTAATTTGTATGAATTTTATGAGCTAAAACAGGCAGGCAGGCAGGCAGTCAGGCAGGGTGGGGGTGGGGCGAATCTAAAAATAGCGTCTGGAGCCAGACACTGCGCGTATACGTGGAAAAAACCCGCGTTAAGTGAAAGTTTGGCTCTGGCGAGGCACCGCGTATACGTGAAATCGCGCTAAGCGAAACCGTGTTAAGCGGGGTATTACTGTATACTGGAATCAATTAGGAAATCAAAGATAGTAACATAATTCTAACCCAACTCTACCTCTGATCAGAGCAGCTGTGTAGCTTGTTTAAATTTTGGTCAAGAGAATTACCGACAGGAAGTGAAACTCGTATTTTTAGCTGTGATGTTTTGTGATGCCACGATCTGCCACCAGGGTGTAGCACCATCGCTATTGTTTTGGCATCATTGACTCATTGCAAATGGCTGACTGGTGGCTGAACTTTCTGTTAACATTTCTTTAATCTTTCTAGGGGCATTTTTCATTTAGATAATAAACAAATGTTTCTTAAAGGTAATACAGTCATTAAATAATGTAAGATATGTATCTGGTATGGGTTACATATGCTGGGGAAGGAAGTACAGTGAGATGTGTGAGCTTCCCTCTGCCGTTAAGCCAATGTAAGCCATTATTTAATTCTTCGGCAAATTTGCAGTAAGTTTGTGGTAATAGATTGTGATAATTTGGCTTGTTTTTCAGTATTTTATTATTCGTAAAAAAATTTTTGTGCTTAGTGGACTAATGCTCGTCCCAGACTTCCTAGCTAGGTACCTCCGCCTAATGAGCTCGGCCTCCCATCCGTAATACGGGCGCATTAAACACAGGGTAATTTGTGATACATTTAAAAAAAATAGAAAAGGCTTCTTATATGCCAGCAAATACGGCAATTTGTTCCAGAACATAGCCGATTTTTGGAGCGCTCTAGATACTGGGATGCCAGATAAACAGTCCCATACCTGTATATATGTGCATACAGTACATGTATCTGCACATACAGTTTTGTATAAGAAGGCTATCATGAGTATGCTCAAGTATTTTTAAGCATTGTATTTGTAAGTTTGTACTTGTACGTGGGAGTATGACTACATACAGGTATCCGTCGTTTAACATTAATTCACTTTACGTTATTTTAGTTTAGTGATATAGTATCAAATTTTAACACCCTTACTTGCTTACTGATTGGTTAACATTCAGTTTAGCGATGTTTGACTCACTATGATGGAGGAAAACCGAGGATGAGGTGTTCTGTGAGATGGCATGTTGCCTTTGTTACAAGTAATGAAGCTATAAAAGTTGTGGAATGATCATTACAATACTCTAATGTGGCTTAGAAATAAAGAAAATATAATATAAAATTATAAAATAAGAAAAATGAAGAGCATGGGTGTGTATGTGTGGGAAGTGGACATATGCATTGAGGCAGTGAGCTGTAATTGCGGTCAGCTGCACTGTCCCTCCCCCTTTGTGACACAGCAGCCACACACCTTTCTTGAGTCAGCTTGGTGATTGCCCGGCTGAACTGTGTTGCATGTACAGTATAATGTATCAGCAAATGTGAGGAATATATAAAATTATAATAATATATAAAAGAAAAAATACTGCATTACCATTTGACAATTGTTTCATTACACACGGAAGATGAGACAGTGAACAGCTGAGATCTCCCATGCCGCTCCCCCCTACCCCGCTCTGTGAGTTAACTCTCATGCACGTAAGATATGTTTATTCCCTTTATGTTTTTGACCTTATGATAATTATTTCTGTAATTTTTTGGACACATTCTGTATGAACGATTAATCATGAGTGCATGAAAAGAAGTAATATTTGTTTTTTAAATTAAGTTAATCTTTCCCAAATTGTGAGTTAAAAACAACAAAGACACAGGTCACAGCCTGGAATGGTAGGGGGGTGTAGCTACAGTGACAGTCTGACTGGCAATACGTTAAGTTCACACATACACTTAAATGATTAACCCACTTACTGGTTTGTTGTGTCCGCTGACAAACTCTGCAAACACACTCCAATAACCAGTGGTCTCGGGCAGGAGTTAGTGTCTTCGTACCGTATGTGGACGTTGTTGATGTGCAGCTCCAGGTTGTTCCATATTCTATTATACAGTAAACCTGAAATTAATAAAACATTTGACAGGTTTTTAAATGTGATGGTGTCAGCCCATTCTACCATACTTTTCACTTACAAGTCTTTACTTTCATGTTGCTGAGTAGCCTTAATCACCACCTCAACACCTTGAACAGCACCAACTGCCCACATTTTAGGTGTGATGGGTTACCTTCATAATGATTTAGTGACTGTTCTAATGTATTAAATCGAAGGGGAAAACGTGTACCGTAAGAGTTCATGCAGGGGGTAGCGTTGGACAAAATTGGGAAAAAAGTTGAAGAGGCGACAGTTCCTAGACAGTTACAGTAAGGAAAGTTTTCTCAGCATCAAAATGTTTTCCTAACTATGTAGTTTTCACATGTGAGTATCATTTGCGAATTTAAAGAGTAAATAATAAAGTTAAGCCGATAATCAAAATCCATTTTTTCCAAATATTTTAAATGTTGCAAAACTTTCTTTGGCAGGAGCATAACAGAGTACATAGAGTAATATAACTAGTGAAAATATTATAAATTTGTCTATCTTGATAATTTATTAACAATCCGGGGTGCTTGATATATCTTGTAATACAATTTTCTTTAAACGTTTTCCCTTGTCTTGAATCTTCTTCCTTTTTTTTATCTGTACAGCAGCTACAGGATAAGTAATTTTGTTGCTGCAGATTTTTGCCCAATTTTTTTTCTTCTGAGTTCACTGATGTCTGAAGTCATCCCCAGACTGTCCATACAGGCTCTAACAGGTACAGTACAGCCATTGAATTAACACTTTAGTCCGAAGTCACCCCATCTCTGGGTTAACTTCAGACACCTTTAAATTTTATCTTTACAGAAAGTGTGATGTTTGCTGAATTTCTGTTGACATGTATGGATAGCCCATTAGTTAACACACCAATAGCATACATAATAAAGGCATTTTTGCCTTCAGACTTAAACCGCAGCTTAGAAAAGCCTCAAACACTGTCCTCAAACACTGTATGTGTATCTGGTACATGGTACTGCTATATAATATTTCAAAAGGTATATAAAGAGACCAAACTGTAAGATTAAGAGATATGCACCACAGAATTCCCACATATTTAAAACAGCTCCTGGTATATCTAAAAAGGATTACAGTTTCATGGATTTATATACTGTACACTACTGTTCCATAAAACAATAAAATTAAGCAGACCCCAGAGAGAAGTGGCATCTTGCAGTTCATCAATAGGTGTTGGGTCAGGAAATAAGTATGCCAGGGTCTGTCTCTTCCTCGCCCGCTCCAGGTCTCTCTCCCGTTCCTCGTCATATTCAACCACAGGAGTTACAAGTACAAACACATCCTGGGAATAACACAGAGAATGTGGTAATTTGTGATGGCATTATTCCACAATAACAATCTATATTACTTTGGTTATCATTATCTCAAATGTTTTACAGCCATTTACACCAAAATCCTAAATACAGTACAGGTACAGTATAAGTAAATCATGCACAGTCACCTGATAACTGATATAATTCTCAGTTCAATAAAAGAAAATGTTATGTTTCCACACAAAGTTTTTAATACAGTATCCTGTACAGTATTTATTTTATGAAAAAAACTAACAAAAAACACCAGAACGGGCACAGCCACAGTTAATTATTGTTGTTATTACAGTATTATTATTATTACAATATTGATATTGTACACTATAAGTTCATTCCCCTTACTAGTTTTGAAGATTTAAAACTGTGCATAATAAAATACATCAATCTTAAATTTCCATGTTAGAGACTAAATATTATACTGCATTACCCATTACCCATCTTATTAAAGTTTTAACCAAAAATGCTATGCAAACTGCTGGAAAATGTAGAACAAATACAATACAAAGTCATATGTGGCTGACAAATAATAATTAGAGTAACAATCTTCAAGTAATAAGATATACATATACCAGCAGGAGCACCATTAACTCCTTCACTACAGGGACACCACTCAACATTTTATTTGGCTAAAGTCAGATGATTTTATTCAGCTCAGAGGGGACCCCATACACAAGGGGTTAATAAGCCAACACACTAGCAACTGTTAACTCACCTCAATATTAATGACCACTGGCTGGGTGAAGAAACTACTGAAGGGAATTGTAAGAGATATCCTGCCAATTACACCCTTCTTCACCTCTATGGGGAGTGGATTTCCATAGAAGATGTCAAGAAAAGACTGCAAGACAGATGAGAGAATTTGTTTGGTAATATGAGCCCTCCAAACTGTGGTTGACCTAACACATTTTATTACTGAAAAATGTTTATGAATATCTACACTATATACAGTATCAACAAACACTTGACTTGGATAGGATCACCTGAAGATTAACCCTCTCAACTTATTTCAACTTAAGATTAACCACTCTAATGCAACCTAACCTAAGCCCCTAGGCAGTGCTGGGGTGACTAGTAATTATGAGGTGAAATAAGTTGTGGCAAATCTTCAGCAGATCCCTCTGCCTTAACCATTAAAAATGACAAAATAAAAATACTGTATAACAAGGACTATACCAACACTTTCTATGCCAATTAGACTAGTAATTCTTGGAGCAGGATTATAACAAGTTCCTAATTCTATTGGGATATCATTAAACAGTCAAATAGTTAATTATCTCCTTCAAGAGGCAGCCAAGAACTCACCAGGGCATCCCGTCTGATCTTGAGGTTGGTGAGGTTGACCTGGCCTGACAACAAGGCATCATTAACCTCCTGTGTGTTCACATCTTCTAAGTACTGCCCAAAGAATCGATTGACTAAAGCAGCTACAACCTTCTTCGCTAACCATTCCATACTGTTGATGTATTTACCACATCATCTAAAAAGAAAAGGCCCTTTCTTTACAATACTGAACAGAAAAAATACAGTATTTACAATGTACTGTACAGTAATAAACACAAAGTAAAATAAACCTGAAAAAATCTAATATGTACTGTACAGATTTGAAAGAATCATTAATTGGATACAGAAGTTGACATTGTTGAGTGAATAAAATGAGTACTGTATATAAATTAATAAAAATATTTATAATGTAGTAAATAAATGCTGGAACATTAAAGTTTCATGGTATTAAATGATTAATTCACACTACTGTACAGAATATTAATGATTATCATTAAATGATACTTATTTATTTATAAAATAAATAGTCATGTCTTGCCTATTTATTCATTTAAATTAGAGTGATTTGAATGTACAGGGTACCTTTAATGTATGTTTTTCTTCCATAATACTGTACAGTACTACTGAAAATACAAATCATATCACAGTTGCACAATGATTGGATGGTTCTGCCCAGTATGTGTTACCACTTTATGGAAAGATAATGACACAAACATCTAGACCGAACACATCATGAACCACTAAGTCAACTTAATATATAATATGGTTGAACATTCAAGAATGAATTTATAAATAGTTATGACTAAGAGGATGGTAAGCTAAAACATGATCTCATTATCTCCTCCATCCATACTAAAAATCATTAAACTCATAATGTTCAAGGTCATAGAATTTGACAGCTATGAGGCCTTTGTTTCTAGTAACCTAGCAGATAGGTTACCGGTACTACCGGTATCTTTAAGAGAAAAAATACAAGTTATTTGTATTAAAAACCTCAATAAACATTCATAGTTTTGAGAAGTTACTCTCCCGGTCATATGACACAAATCTTTTAGGAACTTTTATAATTAAACTACAGTATTACCCCGCCTAACGCGGTTTCACTTAACGCGTTTTTTCATATACGCGGCGCCTTGCCAGAGCTGAACTTTCACTTAACACGGATTTTTTCCACATATACGTGGTGAGTGTCCGGCTCGAGACGCTATTTTCAGATTTGCCCCACCCGCCACCCTGCCTGACTGCCTGTTTTAGCTCATAAAATTCATACAAATTACCCGGCCAGAATATAATTTACATTGCTGGAATTCTTATAATTTGGTGATCATTTTGAATATAAACAGCATATATTTTGCATTAGACATACAAATTTTAGATAAAATGTTTTCTCTGAGTAAATATGTTATCTTTTGTGCAAAATATATGACATTTATATTCAAAATATTCCTGGTCTTACAAGGAATCCAGCAATGTCAATTATATTATCCTAACTTTAGTTTGAGGTATTATTTAATACAAAAAGTTAAATATTCTGGTTTTCCCATACATCTCCTTGGGACGGTTGGTGGGGGGTGGGGGGGAGGGAGGGACCGACTGACCATCTGTTACCCTGTGAAGAATATTTTTTTTTTTTATTAACTGAAGATATTTGTTTTAGCTCATAAAATTCATACAAATTACCCGGTCAGAATATAATTTACATTGCTGGAATTCTTATAATTTGATGATCATTTTGAATATAAACATCATATATTTTGCATTAGACATACAAATTTTAGATAAAATGTTTTCTCTGAGTAAATATGTTATCTTTTGTGCAAAATATATGACATTTATATTCAAAATATTCCTGGTCTTACAAGGAATCTAGCAATGTCAATTATATTATCCTTACTTTAATCTGAGGTATTATTTAATACAAAATGTTAAAATTTAGTTTTTTCACCAACTCTTTCTCTTGAAGGGAGGATTGGTGGGGGGAGGGTTGGGACTGACCGCGCGGTTGGAAGAGGGGGGGGGAGGCAAGGTGGGGTACTTTGATTGACAGATAGTGTGTGAAGAATATTTTTTTTTTTATTAACTGAAGATATTTGTTTTAGCTCATAAAATTCATACAAATTACCCGGCCAGAATATAATTTACATTGCTGGAATTCCTATAATTTGGTGATCATTTTGAATATAAACATCATATATTTTGCATTAGACATACAAATTTTAGATAAAATGTTTACTCTGAGTAAATATGTTATCATTTGTGCAAAATATATGACATTTATATTCAAAATATTCCTGGTCTTACAAGGAATCCAGCAATGTCAATTGTATTATCCTAACTTTAGTTTGAGGTATTATTTATTAAAATTTAGTGGTTTTCCCCCAAAAACTTCTCAGAGAGGGAAGAGCCAGCAGTGTAGTGTGAGAAGAGGGGGAGGGAGTTGAGTCCATTATTTGAATGGACATTAACTTGGCGACTGTATTTCTCTATTTCTCTTAAGTATTAATTGTGTGCATGTACCATCATAAAATTAAGATGTTATTTTTCCTACAACATAGTTATGTGTCTTCAAAAAGTGGAGTTTGGGGGTCGGGCTGGTTTCTATTGGAATTAATCCCATATGTTTTGTTGTTCACTTAACGCGGATTTCACTTAACGCGGGACCCTCTGGGTTCTATTGACCACGTTAAGTGGGGTACAACTGTACTGTAAAGGGGGACTATAAACTATACTCCAGAACAAACAAAAACAACAGAGAACTTTGCCCTGACCCTTCACTACTGGATGCCACATTTAATATTTTATTCAGCAGAGAGAGCCATATCCAAGGAGTTAACACATTACTGTATGTCGTGTAATGATTACTGGTATGTTAAACATAAGTCGTACACAAATTAAAGTTGTAACAAATGAAAAGCAAATGAAATGTTACCAATTCATACACTGTTTATTATAATGATATAAAATTTATTTTAGACAGATGGATACAGGGGTCGGTGGTTCGATTCCAAGGCTACATCTCTGTTGCACACTTTTGGCAAGTAAAGTGCTGTACATGTATTGGGTATGCACCGACTCCACTACTGGGTCCACTACATAAAGTACATTCAAGTAACACCCGTCCTATAAATAAAATTTAAACTACACTGGTGTAGTGGCACAACTGTTCTACACTATTATCGATAAACCTAGAGCATCAGAATGCATTGATTGATTTCCTTAATTTTTCCCACAGATCTTCTTTGGATGATAGTAAGTAATAAAAATGATACGGCAATGCGCAGAACCGAATAGAACCTGACATAACCAACCAAAGAAACAAACCTAACATAACCTAACTTCTTAGCCGGAGGCAAACCCCTGCCACATTAAATATAAAGTATTTAATTTGATATCTGGTAACAGTAAAAGCAACTTTCTTGAAGTGGTATGGTGTAATTTTACGTTTTTTTATGCATGTGAGAGTAAACTTGAACCAAGTGACCCGCTTGGTGCAAGTGTAAACAAACAAAGAGCAGACAACAACCGCACCAAAAACGGCAACTTTTTTGGCTTAATATTTATGGTAAACAATTAATTTCTTCGCGTACAAAGCACATCGAGACATCATTTTAGTGTCATATGATCAGTTTTTCACTGTATTTTACCATGCAATATTCCTCATACTTCATACCCTGCCCACTACAGATGATTTATGATCATCAGCAGAGAACTAGAATTTTTTTTTAAATATGCTTATACTACAATTACAATAAATAATTGTTACATCTGTGGAAAAAATATTAAAAACTGAACAACGCCTTCTGGTGTTAGTCGTCTGCCCTAGTATTACCCTCTTGTGCAGGGTATGGTGTAATAATGTGCAGCTCTCGAGGGGCAGCTTTAGTTACATTTTGAGAAGCTGTGAAGAAAAAATCCGAAGGTACCGCTAAAATCTATGAAACTATAGCAGTGTCCTGGACAGCCAAGAAAGTGTAGAGCCACCACCAAGACTAAGCCAAGTAATATGGCAATAGTCACTTTGCTGACTTTGTTATCACAACAACATCCGTTTTCAACAGGAAATAAGATAACCACACCAACACTGCCCTCTTAAAATTAGATATTGAAACATCTTACTATGTATTCGATGCTGTAGACAAGACTGACATGTCGACACAGCAGAGGTCCCAGTTGTGACTGATAAGGTAAACCTGGCCAACTACCTGGACAGTGTGAAGATGTTGCTACCATTATTCACCACCTCTTAGATTAGATACTTTATCTTGTCGTCAAGTGGTTGTTCTTATCTTTACTCTTATCAGCCATTTAAACTAAGCGTCATATTAAACTACGCAGACTGAACTAGAGGCCTACAGGTGTGGTGGAGCAGTATGAGCGCCCCGGGTTGTTGTTGTTTACAGATGACGTCACCAATGTTTTGATCAAGTCGCCAGTGTCAAGGTTCACATTAGTTGTTTTTTTTAATTATTAATTTTGCGGACATATTCTTTATGTTTTACCATACTTAAGAGTCTGCATAATAGTAATTTAAAGGAATTAATGTGCATGTAATACATTAGTTGCCTTTTACTTTTATCCTCTTGGCCACTATTCAGTCATCAAGGGCTGATCACGGGGGAGGGGGGAGCCTGGGGTCCAGACCCCCTTTTCACCAGAAAATACCAATACTTTTTCTTTAATGTAGCATTGTATTGTACTCAGACATTTTTGTATAGTAACAAGTATTTACTATCGACTTCAGAATATCCCCTAATATCAAGTGCGCATGGCTTTAAAATGGCCTCAAAATGCCCATAATATTGGTCACATTTAAAAAAAAAAATCTGGGGGCATACAGGGCCAGCCCCCCAAACCCCCCGGTTGGATGGGCTTGTAGGGGTATCGAGATATTAAAGTTGTCTAGCACTCAGGATGGAAGGAAACTCTAATGTGGTTTTCTTGTATAATATATAAGTTATATGATAGACAGTCTGGTGCTGGAGGTGCTGTGTGGTGAGGGGCTGCTTGGTAGAGACGTGCGGTGAGTAGCTTGTCGAAGGAGGTATGTGTGCAGGAGCTCCGTTAGAGAAGATGTTGCCTGTTGCTGGCCTCCTGGTTGAATGAAATGTTAACAGTGTGGAGCTTGCTGGAGGAGATGTTGCTTGTTCAAGAAGATTGGTCAGAATGCATCTCAATGGAGAGACAGAGCTTATATACACCCAGCAGCGGCTATGAGTCATGGTGGAAAAACCCGAGAAGTAGCCGGTGACTAGTTCCGTTGCTAGGATACGGCGGGCAATGGAATGCGGATACGCTTGGTTGCTAGGGAAGGCGGTAACAGGTGGTGAGTGGCAGCTTGTAGGGAAGACGTCCACTACAATACTCCCCCTCCCCTCCCGGCGCGGCGGGAGGCTGGATGTTGTCCGGGTTGTGTCCCACACATAACACATACCGGGCAGGTGTATGTACGACTCGACCGCTACGTGTAACAACTCCGTCCAGTGACACAAAACCTGTGGGAGAATTAGGAGGAGAAAGAGGGTTTGGGATTAGAGGAGGTTGTACAAGCAATGGTTGTTGTGCTCCTGCTGCTGCAGGGGCTGCGTCAGGAGGAGGGTCCATGGCAGGAGCAGGTTCAGGTTCTATGACAGGAGGAGGGTCTATGACAGGAGCAGGTTCTATGATAGGAGGGAGGCTTACTACAGGTTCAGGTTCTATGACAGGAGCAGGTTGTACATGAGGGTGAAAAGAGGGTGCCCAGAAATGTCGTGGGCGTGGTGTTGCTGCCGGTGGTAACTGCGGGTGGACTGGTGCAGGCGTAGTTTGTTGATGGTGCTGCTGGGCTGGGGGCCCGACGGGTAAGGCGGCCGGTTTGACTCTGTCTATGCTGACGGTGTCATGTCTGCCATTCCGGATAATTGTCAGGAACTTTGCAGAACGGGTAACCACCTGGAAGGGTCCATCGTAGGGGCGTTGTAATGGGTTGCGGTGAGCATCATGCCTGACGAAAACATACTCGGCTGTGAGTAGTGCAGGAGGGATGTGTTCAGGGCGCCGAGTAGGCTGGCGTGGAGCAGTAGCTCTGAATGCAGAAACTGCTTGTCGTAGCTTTTGGAGTAAGTCGTGACGAACGGCTGGAGTGGCTTGATTGGGATCAGGAGGGAGTGAGAAATCCCCGGGTAGCCGAAGGGGCTCGCCTAGTGTCAGATCTGCTGGGCTACAGTCCATATCCTCCTTGTGTGACGCACGGATGCCGAGGAGCACTAAGGGAAGCGCATCAGTCCAGCTGTAAGGGTCGTGCTGTGCCTTGAGTGCGTCCTTTAGCTGCCGGTGAAAACGTTCTACCATGCCGTTGGCTTGAGGGTGGTATGCTGTAGTGCGTTGTCTAGACGTGCCGAGGAACTGTAGGAGGTGCTGCCAGAGTTGTGACTCAAACTGTACTCCTCGGTCAGTGATTACGGTAGCGGGGGGGCCAAAACGGGAAACCCAACCGGACATGAAGGCGCGGACAGTAGTCTCTGCTGTAGCGTTGGGCATGGGAATTGCTTCTGTCCACCTGGTGAAACGGTCGACGCAGGTGAAGATGTAGGTGCTACCGTAGGATGATGGAAGAGGTCCCACGATGTCGAGGTGTACTACTTGAAAACGTCCTTTGGGAATAGGAAAGGCTTGTAAGGGGGCCCGTATGTGACGATGTATTTTGGAGGACTGGCAGGCTAGGCACTGGGCAGCCCATTTCTTAGTATCAGACTTGATGCCGGGCCAGACGACACGTTGCGTGAGGAGGCGCTGGGAGGCCCGCACACCCGGGTGGCTGAGACCATGGATGCGGTCGAAAACAGCGCGGCGGTGGACGTGAGGCACGAACGGTCTAGGCTGTCCACAGGATACGTCGCACCACAATTTTATCTTTGTGCCAGGAACAGGGAGTTCTTGGAGTATGAGGCCTGAGGGGGATGTCTTGTAAGCTGCCAGGTCTTCGTCTTTCTCTTGAGCCGCGGCTAGCTGCCCATAATCAATGGGTGGAGATGAGGGAAGAATGGTGGATATACAACGAGAGAGGGCGTCGGCGATCTCGTTGTGGCTGCCTTTAATGTGTTGGACGTCGCTGGAGAACTCCGAGATGTAAGCCAAGTGGCGCAGGACACGAGGTGTATGTGACTGGGAAGCTGAAGCGAAAGCGTGGACGAGGGGCTTGTGATCAGTGAAGATGGTGAACTGACGGGCCTCGAGGAAGTGTTGGAAATGTCTGACAGCCAAGTATATGGCCAGGAGTTCTCGATCAAAAGCGCTGTACTTGAGGTGTGGTGGTTGAAGCCGTTGTGAGAAGAAAGCAACGGGCATGAAAGTTCCGTTGATCTCCTGCTGTAAGACGGCGCCCACTGCAGTAGAAGAAGCGTCTGTTGTGAGAGTGGTCCGGGCGTTAGGTGCGGGGTGGGCCAGGAGGGTGAGGCGTGTGATGTGCTGTTTGATAGTGGTGAATGCCGTAGTAGCCTCTTGAGTCCACATGAGAGACTTGTGAGACTTCTTTGGGCGTCCCTTGAGAAGGTCGTGTAGGGGGGCTAGGACGGTGGCAGCTTTGTCAATGAAGCGGTGGTAGTAGTTGACTAAACCCAGGAACTCCCGGAGTTTCTTCGCCGTTTCAGGTTTGGGGAACTCCCTAATCGCGGTTATCTTCTGTGGTAGGGGTTGTATGCCACCGGGCGAGACTCTGTGACCGAGGAAATCGATGGCCGAGGTTCCAAAGACGCACTTAGCAGGATGAACTTTCATGTTGTTGTTCTGCAGGCGTTGGAGAAGGAGTTGTAGGTGGTGGTGGTGCTCGGCAGGCGTCGAAGATGCGACGAGGATGTCGTCAATGTAGACGGTGACAAAATCGAGGTCGCGAAGCATATGGTCCATGAACCTCTGGAAAGTCTGTGCTGCATTGCGTAAGCCAAAACTCATGAAAGTGTACTCGAAGAGTCCGAACGGAGTGGTGATGGCTGTCTTCTGGGTATCTGCCGGTGCTACTGGGATCTGGTGGAAGGCACGCTCCAAGTCGATCTTCGAGAAGATAGTCTTGCCATGAAGTTTGTGGTGAAAGTCCTGGACATGCGGAATAGGGTACCTGTCAGGTTTGGTGACGAGATTCAGGGCTCTGTAGTCGCCACACACCCTCCACTCGCCGGGTGTTTGCTTAGGAACCATGTGAAGAGGCGATGCCCAGGGACTCCTTGAAGGGCGAATGATGCCGTCTTGCAGTAGTTTGTTGAATTCTGCTTTGGCTGTGTACAGGAGCTCAGGGCGCAGGCGGCGAGGGCGTGAAAAGACAGGTGGTCCTTTGGTTTCGATGTGGTGGAAAATTCCCGACGTAGGTGGTGGGGGTAGGGAGACTCGGGGTGAGAAAAGCTCCTTGAATTCGTCGAGCAGGGAGGAGAACTCGTTGGAAGGCGCAAGACAGGTGATAGCGTCCGTGTGTCTGGCACGAGAACCATGGATCTTGCGTGCTGTAGGCTCATGAATGAGGCATAGATGACTTGGTTTGACGCCGAGCTTGTGGAAGGTGAGGAAGTCGAAACCAAGGATGGGTTGAGACACGTCTGCTATCACGAATAACCAACGCAGAGTCTTGGGCAGACCGAGGTCTAAGGCGAGGGTGCGTACGCCGTAGGAGGCGATGGAGGTACCGTTGGCAGCGAACAGGTCATACGAGGGTTGCTTTGACTTGTCTCGTAGTGAGGGAGGGATGAGGCTGACCGATGAACCGGTGTCGATGAGAAACTTCTTGCCGGAGGTGCGGTCGGTGACGCGCAGTAATGAGACGCCTGGAGGGACGGAGGCTGAGGCGTCTACCAGCCTCCGGTGTTGCCGTTTCCCGAATAGGTGCAATAGGGCTCACAGTTTCGAGCATAGCGGCCGAAAGTCTGGTGATACCAGCAGAGGGTAAATTTGTTGTGCTGGGGGTTGGCTGCTGTGTGTCGGAACTTGTAGGGCGTAGTATGTGAGTCAGGAACCGGCGCAGCAGCGGGTATGGAGGAGCAGAACTGCTCAACAGTGTCCATCCTGCGGTTCAAAATTTGCAACAGGTCCTTGATGTCTTGTGAGGAATTGCTCGGCTGAGGGGCGTTGACCCGGCTTACAAGTTCGATGGTAGGTACTGGTGTGACCGTGGCGGCAAGGGGTGCAGCAGCGCATTCGTTAAAAATTCTATCTGCCGCGGTTGCATATAGTTCCGGTGTCGTAGAGTAATCTACTGCGGACAGGATGTTGCGTACTTCTGTGGGTAGCTTTTGTGCGTGAAGCTGGCGCAGGATAGAGTCGGGGAGTCTGTCTGTGTGACGGGAGTTCTGCCGACACATCTCCTCCCAGAGACGTCCCGGGGTTGAGTTCCCGAGGGAGGTAGAGGATAGATCTTGCAGGAGATTGGGGCTGGTCTGTTGATAACACGTCTTCAAGGCAGCCCGCAGGGTAGCGAATTTGTTGTGATCTGGAGGGTTGGAAATGGTTTGTGAGACCCGCGTGGCCACTTCCGTGGGTAAGGCACAAAGCAGGGCGCAATACTTTTGTTCGTCGGTCGCTCGTGAGCCGGCGAGGGCTGCTTCCACATGGTCAAGCCAGTCCTCGACGTTGTGGTTGAAAATCGGCAGAGAGATCCGTCCGTCCTCCATCCTGTGTGAGTGCTTATCTCCGGGAGTCACCATTGTAGGGGTATCGAGATATTAAAGTTGTCTAGCACTCAGGATGGAAGGAAACTCTAATGTGGTTTTCTTGTATAATATATAAGTTATATGATAGACAGTCTGGTGCTGGAGGTGCTGTGTGGTGAGGGGCTGCTTGGTAGAGACGTGCGGTGAGTAGCTTGTCGAAGGAGGTATGTGTGCAGGAGCTCCGTTAGAGAAGATGTTGCCTGTTGCTGGCCTCCTGGTTGAATGAAATGTTAACAGTGTGGAGCTTGCTGGAGGAGATGTTGCTTGTTCAAGAAGATTGGTCAGAATGCATCTCAATGGAGAGACAGAGCTTATATACACCCAGCAGCGGCTATGAGTCATGGTGGAAAAACCCGAGAAGTAGCCGGTGACTAGTTCCGTTGCTAGGATACGGCGGGCAATGGAATGCGGATACGCTTGGTTGCTAGGGAAGGCGGTAACAGGTGGTGAGTGGCAGCTTGTAGGGAAGACGTCCACTACAGGCTCGCTGCGCCCACCATGTTCCCCCACCCACAACTTCTTGGACTCCCTCTTTTCATTTTCCTGGATCCGCCCCTGAATCTTACCGGGAGATTGAAAGAATCTGAAAACAATATTCAGTGACCTGCCCGAAACGCTGACAGGTGCTTTTGAAAGATTTCTTCTTTGTATTTTGCTGTTTACTGATTACCGAACCTTACGGCACTTGCCACATTAATTTTAATGGTGTACTGTTTAAGGAATACAGAAGCACCACCTTATGAACGCGAATTTCAAATGTTAGTATAGAAATTTTTTTATCTTTTCTTAATTATGTCTACAGGCCGCCAAACTGGTGTCAACACTGACACCAGTTTTTCAACAGTGCAGACACACGTGGCCCGGTGGCCGCCGGAACTTTTCCAGCGTCATCTATTATATTATATAAGTCAGATGATGAAGTATCTTTTTTCTTCCGGAAAAGTAAATCACTCTTCATAAGATAATTCTGTTATTTTTACTCACAAAGAATATTTTGTGTTATTTACAAATGCAATAAAAGCCATAACTAATTATCAACTGTAATTTCCTATTGAATATTATGATTTAGAAATTTTGGAACTGGATATTCTTATTTCAATAAGTGATCAGTAAGAACGGTCCCTTAAGAAAAATGTACAGAGAAGTTTTACGCCTCTAAACGTCATCACAAGGAAAAACATCGTAAATATTTATATTACCTAACCTAACCCCTATTGCTCATATATCCGACCAACCTATTTGAAACTATCCAGTGTGTTCGAGTTAACGGTAATGTTCGGTAACTTGTTCCACTCATCCACGAATCTATTTTTAAACCAGCGTTGACCTATTTCGCGCCTAAATCTAAATTTGTCTTCTTTAAAACCATTGTTTCGAATTCTCTCTTTAGGAGTTTTTTTTTTGGGGGGGGGGGGATAAGCCACCCGGGCACAGGTCACTGACCCATATCAGGTCATGGGGGGGGGAAGGGGGGCGAAACAACAACAATGTAGTGATGGGTTGTCAGACCACAGCTTACATCGCAAGGAAAGCCAGACTTGACCCGACATTGGGGAGGTCAAGTGTAGGGTGGCTCTCACGGTGGACCGGGGGTTACAAATCAACTAGCTCCCCTCCCATGTGACATGTCACCACAACAGACATGTAAGAAGGCACCGGCCGGCTCTCTCCCAATATACACAATATCCTACACCGCAGAAAGAAGTCCAGACCTGACCTCACATTAGCCAGGTCAAATGCAACCCTCGGAGCCCAACTCAAGGGGCCACAAATCAACCAGGGCCTCTCATGTCACACGGCCCCACCTGATGACTTCTCCAGAAAGTACAACCAAGTCTCTGAACAAAGTCCAGACCTGACCCTACATTAGCGAGGTCAAATGTAAGGAGACCCTTCGCCGCCCCCCCCCCCCCCCCCCCCCCGACCAGCTGAACCTGACGGCTCACATCCCAATATATAGGACGTCCTAGTCCTCCCTCAGCGAATTCGCAGAGAGAGATACCCGGAGACAGAGTCAGAGAGAGAGACACACAGGGATCGGAGGAGGAGGTCCACCACAGCCGAGTCCCGCTCACGGGAGGAGAGTCGTGCAGGACTTCCCTCCGGTGTCCCAGCTAAGCAGTCGCCCTCCAGACACCAGTGTCCCAGCTAAGCAGTCTCCCTGCTAGGCCTCCCCTAGGTCACGTGAGTGTTTGTCAGAGCTTTCCACGGGATGAGTTACTTATGTGGGAAGTGTATTCATTTCATGTTCGTGTCCGAGAATCAGTGTCTAGTAACGTAATAATGACCTAGTAACTTCAATAGAAGGTGTTATTAATGTGTCCATGTCATGTTCGTAATTAATAAAGAGTTGTAACGAAGCAGTGTTTGACAAGTCGCCTTTAAGAACGTAATAGATGTGTATTGACGAAAAGATACGATAAGTGTACGATAAGTGTAAATAACTATCACGGCCACGCTACCAAAATCTTCCTCTCTTTTATACTCTTATACTATCAATATTCTTCCTATATATATCTCTATATCTTCTACTCTTAAATCTTTGTACAACAACAACAACAACAACAACAATAATAATATATATTATTATTATTATTATTATTATTATTATTATTATTATTATTACAACAATTAATAGCAAATTAATACAAATACAAATAAAATAATAATACAAAAAATAATAATAACCATAAATAAATACAAAAACGAAAAAATAAATCAAGAGTGAGAAACGATACACATTATGTATGTTGTGTTGTCCAAGTAAGAGAAACAATTGAGACCCTGCAATTGTGTGTAAATGAGGCAGAAAGTCAGAGAAGCAACCTGGTACTTGGTCACAATTTTCATGATGCCATATGGCAGCAGGGTCTACCGTTAGAGAATACATTATGCTTCCAATATCTTCCCAGGTGGTAGTACCTCCCTGATTGGTAGCTGCCTACTACCTACTACCTTTGCTATATCACCTTTATTTAACCGATTTCCATTTATACACTTCGATCATATCGGCCCTCGCTCTACGTCTCTCGAGGGAGGGCAAATTCAGATGCTTTAATCTATCTCTACACTCAAGGTTCCTAATGCCCGGGATTAATCTTGCCATCCTCCTCTGTATGCTTTCTAGGGATTCGATATACATTCTGTAGTGGCGTGACAAAATTGAACAGCGTAATCCAAGGGAGGTCTCACAAGCTCAAGATAGAGTTTTAGGATAACCTCGCTATTCTTGAAACTAACACTCCTTTGTATGAACCCAAATACTTCGTTAGTGTTGTTTCGAGCAAATACACATTGTTGTCTTGGTTTAAGATTCCTGCTGATCATTACTCCTAAATCTTTCTCACAGTGAGATTTCTCTATATCAACGTTGTTCATCTGTTATCTGGTTTCTCTGGACTATTATATATGACCTGACCCATGACGTCACCAACATTATATTGTCAGAGCTTGTGGCCTGACGCAGGTTGACCCTGGCCACACTATCAAGGCTCACACCTATAGTTAAAAGCAAAATATTTAACTTTTGCAACTGAAAACAATTTAACTAGAAGTGAGGCTGAGTATATCCTTAAACTACTTCAAAATAGGGGTGTCAGGCTAGGTCCCAAGGGGGGAAGGGGGGGGGGGGTTATCATTGAGGATAAACAGTGCAATATTTACTGTCTATTGTTAAGCCAGATATTCCCCTACACGGAACAGTAGGTGTGTGTGGTAGTGGAGGGGGTGATGGGCTACGCCTGGCCGGAATGGGCGGAGACTGATTATATTGTCACCATACAAATTATTATCATTTCTTTATGATAGTTGTATGTGTATGTTTGTATAGGTAGGTATGTTTCCTCGTGCATTTGTTGTGGTACCTGATAGTTCAAGTATTTTTCTAGTTGATATTTATATTTGTATGTGTGCGCAAGATAAATGTATTAGTCGGTAATGATAAATACCTCCATCTTTGTTTATTTGCTGTGATGTCAACTTACTAAGCCTTTGGTCAAGTTGGTGACACTTGATACACGGAAGCTGTTGCCTCAGCCGAACTCGTCGGTACACCTAACTCACCACTCTCTTATACAAACACAAGACAAATTAATATATATAACATGTCAATAGTTTCCCCAAAAGAATATTTCCATCAGACCATCAAAATTCCTTTCGTTGACCATTTGCTCTCGTTTCTCGCCAGCTTAACGTGCTCATCTGGGGCTCCATCTCTCTTATTCCACCTTTTCCACTGATGAATGACTCAGAATGGAGGAAAATGGCTCAGAAGCACAAAGAATCAATGGTCAGTAATCTTCCATCACCAGAGTGTCTTGAAACAGAACTGGAAAGTTGGCAGTAGAAATGGAATGCTTGGGAGTCTAACTTTCCTAACTCCCCGACAGCTACAGTCAGACAAAGCTCCAAGTCAGTGCAATCTCACCAGTCACTTCCTGTGAATGTGAGCGTTCCTTCAGTCGACTGAGGAATCTCAAAAGCTACCTGCGCTCTACAGGTACAGTGAAACAAGATAGATTATAATTGGTCTCGCATTGTTGAGTACTTATTCGAATATAAACAGACATAAATAGTGATCAGTAGCCAGGGTGGATTCAGGTTTTTATGAGGGGGGGGGGGGGGGGGGTCGGGATTTGGGTGAATGGAAATAAAGTCACAAGAAAAAAGACAACAGAAATTTAACAGAAAAAATTACATCTTTAATTAGGAAAAAATCACATTTTATTTAAATACAATACCATTAACAATTAACAAAACCAAAAGCAGTTTAAGGCGGTTTTAATGACAATACAGTACTGTACACGACATCCACAGGTTAACGATAAAATACACAGTATTATGGTATTATAGGTATATAAAAAATTATATCTTATTAAATGCTTCAAACACCATACAGTAACCAAACAAAGTTTGTCGTCATACCACCCAGACAATGACCACTTGATCTTTTCTGGCATTTTCACCACAACTTGGTTGTGTTGCGTGCATGTTGTCGCTAATTGCCTTTCCAATGGTATCATAATTTTCACACACAGATGAACTGTCAAAGGTACTGTACCTGCTTACTGCACCTCAATAGCGAGGCGAGGGAGGGATCCTTGGGTAGCTGAGTGATGGTCAAAGTCAACCTCAGGTGAACTGATTGTTAGGTTAGAAACAGTCTCTGACTTAACTGATCGTTGTGGGAACGTTAAGAATAAAATATTTATTAAAAAATGATACATTTCAGTTACTGGTTAAGCATTTATTAGATATCACAGCTTACTCAATAACCAGCCCTAAGAAACACCAACCTCCGCAGAAAACAGTCACAACACCGCCAACCAACCGAGGCAAAAATCTGACCATCAACTAAAGCACTAGACTATACTGTAGGTGAGGTAGGGGCTAGGGGATGGTTAGAAGGCTACTACAACAGAGAGAGAGAGAGTATGTGTGTGTGTGTAATAATAATAATAATTAACGGTTTATTGAAGGAGCATGGCAGCCGGAAGGCTGAAAATATACAGTTACATAATTGGGGAATGTTTCTCTTGATTTATAAATAATATACTAGTAACATAAGTGATACAAATATGATATATAACAACTAGGTGGGGAGAAGCTCAAACTACAGGGCATTTCAACATAGTGACAGTGCAAAAAGTAAGATTGACTGGGAGTGAATACACTGGTTGATTACAAGTTATTGATAACACTGGGCTGCATTTGAAAAAAAAATTCATGAGGTGCGGGGTTTCTTAGCTGATTCTTTATGTATTTTGCGTGCTGATTCCAAAAATGCCATTCATTTTGCCCAATCAGGTCAGATTTTTATGCTATGGGAATTAGGAAAAAATCGAAATTCTTAAATATGATGTCAAAATTTTTATGCAAAATATATCATAAGAAATGTAACCACAACACATAGGACCAAAATATGTCAACTACATAGATGCCTTTACAGTTAGACATGCATAAATGGCTGTCGCAGAGAATTTCTTTTGTGGTTGGTGTCTGGGGCGTCCCGTTTCAGACACCAACAGTAGTCGGCGAGCATGTTGATATCCCAGTGACCCTGGTACCGCTCCTCCATTACACGGATATCTTGATGGAAGCGTTCTCCTTGTTCCTCACTCACATCACCACAGTTCTCTGGAAAGTAGTCCAAGTGGGAGCTGAGGAAGTGCATCTTGATGGACATGCGTGCACCAAGAACTTTGTAGCTCAGAAGTAGGTCCTCAACAACTCGCTCATACTCTGGACTTCTGTAGTTGCCAAGAAAATTGGAGACAATAGACTTAAAGGCATGCCAGGCTATCTTCTCATTTATGTCCATGCTGCAATCAAACTTGGGATCTTTGAAAAGCTCTCTGATCTGAGGGCCATCAAAAATTCCTGCATTCAGCTTTGCCTCACTGACTTTTGGAAATTTTTCTTTCAGAAAATTGAAAGCCTGGCTTTTTTTGTCCAGTGCCTTTACAAAGTTTTTGAACAGACCGAGCTTGATGTGCAGTGGCGGAAGAAGAATGTTCTGCGGATTCACCAGAGCATGGGCAACAACATTGTGAGAACCTGGAGTAAGTCCACTTCTTGCAGGCCAGTCACGTTGCATGTAGTGCTGCTTGTCTGCTCGACTATCCTACAGACAGAGGAAACAAGCCATGTACCACCAGATGAAAAAGAAATTTAATTGTGAAAAAATATATGTAAAAAAACACGGACATATACTCTTTTCCTTTGCGTCACGGCGGACATTTAAATGGCCGGCGAGCACGTGGGTGTATTTAAATGCATCGTAAGGGCATTAAAACTGACCGAAATCTTCTCTGTGAGGCTTGCCAATGTCTCGGATGATTTTTTTAATGAACGAATATGAGGACCCCATTTTGAGCGAAAAATGCCAATATTTTACCTGAATCTCCGCTTAAAATGCTATAGCACAAAATTCTGACCTGATTGAGCAAAATGGATAACATTTTTGAGATCAGCATGCAAAATACACCCAGAAAAGCTTAATAATACACAAACCTCAAAAACTATGCATGGCAGTGTAATTTTTACAATGGTTGGGACTGGGCTGTTCTTATAGAGATCAGTTCGTGCTCGTTTGGGCTGGATGCGGTTGTGGTGTCGAACAGCAATTCTCGGACGAGGGATCTCGGGTGGTAGTAGGAGCCGGTGTCGAGGATGGTGCAGAAGCTTCTCACCAAATTTGCAGATGAGGTCGTGGTGTGTTGAGCGCTTCTTGATATATGGAGTAGGAAGGGGAGAGAATAATCTTGTATGTGTGTGTTGTGTGATGGCAGTGGTTTGATGAAAATGACCCGGCAATCAATGTAATCATCAATGATAAACGTGCTGCTTTAACTGACTGGCAGAACAACCCTCAGTCTCAAACCAAGCTGATACCTTCCGCAAGAAGAAAGTGGCAGCCCAGCGGGAACTTCACAATCTAAGGAACGATTGGCTTAAAAATAAAGCATGTGAAGCACAAAAATTTGCAGAACAGCACAAGATGTGCGAATTTTTCACTTCCACCAAAACATTTTATGGGTCAATCACTCGTGGCCTAGCCCCCCTCCGCTCATCCGCCTGTAACTCCATAATTAAAGACAACGAAGGCCTCCTTCAACACTGGAAAGAGCACTACTATTCACTACTCAATGGAAACACTGATGTGGATGTCATGATTACCCAGCAGGTCCCTCAGCATCCAAAGCTGACCCATCTCAACTATCCTCCATCCCTGGATGTGGAAGCTACTGCCATCAAACAGATGAAAAATAACAACGCCTCAGGGCCTGATGGACTCCCAGCCGAGGTGTATAAAGCAGGGGAATCTCTGCTTACCAGCCGTCTCCACTCTCTCCTGGAGAACACATGAGAAAAGGAGGAAGTCCTCCAAGCTCATAAAGATGCCTCCATCGGCAATATTTATAAGAACAAGGAAGAACCGGTCAGACTGTGGCAACTACTGGGGGATCTCCCTGCTGTTCGTAGCTGCCAAAATTACTGCCCGAGTCCTCCTAAACAGATTTCTTCCTGTGGCGGAAAACTTCCTCCCAGAATCTTAATGTAGCTTTAGACCATTACATGGCACCCACTGACATGATCTTTGCTGCCCGCCAGATACAGGAAAAGTGCAGAGAACAGTGTCGTAACCTGTACATAGCTTTCATTGACGACTCGTCAACAGGGAAGCCCTCTGGTGGACCCTCAGCCGTTTTGGCTACCCCCCAAAATTTATCAAAATTGTGGGGCAGCTCCACGATGGCATTAACAGCAGTGTCGTGCACAATAGTACCCATTCTGGGTTCTTCCCCAACCAAACGAAGGGTTAAACAAGGGTGTGTACTGGCATCAACTCTCTTTTCCATTTACTTGGCTGCCTTCTTTACTCGTGCCAGTGCCAATTTAGACGGCGGGGTGGACATCGAGTACCGGGTGAAGGGTCTTTTCAACATAAAACGACTCCAGGCAAGAACAAAGGTGTCGGCAGCTTCCATTACTGAACTTCAGTATGCAGACGACCTCACCCTTGTTGCTCACACTGAATGTAACCGACAGGAGATCCTGAACACCTGCGCAGATGCATATGCACACTTCGGCCTTCAGGTGACTGTACGTAAGACTCAGTTTCTCTTTCAACCTGCCCCTGGTTCAGACACACTGCCACCATCCATCCACCTTAACGGCACTACCCTCTCCAATGTTACCCACGTTCGGTATCTCGGCTCCCACCTGTCCATCACCGTGGACATCGACGAAGAGATTCAGTATCGGATCAGATGAGTATTTCAAGCCTTTGGAAGACTCGGAAACCGTGTCTTCAGCTGCAGAGAACTGAAATTATCTACAAAGTTACACGTATATCGAGCAGTGGTCCTCCCCCACCCTGCTATATGGCAGCAAGACATGGGTCACATACAGGAGACACCTCAAGGCACTTGAAAATTTTCACCAACATAGTCTACGTTCCATCCTCCGAGTTCGCTGGGAAGACGAGAATAAATGCTAGTATTCTCGCTGACACCAACTGTAGAAGCACCGAGGCTACAATTATCCACAAACAACTACGCTGGACTGGCCATGTTACCCGCATGGACGACAGTAGACTGCTAAAGCAGCTACTTTACAGTCACCTAAGGAATAGTTACGCAGCTACCAAACAGGGAGGTACTAGCGCCTGGGAAGATATTGGAAGCATAATGTATTGTCTAATGGTAGACCCTGCTGCCATATGGCATCACAAAAATTGTGACAAGTCCCAGGTTGCTGATCTGATTTTCTGCCTCATTTAAACAACTGCAGGGTCTCAACTGTTTCTTACTATTGACGACACAACAAACATATATTATTTATCACTCTTGATCATTTTTTCATTTTTGTATGTCTTTATTATTATTATTATTATTATTATTATTATTATTATTGTTATCATTATTTTATTATTATTATTTGTTAATTTTATTGAAAATTTGATTTCTTAAGAATTATTATTATTATTATTATTATTACATTTTCGCCCCCTAGGCCCCGAAGTGGGTCAGTAACCTGTATCCGGGTGGGCTAATCCCAGAAAAAAGACGCCGGTGGGCAACTGAAAAGATATTAGGATAGTTTTAAGTCAAACCTGAAAAAAGTGCCAAATCGACCCCCTCACCTGGGAGTCGATCACTCCACACCGTAACGCTTGGAGGAGCACCACACGAGAAGGTGTCAATACTTTCGAGTTTGCCCGACTGCATACCGAGGTCGTCAAGTGCCAACGCCGGAAAGACGCTCCGGCCGCCCCTCCCACACAAGATGCAGCCCCCACAAGTGCAGCATCTGTGAACAACTCTGCCGGTCCCGTATCGGTCTCTTTAGTCACCTGAAAACTCACCAATGAAGGTGACATCCCTAATAACTCATATCATTCCATCATCGCTGGATGATCGTCATACGCGATTCCGAGTGACAGCAAAGTAGGAGTAGTAGTTGCTATCACATATATCACCTTCCTGCTTCCCGTCACGATATCTCCTGGTTAGGTGTATGTCGCTTTTGTTAATTTATACTACCTTATCTTTTGTTTTCTTCCCGACATCTGCTGCTCTAACACGGCCTTCTTTGTTTATTTACTGTTAAAGAAAGGAGGATTATGACATAAATCTTATGAATATTGTACATAGTGATCAGTAATCTCACTCTTAGTTCTGTCCTCGTGGGATTTGGGGAAGCGCTATTTCATCCATCAAAAGCTGAGGGAACTCGAGTTAATTATTATTATATACGTTACGGAGAGTTAAGGGGTAGTTAATTTATTTGATTTATTGTTTAAGAAATAAGACATTTAACATTTCATTATAATATTTGATATACTGTGGAGGCCGACACCCATATATTATGTTCTGCTGGGTGAGAAACAAGGATTAACACTGGTTAACATAAATCCCCAGGACAAAAGCCCCCAGTACAAAAGCCACAAGTACAAAAGCCCTCCAGGACAAAAGCCCTCCAGGAAAAAAGCCCCAGGACAAAAGCCCTCCAGGACAAAAGCCCCCTGGACAAAAGACCCAGAGGACAGAAGCCACTGTGGCGGGAGGATATAAAAATCAACAGAGAGTGAGTCATCCTCCTAGACTTAGAGGAGTATAGGATCCCTGGTCCGGCTCTGGGTGTACGTGTGCGAGGGATGGCTGCTGAGAGAGTAAGAGAAATTACTAACTATCTCTTTCACAAATTTTTACTAACTTTTACTTTCATCCAATGAATCTTCTGGGAAGAACACCTACGAGACCTTGAAAATATTCACTTCCCACGATGCGTTACGTATGATCTCACTACCAGCGTGAAATATAACCATCACGTTGTATATTTATGATAATTATCATTTAATGAACGAGTCATAAGCGGATAATTTCACCACACAAGGTTCTCTCTCTCTATACAAGCGGTGTGCATAGTGCCCATCACACGTGTTTATGTTATAACGTTAAATGTAAACATGTGCCTCGTCCTCCGCCAGCCACACACACATTCAACAAATAGCCGAGACATTGTGATGGTCGTTTTGGCAACACTTGTAGATCATCTCCGCAGGTGTGCTCAGTAAACAACCCATAAAGAACCTGGATATAACGATGACTAAAACGTTTGTTAAAAATATTCACTATTGTGTATGAAACGCATAACAGTATCGGGATTCCTATACACTTTGCAATATGACTCATCAATAAATAAGAACTATAAAATACCTTAGTTTTATATCACTATAATAAATTTAAAGATGGTTACTTTCATGGACAAGAGAGGTGGAGAACATTGTCATCTCTTGAGGATAACGAAAAATTCAGTGTCTGGGAGCATCGTGTTATTAGGCTTGATGCACAGAGCTATGACAAGCTCAGGCTATGGAGAGAGAGAGAGAGAGAGAGAGAGAGAGAGAGAGAGAGAGAGAGAGAGAGAGAGAGAGAGAGAGAGAGAGAGAGAGAGAGGCTTTCGTTATTCGACACTGTACAGTACTTGGAATGTACCACACACACAACAGGTGTTGATGAAAGGTACTACGTGACAGAAAGACCAATTATGACATTTGAAAAGTAAATAGTGACTTCCATACATTCTACCACCCATCCCATTTACTCATTCTACCATCCACCCCCCCCTACACATCCTACCACCCCCTCCCCCTCCCCACCCCCACACATTCTACCACCCCTCCCCATCCCCCACCCCCCACACATTCTACCACCCCCTCCCCATCCCCTACACATCCTACCACCCCTTCCCCATCCCCCACACATCCTACCACCCCCATCCCCCACACATCCTACCACCCCTCCCCATCCCCCAAACATCCTACCACCCCCTCCCCATCCCCTACACATCCTACCACCCCTTCCCCATCCCCCACACATCCTACCACCCCAATCCCCCACACATCCTACCACCCCCATCCCCCCCACACCCCACCAGTACTATTTCAAGCCTTCCCGCCCTTGTTGTCAAAATTAACTCTTCTTTATGACCGAGTACCACAAGGTGTGTCTCAGGTAATCAACTCACACAGGTATTGAAAAACAAATCTCAGTTTAACCCTTGTGTTTGGTAGAGGAGTTAAAGGGGTGGAGTAAAAGATGATGTAATAAATAAAGTTATATGTTATTCAGGATATTAAATAAACTACGTTATATTGGTGATGGCCGTCTCATTGTATGTATGTATGTATGTATGTGTGGTAAATATTTGAGGACAGGTAAGAATGGAAAACGAAAAGTCATACAACAACACAAACAACAACAATAATAATAATAAATAAAAATAAAGAAAGAATCAAAGAGAGAATCAGAGGATAGAAGACACAGAGAGAGAACAAAGGAAAACTGATAAATAAGACATACAAAGGATAAAGAAAATATAAACCAGGATTACAATGAGGGGAGATGACAGAGAGGTGATGAGTGGAGATGACAGAGAGGTGATGAGTGGAGATGACAGAGAGGTGATGAGTGGAGGTGGTAGAGAGGTGATGAGTGGAGATGACAGAGAGGTGATGAGTGGAGATGACAGAGAGGTGATGAGTGGAGATGACAGTGAGGTGATGAGTGGAGATGACAGAGGTGATGAGTGGAGGTGGTAGAGAGGTGATGAGTGGAGATGACAGAGAGGTGATGAGTGGAGATGGTAGAAAGGTGATGAGTGGAGATGACAGAGAGGTGATGAGTGGAGATGACAGAGAGGTGATGAGTGGAGATGACAGAGAGGTGATGAGTGGAGATGGTAGAGAGGTGATGAGTGGAGATGGTAGAGAGGTGATGAGTGGAGATGACAGAGAGGTGATGAGTGGAGATGACAGAGAGGTGATGAGGGGAGATGACAGAGAGGTGATGAGTGGAGATGACAGAGAGGTGATGAGTGGAGATGGTAGAGAGGTGATGAGTGGAGATGACAGAGAGGTGATGAGTGGAGATGACAGAGAGGTGATGAGTGGAGATGACAGTGAGGTGATGAGTGGAGATGACAGAGAGGTGATGAGTGGAGATGGTAGAGAGGTGATGAGTGGAGATGACAGAGAGGTAATGAGTGGAGATGACAGAGAGGTGATGAGTGGAGACGACAGAGAGGTGATGAGTGGAGATGACAGAGAGGTGATGAGTGGAGATGACAAAGAGGTGATGAGTGGAGATGACAGAGAGGTGATGAGTGGAGATGACAGAGAGGTGATGAGTGGAGATAGTAGAGAGGTGATGAGTGGAGATGACAGAGAGGTGATGAGTGGAGATGACAGAGAGGTGATGAGTGGAGATGACAGAGAGGTGATGAGTGGAGATAGTAGAGAGGTGATGAGTGGAGATGACAGAGAGGTGATGAGTGGAGATGACAGAGAGGTGATGAGTGGAGATGGTAGAGAGGTGATGAGTGGAGATGACAGAGAGGTGATGAGTGGCGATGACAGAGAGGTGATGAGTGGAGATGACAGAGAGGTGATGAGTGGAGATGACAGAGAGGTGATGAGTGGAGATGACAGAGAGGTGATGAGTGGAGATGGTAGAGAGGTGATGAGTGGAGATGACAGAGAGGTGATGAGTGGAGATGACAGAGAGGTGATGAGTGGAGATGGTAGAGAGGTGATGAGTGGAGATGACAGAGAGGTGATGAGTGGAGATGACAGAGAGGTGATGAGTGGAGATGACAGAGAGGTGATGAGTGGAGATGACAGAGAGGTGATGAGTGGAGATGACAGAGAGGTGATGAGTGGAGATGACAGATAGGTGATGAGTGGAAATGACAGAGAGGTGATGAGTGGAGATGGTAGAGAGGTGATGAGTGGAAATGACAGAGAGGTGATGAGTGGAGATGGTAGAGAGGTGATGAGTGGAGACGACAGAGAGGTGATGAGTGGAGATGACAGAGAGGTGATGAGTGGAGATGACAGAGAGGTGATGAGTGGAGATGACAGAGAGGTGATGAGTGGAGATGACAGAGAGGTGATGAGTGGAGACAGTAGAGAGGTGATGAGTGGAGATGACAGAAAGGTGATGAGTGGAGATGACAGAGAGGTGATGAGTGGAGATGACAGAGAGGTGATGAGTGGAGATGACAGAGAGGTGATGAGTGGAGATGACAGAGAGGTGATGAGTGGAGATGACAGAGAGGTGATGAGTGGAGATGACAGAGAGGTGATGAGTGGAGATGACAGAGAGGTGATGAGTGGAGATGACAGAGAGGTGATGAGTGGAGACAGTAGAGAGGTGATGAGTGGAGATGACAGAAAGGTGATGAGTGGAGATGACAGAGAGGTGATGCTAGGTGAGGTGGCGGGGCATTGCTGTGGAGAGTATGACAAGGACCAAATTACTGTGGTAACTAGAATAATCCTGTGGTCCATCTACATCTCTCTCTCTATCTCTCTATTAATCTCTCTGGCTCTTTACCTCTCTCTCTATCTCTCTATTAATCTCTCTGGCTCTTTACCTCTCTCTCTATCTCTCTATTAATCTCTCTGGCTCTTTACCTCTCTCTCTATCTCTCTATTAATCTCTCTGGCTCTTTACCTCTCTCTCTTTATTTATCGACTTTCCTCACTTTTTTCCTTCTATCATTTACCTGTTCCTTCTCTCTCTCTCTCTCTCTCTCTCTCTCTCTCTCTCTCTCTCTCTCTCTCTCTCTCCATTTCTTCCATCTGTTTACATCTTTTCTCTTCTCTACTATTGTGGGACATGAAAAGAAAATTCATTGATAAAAGTCATTCTGATGGGCAAATATACTAGTAATTTTGTTGGGCAAGTGATAAATGACTTGTTCTGATGGGCAAGGAGTAATGACGTCCTATAACTGGTGGGAAGGTAAGAACATTATGTTGATGGACAGAATTTTTATTATTATTATTATTATTATTAGTTGTCGTCGTCGTTATCTTTTATTATCAAGTACAAAAACAAACAAACCACCAAAGGGAATACAGGAAGGGCACACACACACACACACACACACACACACACACACACACACACACACACACATATAAGAACATAAGAACATAAGAATGGAGGAAACTGCAGCGGGCCTATTGGACCATACTGGGCAGTCCCGTTTACACCCAACCCCTATTGCTCATATAAGCATCCAACCTATGTTTGAAGCTATTCAGCGTATTCGAGTTAATGATGATATTTGGTAACTTGTTCCATTCATCCACTACTCTGTTTCCAAACCAGTGTTTACCTATTTCCCGCCTAAATCTAAATTTGTCTAATTTAAAACTTTTGTTACGAGTTCGCTCCTGGTTGGATAGTTTGAGCACCTTTGTACTGTCCCCTTTGTTTAGCCCTGCCTTCCACTTGTACACCTCTATGAGGTCGCCCCTCGCTCTACGTCTCTCGAGGGAGTGCAAATTAAGATGCTTTAACCTGTCTCTATACTCAAGGTTCCTAATGCCCGGGATTAGTCTTGTCATTCTCCTCTGAATTCTTTCCAAGGATTCTATATCCATTCTGTAATACGGTGACCAGAACTGAACTGCGTAATCCAGGAGTGGTCTCACAAAAGCAAGATACAGTTTTAGGATGACCTCGCTAGTCTTGCAACTAACACTCCTTTGTATGAACCCAAGTACTTTATTAGCCTTGTTACGAGCAAAAACACATTGTTTACTTGGCTTAAGGTTCCTACTTATCATTACTCCTAAATCTCTCTCGCAGTCGGATTTCTCTATGGCATCGTTGTTCATCTGGTATCTGGTTTCCCTGTTTACATCTCCTATACTGAGTACTTTACATTTGTCCACGTTGAATTTCATCTACCATTTTTCAGACCATTCGAAAAATTGGTTTAGATCTTCCTGTAGTTTTGCTGAGTCCTTGTCAGATTTAATAACACGTCCTATTTTAGTGTCATCAGCAAATTTACTTATGTTGCTGTCTATGCCGATATCTATGTCGTTTATGTATATAATAAATAATAATGGTCCAAGTACTGAGCCCTGGGGAACTCCACTTGTGACGTTGCTCCAATGGGACTTAGTGCCATTAATGCTCACTTGCTGTTTCCTGTCCTGTAACCACGCCCTAATCCATTTAAGGATGTTACCTTTGATGCCATGAGCTTCTACCTTTCTAATTAGTCTTTCGTGGGGTACTCTGTCGAAGGCTTTGCTAAAGTCGAGATATACCACATCATAATTGTGCCCCTCGTCCACCGATTCGAAAACTGATGAAAAGAATGTTAATAGATTAGTTAGACAAGAACGTCCGCTTGTGAAGCCATGCTGGGAATCATTGATCAATAGGTGCTTCTCCAGGTGATTTCGAATAGAGTTTGAAATGATTGCTTCCAGTAATTTGCCTACTATTGATGTTTGACTGATTGGGCGGTAGTTAGAGGATAGTGATCTATCCCCCTTCTTGAAAATCGGTATTACATTCGCTATCCTCCAGGATTCTGGTACTACACCTGTTTTTAAGGACATGTTAAATAACTTTGCTAAGGGCATACTAAGCTCTTCCTTACATTCCTTTAACACTCTGGCAAATATCTCATCGGGACCAGGTGACTTATTAGGCTTTAGTTTATCTATTTGCTTACTAACATCGTTACTAGTCACTACTATCTCGCTTAATTTGTTTTCTTCACTATCTCTGAATAGAGTCGGTGCCTCGGGTATCATGTTTAAATTTTCGGTGGTGAAAACTGTTGAAAAAGATTTATTAAAATTATTGCTCATTTCTCTGTCGTTATCAGTGAGCTCGCAGGCGTCGAACCGTAATGGTCCAATCTTTTCTCGTGTTTTAGTTTGATACATTTGGTAGAATCCTTTGGGGTTTGTCTTCGCCTCCCTTGCTATCCTTACCTCATTATTCCTCTTTGCTTTCCTTATCTCGGTTTTAAACCTACTCCCCAATACCCTATAATAGTCCCAGAGGTGAATTTCGCCACGATTTATCCTTCTACCTATAGCCTTCCTTTGGCCGATGATGTTCTTTAAATAATTATTTATCCATTTAGGGTCATTGTTGTCTGATCTGAGTTTTTTGTATGGTATGTTCTGCCTTTGTGCATTAAGTAACTCACTATTTAAATTGTCGTGGAACTCGGCAATCTCAGATCTCGTTATCAGGTCGGTGTCATCTGTCAGGTTCACGGCCAAGCGAGACACCCCCTCTCTCCAGCTGCCTCTTTAAACTGTCAAAGTTCGCCCTTCTGAAATCTGGTACTTTAGTGGAATTTTCCTTACGTCTCCCCTGAAAATCTAACTGGAATCTAATTTCTTTGTGATCGCTGTTTGCAAGTTCGTTCCCTACCTCGACACTGCTAATGAGGTTTTCTCTGTTTGACAGAACTAAATCGAGTATATTATTACCCCGTGTGGGTTCGGTTATATGTTGACTTAGAAAACAGTCCTGGATCGTCTCGAGAAAATCCTCTGATTCTGAGTTACCTGTAAGGTCAGTCCAATCTATTTGGCCAAGGTTAAAGTCGCCTACTATACACACTTTGTTGTTGTATGGAAGCCCTGCGCATTTCATCCCAGGTAAGTCGCTCATTGATTCTATCAAGATTGGGAGGTCTATATATTACTCCTGTGATTAATGTTTCCCTACCGTCGATTAATTCTATCCAAATTGTTTCTGTATGCCGCTCAGTTTTTATTTCCTTATTTATTTCACACTTCAGATTATCCCTAACATAGATTGCTACTCCGCCTCCTTTCCTGGTCTGCCTATCGGTATGGAACAGTTTGTAACCCGCAATTTGGTATTCGACTGGTAACTTACGTGTGTCTAGGTTGATCCATGTTTCAGTGAATGCTATTATATAGACTTTTTCGGTACATACCAAGGCCCGAATATCATCCATTTTGTTTCTCATACTTCTACTGTTCGCGTAGTATACATTTAAGTTAGTCGTGTTCTGAGTCCTCCCCTTACCACGTTCAGTTTTAAACTCCCTGTCTAATTTAGTTTTGTCATCATTCCTAACACTATTTCCCTGTAATCTTTCACTTTGTTTACCCTCTCCCACTGCAGTCTCCTCCACCCCCGTGCTCATATGTTCTCCTAGCAGTTTAAAGACTTCGATATCTTTTGAACTGCCCCCTCTGGAGCTCCAGCCAGGGCTGCTACTCCATCCCTAGACAGGTGCACCCCATCCCTAGCATAAAGGTCCCTTCTGCCATAGAAGTTGTCCCAGTTGTCAATGAATTGGACTGATATTGACTTGCAATATCTGCCAAGACGGTCGTTGACACCAACTGCCCTTGACGACCATTCACTGCCATCTCTCCTTCTAGGCAGGACACCACATATGATAGGGATCCCTCCCTTAGTCCTAATACGATCTATAGCTGCCTTGAACTTATCAAGAAGCTCTTCACTCCTACACCGGCCAATATCATTGCCTCCTGCACTGAGGCAGATAATGGGTTTGTTCCCATTACCAGACAAGATATTGTCCATCCTGTCAATTATATCCCCCACCCCAGCTCCTGGCAAACACACCCTCATCCTAGTTTTGTTTTTACCACAAAAGGCCCTGTCCATGTACCTTACCTGTGAGTCACCAACAATTAAAGTTTTTATACCTTCCTTGTCATCCCTGTCCCTGACTGTACTAACGTCCAATTCGTCTATCAAGGGACTGAACGGGTTGGTACACTTAGCTGTTGTTGTCGTTGTTGTCATATCCTTGGTGTACCTCTTCACCACCAGCTTCGTCTTCCCACTACTCACCACCTTCCACTCGCTTGAGTTTTCGTCAGACACTGGCTCCCCTTTTAATTTCGCCAGCTCTTCCTTTAATTTCAGGTTCTCCAACGCGGTCCTCTCAATTTCTTCCTTGGCCCTCGCCAATTGTTCCATGGACCACTCCAGTTTGGTCAACAAACTCACATACCCAAGACCGCACATAGCACTGGCCATATCAGATAATTACCCCTCGGGAGCTAACCCTGCCGTGACCTTTCCCCTAGTGAGGTCAGAACACACACACACACACACACACACACACACACACACACACACACACACACACACCACTTCATCCTTGACCACCGACGGGTCAAGACGGGTCAAGACGCACCTGGCGCTGCTCTAGCAGCAGCCACGTCAACTATTATGTTGGCCCATACCAACTCCTTCCCCTGAATCCTCCTCCCCACAGGAATATCAACAAGTTCTCGCCAGAAGTTACTATTTCATTTGGGAAAGGAATGGAACCAGTGTTGAATAGTGGTGAACAGTGCTTAAGTCAGTGAAAAACAACTCGACAGTCACAGTTGAGTCTTACCCAAGCTAACCTTCACACATTGAGGTCCCAGGTACCCAGTGATAATTCCCCTGAGACTCCACGATGGGGAGGCCTGAGACCACACCTCACTCACTTGAGTGAGTGAGGTCCTGTGACAACAGGCCACGTGGTGTCCCCATGATGCTACGACACCATGTAGTGGTGTCATAGGGAATTACTACACCACATCAGGCCCCTCATACACCATCTGTGAGGGATTTACTACACCACATCAGGCCCCTCATAACACCATCTGTGAGGGAATTACTACACCATGTGATGCCCCTCATAACACCATCCGAGAGGGAATTACTACACCACATCAGGCCCCTCATACAACATCTGTGAGGGATTTACTACATCATCAGGCCCCTCATACACCATCTGTGAGGGAATTACTACACCACGTCAAGCCCCTCAACACCACCTGTGAGAACATAAGAACATAAGAAAATAAGGAGTCTGCAATAAGCCGGTTGGCCTGTGCATGGCAGCTCCTGTCGAGGGTTACTACCACTCTCTATCATCCATGAATCCATCTAGCCTCCTTTTGAAACCTTCCAGAGTTCCCGCACTTACTACAAAGTTGCTAAGCTTGTTCCACTCATCCACCACCCTATTTGTGAACCAGTTTCTTCCTATCTTCCTCCTAAACCTAAACTTATCCAACTTGAATCCGTTGCTCCGAGTCCTATCCTGCTCGGATATTATAAGAACTTTATCTATATACCCATTATTGATTCCTTTCACCCACTTAAATACTTCCATCATATCTCCCCGCACTCTTCGTCTTTCTAGGGAATGCAAGTTAAATTTCTTTAGCCTATCCTGATATGGAAGGTTTCTAAGTCCCGGAATCATTTTTGTCATTCTTCGCTGCACCGACTCTAGTGAATTTATATCCATTCTATAATAGGGGCACCAGAACTGAACCGCATAATCGAGGTGTGAGGGAACTACTACTCCACGTGATGCCCCTCATAACACCATCTGTGAGGGAGTTACTACACTACGTGTCTGCTGTTCAACACCTCAGCTCACATGATCTACGTAACCTCCGCTGTAAACATTAATCTGTATGTTCACTGTATGTTCCTTCATCTTTCTCTAATGAAGGCTTTTGTTAAACCACCAATGTATGTAATAAGTCATTTATGTCCAATGTATATGCTGCAGAACTTTTTCAATAAACCGTTTATTATTATAATTATTATTATTATTATTATTATTATTACACACACACACACACACACACACACACACACACACACACACACACACACACACTACCACCCCCATTGACTTACCAATGAAACTCTTCAAGGAGTTCTCCCCGGAGCTTGCTAAACCCCTCTGCTCCATCATCAATGCTTCTCTCAGTCAAGCCAGATGCCCAGCTGACTGAAAAACCTCTTATGTATCACCAGTGCCCAAGTTAACCAGCCCACAATCCTTAAATCAGCTACGACCTATTGCAATCACCCCAATACCCAGCCTAATCTGTGAAAGTTTTGTGTTCGACTGGGCTTATGCTGATATTGCAGGAGTCGTAGACCCTCAGCAATTTGGCAACATGAAAACTTCCTCCACCACTCACTGTCTTGTCAGCTTTCTCGATTACATATACCGCCATCTCGAGAAACGAAAAACGTCTGTAGCTGTCGCCTTCATTGATTTCACTAAAGCGTTCGACCTAGTCGACCACAATATAATCATCAACAAAGCTATTGACCTCGGGCTTCGAAGAAGCCTCATACCATGGCTTACAGACTTCCTCAGTGACCGACGCCAAGCTGTACGCTTCCGAGGGGCTGTCTCCACCTCTCAGTCACTCACCTGTGGCGTCCCCCAAGGCACCAGGATGGGACCACTCTGCTTCCTTATGCTCATCAATGATGCCCTAAGAGAAACCCCTGCTCGCTGGAAATATGTCGACGACTCCACCATTGGGATCAGCGTCAACAATTCTGCTCCCAACTATACCGCCCTTCAGGATTTATTGAACAGTCTCCAAAACTGGGCCACCAACAACCATGTCACCATCAACCATACCAAGACTATGGTTATGCACATCAACCTCTCCTCCGACATTGTCCCACCTCCTTCCATTACTCTAGGTCCGAACACACTCCAGGTTGTAGATTCCACGAAGCTCCTCGGCGTCACCATAGACAACAAATTAAATTGGAAACCACACGTCAATGAAGTTGTCAAATCCTCCAGTTTCCGTCTCCACCTCCTCCGCCGACTCAAGTCCCTCGGAGTTCCTGCACACGAGCTCCTCAGTGTTTACACAACATTCATACTTCCCAAGCTCACCTATGCCTCCCCCACCTGGTCTTCCTCCCTAAATGCCACACAACGTAAACACCTAGAAAAAGTGCAAAAGAGGGCATGCAAGATTATTCTCTCCCCCTCCTACTCCACATATCAAGAAGCGCTCAACACACTGACCCTTTCGACTCTCACTGACCATCACCACGACCTCATCTGCAAATTTGGTAAGAAGCTTCTACACCATCCCCGACACCGGCTCCTACTACCACCTGAGATCCCTTGTCCGAGAATTGCTGTGCGACACCACAACCGCATCCAGCCCATACGTGCACGAACTGATCGCTATAAGAACAGCCCAGTCCCAACCATTGTAAAAATTATCAATAACTTGTAATACTGTAACACTGTCACTATGTTGAAATGAACTGTAGTTTGAGCTTTTCCCCATCTAAGTTATTATATGTCTTATTTGTGTCACTTATGTTACTTGTATATTATTTGTAATTCGTAACCCATTCCCCAAATATGTAACTGTATATTTTCAGCCTTCTGGCTGCCAAGCTCTTTCAATAAACCGTTAATTATTATTATTATTATTATTACATCCTTGACCACCGAAGGGTCAAGACGTACCTGGCGCTCCTCTCGGAGCAGCCAGGTCAACTGTTAAGTTGGCCCATACCAACTCCCTCCCCTGAACCCTCCTCCCCACCGGAATATCAACAAGTTCTCGCCAGAAGTTACAATTTCATTTAGGAAAGGAATGGAACCAGTGTTAAACAGAGGTGAACAGTGGTGAACAGTGCGTAAGTCAGTGAGAACAACTCAACAGTAACAGTCGTACCCAAGTTAACCTTCACACAGTGAGGTTCCAGGTACCCAGTGATAACGGCCCGTGAGACCCAACAACAACCAGTCATGTGTTAATCCGTCTACGAAAGGAAAGACTGGGACCACACCTCACTCGTATAACACCATCTGTGAGGGAATTACTACACCACGTCAGGTCCCTCATAACACCATCTGTGAGGGAATTACTACACCACGTGAGGCCCCTCATAACACCATATGTGAGGGAATTACTACACCACATGTCCCTCATAACACCATATGTGAGGGAATTACTACACCACATGTCCCTCATAACACCATATGTGAGGGAGTTACTACACCACGTGAGGCCCCTCATAACACCATCTGTGAGGGAATTAATACACCACATGTCCCTCATAACACCATATGTGAGGGAGTTACTACACCACTTGAGGCCCCTCATAACACCATCTGTGAGGGAATTACTACACCACGTGGTCTCTCATAACACCATCTGTGATGGAACTACTACACCACGTGAGGTCCCTCCTAACACCATCTGGGAGGGAGTTACTACACTACGTGTTTGCTGTTCAACACCTACATTAATCTGTATGTTCACTGTATGTTCCTTCACCTTTCTCTAATGAAGGCTTTTGTTAAACCACCAATGTATGTAATAAGTCATTTATGTCCAATGTATATTTTCAGCCTTCGGGCTGCAGAACTTTTTATAAACCGTTAATTATTATTATTATTACACACACACACACTACAGGAGAATGACAAGACTAATCCCGGGCATTAGGAACCTTGAGTATAGAGACAGGTTAAAGCATCTTAACTTGCACTCCCTCGAGAGACGTAGAGTGAGGGGCGTCCTGATAGAGGTGTATAAATGGAAGGCAGGGCTAAACAAAGGGGACATTACAAAGGTACTCAAACTATCCAACCAGGAGCGAACTCGTAACAATGGTTTTAAATTAGACAAATTTAGATTTAGGCGTGAAATAGGTAAACACTGGTTTGGAAACAGAGTAGTGGATGAATGGAACAAGTTACCAACTATCATCACTAACTCGAATACGCTGAATAGCTTCAAACATAGGTTAGATGCTTATATGAGCAATAGGGGTTGGGTGTAAACGGGACTGCCCAGTATGGGCCAATAGGCCCGCTGCAGTTTCCTCCGTTCTTATGTTCTAATGTACTACTTTGCTGTCACTCGGAATCGAGTATGACGATCATCCAGCTATGATACAATGATATGAATTATTAAAGATGTCACCTTCGTTGTTGAGCTCTGAGCTGACTCGAGAGGTCGATATGGGCCAGGCAGTGTCATCCACAGGTGTTGCAGGTTAGAATGCCTACACCTAGTGCGGGAGGAGCGGCGATAGCACCTTCCAGAGCTGGCGCTTGTCTGCCTCGGTATGCAGTCGGGCTAACTCGAAAGTATTGACACCTTCTTGTGTGGTGTTTCTCCAAGCGTTGCGGCGTGGAGTAATCGTCTCCAAGGTGAGGAGGTCTATTTGGCACCTTTTCAGGTTTGTCTTAAGACTATCCTTATCCCACTTCACACAAACACATTGCCATACTCATATAAGTTAATGGTAAGTTTATATGAATGCAGAGGCTTCTCCAGTAAGTTATGGTTAAACTGTTTAGACCTGTAAGAGCCATCTTGGTAACTAACTGGCTTTCTCTGTCTGTGTTTAACTCTTCTATTCCCTCCCACTGTCTCCCTTCACTAAGTCCCGTGCAAAACATACTACCATGCCTGCTAAATTAGCTTTTTATCAAACAACATCGAAACAATTCACCTAACCCAATCTAACGAGACCTGTGTTATGTTATAGTCTGGGTTAGGTTCGTGGTGTAAGGCATCGTAAAGTTTCCTCTCAAAAATATGGGTATCGGTTATGTGTTGGTGTCAATTTTCTCCCCATCTGGTAGAGTATCGAGTGACGTTGGCCATCAGTGTTGCCAAATCAGGCGGTATAGAGGTGTTAGTATGTTTATTCTTCAATTTATACACTCAAGGTGGCTGTAAACTCGATAGAAAATAATTATGCGGTCAAATACGATGATTTAACCCCTTGAGTACGATGACAATCCTCTCAAGTACGATGATTTAACCCCTTCAAGCACGATGACAATCCTCTCAAGTACGATGATTTAACCCCTTCAAGCACGATGATTTAACTTCTTGAGTAAGATGACTTGATGACCTAAGGCTAAGGGGTTATATCATCGTACTCAAGGAGTTAAAGTGTTCCTCTTCACGATACTACTACCCATTGACTCTTACTACCCCAGTGATAACTAAGGATCTATCTACGATTCTACGTTGATATAAATGTATACTAAAAATAAAGGATATTTCCACTGTACCTGTATATCTGTTCGTTTTACTGATTGTTCGCACCTAAATAGTGATTAACGAGTGAGTCAAAGGGGGATGGGCGGAGGGGAGGGGGTGATGAAACAAACAGAAACCTGAATGAGAACTATAAACATTATTTTTGGCTGTGTTGGTCATCCCTCATTCCGCCTTTCCTGACCGACTGACACGAAATTTTTCCCCGTGAGATGATTTTTCAGATACCGTACGTCTCATTGTAAACGCTGCCGGACGTAAGATCACACCATATACATGCAGTTTTGATGACTTATTCCGTCTTGTTTATATTATTTATATTATTTAGTTACATAAACCTACTTTCTTTTAATACCCAAAGTCAACAATAGAATCAATAAATGGAATAATATCCCATAAAAATGAGTTGGAAGAAATGATAGCGTCTCAATAACTAGTTATGAGGAAAAATAAGAAACGGCATAATGGACCAAGAGAATGACAGTGGTGATAAAGACAGAATAAGAAGGAAATCAATGACCACTGCAGTTGGCGCTGACTCACGGGATTTTTATAACGGTTCTTTACGGTTCATTGTGTAGCCAAAGTGGTGTGTCCTTCACCATGCTGGGCCTCGCCATAGTGTCACGTAATAATGTATTGTGAGGTAAATTTGTCACGACTTTTGCTATTTACAAATATGAAGATGAAAATAGCCAATACTAATTACGTGACTTCCTTGATTTAATGAGTAAAATTCGTGGTAATTATATCACGCACATTACACAGGCTATACAGTATTGTGACAATTGTATTATGGTAAATTTGTCATTCATTGATATAGCGTACCACCACAAGGTATACAATTCCATCAATCTAGTGCCTTAGTTTGCGTTACCTTGTCGCGGTGTGGGGGCTCGAACAAACCACTTTCAAATACCTGAGATGAGTGTAAAGTTTCCATCTTGCAACCTAAGATGAGGCGGTTGAAAGTGGATCGTTGCTAAACACGCATATTATCCACAGATGAAAGGCTGGTTCTTTACCAGCTTGAGGTAAGAGCGACCTCTACACCCAACAGTTCATTTCTATCTTTTTCTCCTTTTAATTTATCTTCTGATGAGGTAAGGTTCAGGGCAGTCATTCTCGTTAACTTCGTCTCTTGCCCATGAACAACCACTGACAGACATAATAACGATTCTCGGGCGTTCCTGTTGGATCATCGTTGTTTTTTTTTTGTTTTTTTTTATTTAATTTTTTTGTTTTTTTAGGTTGAGGTTGGGAAAGGATGGAAGGCCTGCTGGGGCTCAAGGCACAGCCAGACATGAGGGATGGAGAAGTCACAACATATAGTCGTGGGGGGAAAGGTTGGAAAAGAAGTTTAATGAGTTAAACAGAGGGGGACGACACCCCTTGTTTTACATATTACAGAGTTTGTAGGCTAACTAAGCTAACCTAGGATTTAGGATGAGGTTGCACAATGGTTACTTTGGTTGACAATGACTAGTTTGATTTTACAATTACATGTTTATTAACATCTTATACTGTATTACGTTATGGACTCACTAGATTGTGACTTGCTAAATGTGAACTTATATCATCTAAGTTTTAATCTAAGGTGGATCACTGTGGCGGACACAGATGGGTCGCGGGTTGGGTTGTTGTAGTGCGGCAGACTCCGTGGCCACCAGGTGTGGGGTCGCCTTCCGTTGATGTCTTCCCCGCGTAGGTGGTCTGGGCTATGAGGGTCGTCCAGGAGCCTCTATTTTATTTCTTAGGTGGATGGTTTCCACTGTCTCCTGGTAGGGTGGCGCTTGGTCACTGGCTGACCTCAAACACTTGTTTTGGAAGCTCTGTAGTTATTGTAGTCTGGTCTTCCCGAGTGTGACGAGTGGTATATGTGAGTACTCCAACACAGGCCTCACTCGCGCCTTGTACAGGTGGACTTGTATCTTCTCAGGCAAATGTTTAAAATGTTTTAATTTGGCGGCGGCGACTTTGGCTTTCTTTAGTCTGTCCTTCACGTGGGAAATGATGCCGTCCGAGAGATGGTCTGGCCGAGCAGCCTGCCTTGTTTAGAGTACCCAATCTCTTCGTCGTCGATCATCATCACCTAAAGGTCCAACCGCATTGCCTCCCGTGCTTGCAGGCAATGTGCCACTGTGAGCTAGCAAGCACTGACCGAGCAAAACAAACCCCTGGACATTAAACACGACGGAAAGATTGGAACATGGGATCTGAGGGAAATGAACAGACTATAGTGGGACATTCTGAGAGTACGTGAAGCAAGATGGACAGGTTTAAATAGCATTAGTGAAGATTCTTACTTCATATATTCAGGTGGTGAGAGAGGTGTTGGTATTCTTGTACACCAGAAGTTAAGTAACAGTGTAAAGGGAAGATTGGGCAGGGTCAGATAGAGTTTTGTTAGTCAAGTCTAATGCTAAACCCATGACTTGTTATTAATATAGGTTTATGCACCTAAAAATGCTAGTGAGGATGAAGTCTTAGAAAATAATAGATAAAGCAAAAGACACCGTGAAGTTTAAATTAAAGCAAAAGTTGGGAAAGAGAAAGAAGCACCACAAGTAGGACCACAGGGGTTGGCTAATAGAAATGAGAGAGGAGAAATATTAAATGACTTTTATGAGAAAAATAATGTAAACAATATAGTCAGGAATCAATTAAATTAAATTTTAATTCAGGAAAGATTCAGAAATTCAATAACCCGAACCAAGACTTATCCAGGGGCAGATAGTGCGCCAAACCACGTCCCAGCAATGAGTTTAGTGAGGCTAAAACTTAGGAAATTAAAGCGAAAAACTTTGGACAAAATCAAATGTGACATAGGTAAGCTGAAAACAAGGGCAGGAACAGAATGTGAAATTGAACCCGAATATAAATTTTTTGGATTGCTAGAAGGTGACTTTGATAAACAAGGACCAGGGCGACAATTTAATAATTACAAAAAAGTAATGTTAGAGACTGGAGGAAAACACAGGACATAGGAGGAACGAGGCTAAAGGTAACTGGATCACAAAGTAAATTTTAAAGAAATTAGATAGACGAAGAAAGATGATTGGGGGAGGTGAGGCTTACAAAAATTTAGCAAAGAAAAACAAACTGCAGACAGGCCAAGCTTGCGATATAGAATGAAAATGCAAGGAGACAGATGATGACAGAAGACATAACTGCAGGGAAATGTACAGAAAGATTAAACAAATGAAACCCCCTGGGCCTCCTCCCCCAAAATGAAATAAATGGGGTGGGACTATTAAAAGCAAAGACAATAAGATACTATTTGAGGCAGAAGTAAAAAAAAGAGATGGGCAGAGTATGTAGAAGAACTATACAGAGATAAGAATTGAGTAAGATAAGAAACTATAAGGAAATAAAGATGAAACTACCAATTCTGGAAACAAGTCGAGGCAGCTGTGAACAAAATGAAAAATGATAAATCTTGTGGGGTTGGTCAGTTTCCAGCAGAATTTATAAAACAAATGGGCAAGAATGGGATAAAATGTTTGACTAAAATATGTAATTCTATATACGTCAAAGGAGACCTTCCCAGTGATTAAAAAAACCAGTATTTGTATTATTACCTAAAAATCCAGGAGCTTCAGAGTACATCCAGTTTATAACAATAAGCTTAATTAGTCATGTCTGGAGTTTTATTAAACGTAATTTTATAAAAATAAATGTTTAGAATCGAAAGTAAGTTATCTGAAAATCTAAACGTACAATATTTAGAAAGGGAATAGAGAAGCTATATTTGGTTTGAGAAATTTGGGTGACGGCTTTAGACGTCCGAAGAAATTTGTTTATTTGCTTCGTTGATTTTGTAAAAGTTTTTTGATAAGGTAGAAAACAATAAACTTAAAGTTGTCTTGGAAAAAAATAGGCATTAGTGAAGGAGATATTAGAATTAAAAAAAGAAAAAAGAAAAGAAAAGAAAATCTTTGCTGGCAACAAGACGCTACAGTGTTAGTAAATACTGTAATGAACTTTCTAATTGGATCACAATTAGACGTGGCGTTTTAGGCGACTGCTAAGAATATGCTATACTGAATGGGAAACAAAAATGTAGTACAATGATTAGCAAAAACTTCAAGATAAATACTTGAAATGTAAACAAAAAAAAAAAGACAAATTATATACATCTTCATCAAGGTTTAAAAACAAAATGGAAAAGATTACCTCCAGTGACATTTTCTCCCGACTGGTGCTAAGTTAACTTGGCAATTTAGGACAGAAACTTTTATAACCCGTTCAGTGGTCTCGACAATTTAGGGTTTTATTCTGACTACCACCAGAACCACCAAACGATTTTAGTCAGCTTAAGGCAAACCCTCCAGCTCTGAGATGGATCGAGTGTGATTACTTTAATGATGTGTTTGGAAGTTAGTTTTTGCAGCTTAGTTTAATCGGTTATAAGAAATATTCATCATAAAATACTTTGTGAAATTGAAACCCTCGATTCCTACCCTGCTCCACCCTGTTACCTAGCCTCCTACCCTGCTCCACCCTGTTACCTAGCCTCCTACCCTGTTCCACCCTGTTACCTAGCCTCCTACCCTGTTCCACCCTGTTACCTAGCCTCCTACCCTGCTTCACCCTGTTACCTAGCCTCCTACCCTGCTTCACCCTGTTACCTAACCTCCTACCCCTGCTCCACCCTGTTACCTAGCCTCCTACCCTGCTCCACCCTGTTACCTAGCCTCCTACCCTGCTCCACCCTGTTACCTAGCCTCCTACCCTGCTCCACCCTGTTACCTAGCCTCCTACCCTGCTCCACCCTGTTACCTAGCCTCCTACCCCTGCTCCACCCTGCCACCTAACCACCTACCCCTGCCTCACCCTGCCACCTAACCACCTACCCCTGCCTCACCCTGCCACCTAACCACCTACCCCTCCCTGCCGCCTAACACCCTACCCCTACCCCATCCTACCACCTAACCACCTACCCGTGTCCCACCCTGTCACCTAACCACCTAACCCTGCCTCACCCTGCCACCTACCACTACCCCACATTACCACCCAACCTCCTACCCCTGCCCCATCCTGCCACCTAACCACCTACCCGTGTCCCACCCTGTCACCTAACCACCTAACCCTGCCTCACCCTGCCACCTAGCCACCTACCACTACCCCACATTACCACCCAACCTCCTACCCCTGCCCCATCCTGCCACCTAACCACCTACCCCTGTCCCACCCTGTCACCTAACCACCTACCCCTGCCTCGCCCTGCCACCTAACCACCTACCACTACCCCACATTACCACATAACCTTGTACCCCTGCCCCACCATTCCACCTAACCTCCTTCCCCTGCCCTACCCTCCCCCCTAACCTCCTTCCCTGCCACCTAACCACCTACCCCTGCCGCACCCTACCACCTAATCCCCTACCCCTCCCTCACCCTGACACCTAACCAACTGCCCCTGCCCCACCCTCACACCTAACCTACTACCCCTGCCACCTAACCTTCTCCCCCTGCCACCTAACCTCGTCTCCCCTGCCACCTAACCTCCTACACCAGCCTCACCCTGTCACCTAACCCCCTACCCTCGCCCCACCCTGCCACCTAACCTCCTACACCTGCCATCTAACCACCTACCACCCCTGCCACCTCTTCCACCTAACCACCTACCCCTCCCTCACCCTTCCACCTAACTTCCTACCCCTGCCCTAACCTCCTTCCCTGCCTCACCCTGCCACCTAGCCTCCTACCCCTGCCCTACCCTGCCACCTAACCACCCACTACTGCCCTACCCTGCCACCTAACCTTCTACCCCTGCCCCACCTTACCACCTAACCTCTTACCCCTCCCCCCCACCCTGCCACCTAACCTCCTACCCCTGCTCCACCCTGCCATCTAAACACCTACCCCTGCCCCACCCTGCCACCTCACCTCCTACCCCTGCTCCACCCTGCCACCTAAACACCTACCCCTGCCACCTAACCTCCTACCCCTGCCCCACCCTGCCACCTAAGCTAGTGTCAGTATTGCATGTCGTGTGTTATCAATCATCTCCTTCGAGCAAACCGGAAGTTATCCCGGTGTTGTTATTGTGGGTCAGGGGGACAAGACTGGTGCGATGGTTCTTTGGTCAATATCTGTACCACTATTCAGATTTTATTCATTATAATTTTTTTCCAGGATTTTGGTGATAAAATTAGAGGTCGATTTTATTAACTAGAATAATTTAATGGGATTTTTTTAACAGGTTGGTTATAATGCACGAAACGTAAATATAATTAGACAACACGAAAAAAAAAAGCCCAATAACTCAATGAACAAATTAACTAAACCTAACCTATCCATACTTATCTTAGCCAATTTAATTAATCTAAGCTAAGTAAGCCAACCCAACTAATCCAATATAACTATACCTAACCTAACTAGTCTAACCTAACTAATCCCTTTTAACTAAACCAACCCAACTTAACCTAATCAACTACCAATTCAACGCAACGTAACCATACCTAACCAATCAACCTTCACCTAATCTGTATTGAAGTTTGACCTAACATTGCCTAGGTTATTAATAAAGAAGGTCAGTTTTGGTTGGCTCGTAAATGATAACCTTCACGCACTGCCCGACCCTCCATTGTTGATGTCTGGATGTTGTTTGACTAAGAACATTATTTTTACTAGTCAAAGTTCTTTTTTTCCTTCTCATCCCCAAGGACTTGTCTCGTGTGCAATTTAACGAATATATCTTGTTGGTTGATGTTAAGTATTTTGAAGAATAAAATGGCCAGGAAGAAATATATTTCTTCAGTCAGATAAAATTTTAAGATATTTCCCTCCAATAACTTTATTGTACTAACATTACCATATTTTTTGTCATTTATAAATTGCATATTCATCATAAATTCTTGGTTCCTGATTTCCCAAGAGCGTTCCCTCCAGAGCTCTAATGGTGGTGGTGGTGACCCTTGCCTCTAGAGCTCTACTGGTGGTGGTGACCCTTGCCTCCAGAGCTCTACTGGTGGTGGTGGTGACCCTTGCCTCTAGAGCTCTACTGGTGGTGGTGGTGACCCTTGCCTCTAGAGCTCTACTGGTGGTGGTGGTGGTGACCCTTGCCTATAGAGCTCTACTGGTGGTGGTGACTCTTGCCTCTAGAGCTCTACTGGTGGTGGTGACCCTTGCCTCTAGAGCTGTACCAGTGGTGGTGGTGACCCTTGCCTCTAGAGCTCTACCGGTGGTGGTGGTGACCCTTGCCTCCAGAGCTCTACTGGTGGTGGTGACCCTTGCCTCTAGAGCTCTACTGGTGGTGGTGACCCTTGCCTCTAGAGCTGTACCAGTGGTGGTGGTGACCCTTGCCTCTAGAGCTCTACTGGTGGTGGTGACCCTTGCCTCTAGAGCTCTACTGGTGGTGGTGGTGGTGACCCTTGCCTCTAGAGCTCTACTGGTGGTGGTGGTGACCCTTGCCTCTAAAGCCCTACTGGTGGTGGTGGTGACCCTTGCCTCTAGAGCTCTACTGGTGGTGGTGACCCTTGCCTCTAGAGCTCTACTGGTGGTGGTGGTGACCCTTGCCTCTAGAGCTCTACTGGTGGTGGTGGTGACCCTTGCCTCCAGAACTCTACTGGTGGTGGTGGTGACCCTTGCCTCTAAAGCCCTACTACAGTACATCTTAAGTGCCAGATGGTATAACACTCACAACCACGAATTATTCCGGGTAATATATACAACATTTCTCTATAATTCTCCTTCTTGTATCATTAAATAGTGAATGTACTGTATAATTAATTAGTTAAAGTACTGTATAATTAACACCTTTGATTACCATAATGGAATGTATGGACCTCAAATAATGATGTTTATATCTATCTTATTAATGACGTCTTTGTTCTTATACTTTGAAAGATAATATAACGTTTAATATAATCTATACCCTTATATACTTGATGATATATAACAAGTGGAGAAAAAGACGGGTATAGGGTGGAGTATATATAAAGTATATATTGTTTTATAATGAGGAAAATATATAATAAGTCAGGACAAAAAATAAAAGTGGAATATTGTGAGAATTCTTTTGTATACTTTTTTTTATAACTTGACCACTTGTGACAGCGAAAAGGGAGAGGGTGATAAAAAGATAATAGGGAGGATATGAAGAAAGGTAAAGCTAATAAGAGACGAGGAAGAACTATGGAGAAATACCTGGATAACGAGAACAGGAAATAGAGAGATAATGATAATGTGGTAAAAGTAGTAAAGGAAATATACTGATGATTGAAAAGATGATAGGAAGTTAGGCGGTGATAATAAAATAAGGGGAAACGGAAAAACTGATGATGGGAAACGGAAAAACTGATGATGGGAAAGGCATAGAAGAGAAAGAGAGAGCAAAAAGCATTAATACAATAACGAACATGTAAAAAAAAGTTTGTCTGCGAGAAGTGAAGAGTTGGATTGTCTTGTTTCATCATGGTGGTGTAGAGGTTGGTCTAATGTGTGTGTGTGTGTGTGTGTGTGTGTGTGTGTACGTTTAATCCCCGTACTCTTCCTCAACAGGCTTACCCAGTAGGATACGACACCAACACCGCCTCGAAATTCAGTCAAGACGACGTAAAAAGATCGTTCATTCACCCTAGTCAAGAGATAATCTTTTTTTTAATTTACCTGCAAAGACAATAAGATCCTGTTTGAGGCAGAATACATAGAGGAATTTATAATAAGGATAAAGGTGAGGAACGAAAAGGAAATAAAGATCGAACTACCAATTCTGGAAACAAGTTGAGGCAGCAGAATTTATAAAACAAATGGGCAAGAAATAAGATGTTTGAGATCTTACCCAGTGATTAAAAACAAAAATCAGAATTTATATTATTACCTAAAAATGAGGGAGCTTTCGAGTGCGTCCAGTTTAGAACAATAAGCTTAATAAGTCATGCCTGCAAAGTTTTATTAAACATAATTTTAAGTAGAATAAAGTTTAGAATAGAAAGTGAGTTATCTGAAGAGCCAAATGGATCTAGAAAGTTTGAGTGAAAAGGCTTTAGAAGTCTAGAGAAATTTGTACATCTGTTTTCTTGATATTGAAAAAGCTTTAAATAAAATAAAGCATAATAAACTTACGGAGATCTTGGACAAAATAGGCATTAATGAAGGAGATATTAGAATTTTAAAGAATCTTTCCTGACAACAGGAGGCTGCAGTGTTAGTAAATAATGAACTAACTAATTGGTTCACAGTTAAGGCAAGGCTGTGTTCTATCTCCAACACTGTATAATACATATTCAGAATTCTTAATGAGAGAAGTTGTAAGTGACGATGAAGGACTAAAAGTTAATGGTAAAGTAATATCAAATAAACGCTATGTAGATGATACTTCTCTTATGGACAGTGAAGAGGCGTTATAAAAACTGGTAAACAGATTAGTGGAAAAAGGTGAGGAATATGGGTTAAGAGTTAATGCTGTGAAGACGAAAGTAATGGTTGTTTACAAATTGGAGATAAAACCTAAAATACAGATTATGGTTGGCAACAGGGAACTTAACAAGTGGAAAATGTTGTGTATCTGGGACGTAACATTAACTGTGATGGTGGATGTATGGAAGACATTATAACAAGAATAGATCAGGCAAAAACAGCATTTACTAATGTAAAAGACACAGTGGAAAGAAACACTAACTTCAAATTTGAGAAAAAGGCTGCTGAAAGGCTTTATATGGCAGGGACTGATGTATGGGTCAGAAGCGTGGACACTTTCAGGCCTTTTAAATGTGTTGTTATAAGCGAATGCTAAGAATAAACACTAATATTAGCAAAACTTCAAGATAAATACTTGAAATGTACAAAAAAAAAAAAAAAAAAACGAGATACTTTGGTCATATAATTAAGGATGAGGAGATAATAACAGCAATATTAAGGGGCAAAGTTGAGGGTAGGAAGGCCAGGGGGTGGCAGAGACTGAGGAGGATGAGTGATATTAAAAACTGGGTCCCCTGAGAGACACAAAGCCTTGGAGGATTGGTAAAAACAGCCTGAGAATATTTAGAGTGGAGGACTGTGGTTACCAACCATTAAAAATGAGGACGGTACTCTGATCACGTCATAATACAACCTGAACAAGCGTATAGTCACAGTTATATATTATGAATATTAAGAACCCAAGACAAAGATACTGACGCCCGGAGTTATAATCGACCTCTTCGCTGTGTTTACCACAAGACTTTAAAAGAAATTGAGTCACGAAGGAAACTTCAACATAGTGCTTGGCGGTGTGGCGGTAAAATTAACTAACCCCAATATTATAAGTTAATTTTACCTCTACCCCTCCCTGTCAATCACTGTAGTACGGTGTCCTCCGTGGGTCATTTTTTTTAAGTCTGGTTGTAAACACGACGACTACCGTCAACGGAAGAGGGTGATTACAACTCCGGGCGAAGACCGTAGAGGCAGACGGTAATTCACATTTTAATGCTACTACTGCCCTTCAACATCTAAGGTCTCTGAGAGCACAGCAAGACTAGGAATTACACGAGTCCACCAATAATTAAAGACTATGAAATATAACTGTTATCAAGAGTGACCAATCACATCCTGTGTGCCTAACAACATACAGCACTGTATAATATGACAGCGACTCACTATCCTTTAACTGTAGAGCGACAACCTACCACCTAACCTATCCTTATCTAAGTTAGGTTACCTATCATAACCACATAAGGTATTAGGACTGGGCAAAAAAAATGGTGTCTTGTCCATTACAATTATTCTGGTGATAAAATTTAATTTCGTGGTAAAATGCCTCAAGAATTCTGTAATGTGATTTTGCTAGGCGGGAGTTTGTCTAAGCCTCCTCGGTCAGCGTCATCGTGGAGGCAACTCGGGTTAATGAGTGAGAACCACATCGGAAATACGCGGTTTTAATACTTTTGTGTTATCTTCAGTAACTGTTTATTATATGTATGAATGTACGAATTTTGACCCAATAAAATAAAACAAAACAAAATCGGCTTTCTGTTAATGTTAATACGAATCGACGAGGTCACCATGAAACTTATCTGAAGATATTGAACCTATGAGCGGGGGGGGGGGGGGGGGAAGATTATGGAACAATAAAAGAATCTACCCTTAGATATACGGCTGCGAGATGTTAGTGAGGACCAGACAGGAGAGTAGTGTAAGGAAAACAAGAGAAATGATCGTGGACAGGGAAGGCAGGAAAAAACTAAAATAGAAATACATAATGGAGAAACACAAGTGGTGGGAATAACAAGAGATAAAGTACTGAGGTGGAGGAGCCGACCGGACCACCGCTCTCAACCAACGTGGGATTAATAAGTAACGACCTATTTTTACTCCCCAAGTGAGACAGGCGTCATGTTCCCCGGGGCCACCACTCACAAGTTACCCAGCTGGCAAAAACGAAGTGGAATACCGACTTGTTTTGGAGAGTATATCTTCATGTTACCAATCTCCATATTTGTGAATGTTAAAGAAAAAATATATGTCTTCAAGAACCGTTTCAGATTTCCAAGTATAAATACAAGGCAAGTTAGGGGCTTTGCTGAGACTTGGAGCTGTAATGACCGAGTGCTCACACCCGCAAGATACAGTATAAATAATTTCTGGCCTAAGATGATATTTAAACCTCGAAAAAAACATTTGACAGTGGCCAAAGTGATTGTTTCAGTCCGCAGACCTGTCAGGATTAGCGTTAGTGGTGTGTCAGTCACAAGCTGTTCTTACCTTAAATAAATGTTTACGACCTGCCACCTTAAAAGCCACAACAAACAAACGTTTCTAACTTGACATACACATATTACACTACGATAAATATATAAATGAATTTGGTTGAGAACTTGCGGGAGAAACAAATGATTTTCTCAAGCTGAAGTCACAATGTCTGCATCAACTGGGAACAATCAAAACTTTAAATTTCCCCAAAAGTCTGAAGAAATGTATAATTATAGATACAAAGAACAAAATCCTCAAGCACTAATGACAATAAGGGACCAGGAGGATATAGAGAATATTTGGGTGGGAACTGCCATGAGTCATAGCTACATTACACACCGTCAACATCTCACTCTTCCTCCCCCCCTACCACATATTCACACAACGTACAACAAACACAAAACAACCTTCACTCATCACTGTCAACAACCTTCACTCATCACTGTCAACAACCTTCAGCATAAAAACATATCGCTTTTGGTCGGTGGGAAAATACGACTTCAACACCAACATGACCTGACGTCCTCGCCGCACCTGACCTCCTTACTGGTTCACCCTGCCGCCCCCGCCACCAGTGGTATATGTGGCCAGTCGTGGTTCATCCATTTATAGCAACAGTAAACACTCATTAGAGAGCCAAGGTGATGGTGAGGCAACAGGCAGTGATGGCTAGTGTTGCAAGACCAGCAGTAACACACTCTACTACGCTATTGATCATACAGGCGTTACTTACTAGAGAAATCAATACCTGGCCACTGTCTTTAGCCTCTAACATGACTGTTTATATTCACTAAGTCATTAACTGGTGTATTAATGCTAAAAAAACGGGCAATAGATGGGGAGAATGTGAGAGGAACATTGCAGCACAGAGATTGTCACACTTACCCGTCTACAGTCGGAGCAGCTGTTACTACACTCCGTCACACCGTCAAGACCCAGGCTTCACTCACGTAATCTTAGCTTTAACTGAGCATCTATCGTAGCTCAATGGTATGGAATGTCCTGAGAAACTACATTCTTGGCCCTAGTGCTGACTGGCAGGGCAAGTACACTGGAATATTGTAAATAACGGAGGAAGATGACTACAGTCCAGCGTCTCCCTCCGGCGACCGTGTTGCGATTGCCACTGTGCGCGGTTGTCAACTAGTATTTATTGTAGTTGGTGGAAAATTCAATATAAAAGCTAACAACGTGTATGAAAACTAAATATTCAATCCAATTAATAATATGGACGATACTATACAAGATAAAATAATGTAAACCCGTTTCTTGTACGTTCTTATAAAGTGGTCTGGAAGTATGAGTTTACAGCGTCATTTATACCTTATTATTCTATATAAAATTCACTACACTACAATCTTAACTATCAACTGAATCATATTAACCATATATTGACCAAATTAAAAGCAGAAACTCTAATTTTCTTGAGATATTTGATATACGCACACATAGACTCCAGGTCCGTGAGAGTTAGGGTGTGGGCGGCTTGCGGTGCATTGTGGGAGCTCATTGATCGGAAAGTCAGCTGAGCGGTGTCGCCTGCAGAACGTGGCTGTCTGTTTACTGTCTCAGGGGAAAACCGTCAACAACGCCACTTGTTTACATATGACATAACACAACCCTTATCCACCTAAATCATTCATATTATCTCCTTGTCTTTAAATTTATGACAGAGACCAAAAATAATAACTAATTCCTATGTATCTCAAAGCTGTTTTCTGCCCATCCCAGATAAGATGACTATAAATTCCATCATACAGTATATCGTGGGAGCATTGACATGTGTTAAAAAAGAAATAATGTAATGCGGAGCTAATGAGTATGTGCGTGTACAGACAGGGTTGTTGAGGAATATGAACGTATGACCGAACGCAGGCAAGTACTTGTTATGTCAGCTTATAAACACACACACACACACACACACCTACAAAACGCACACACACACACACCTACAAAACGCACACAAACACACACACACACACACATCTACAAACACACGTAACTCCCCCTCCACACACACCCACATACGTAACCCCCCCCCCCCCCCACGCACAGCCCCGCATCCCTCACACACATACACCCACACAGTACTGTACTACTACTTTGCTGTCATTCGGAATCGAGTAAAACGATCATCCAGCTACGAGACAATGATATACAGTAAGTTATTAGGGAGGTACCTTCGTTGGTGAGCTCTCAGGTGACTAGAGAGGCCAATACGTCACTGGCAGTGTCGTCCACAGATTTTGCACGTGTGGAGGGCTACATCTAGTGCGGGAGGGGCGGCGGCAGCGTCTTTCCGGCGGTGGCACTTGTCTTCCTCGGTATGCAGTCGGGCTAACTCGAAAGTATTGACACCTCGTGTGGTGCGCCTCCGAGCTTTGCGGTGTGTTGTAATCGACTCCAGGGTGAGGGGGTCGATTTGGGACTTTTTCAGGTTTGTCTTAACACTATCCTTATACCTTTTCAATTGCCCGCCGGCGTTACATTTACTATTCGTTAGGTGACTGTAAAGTAGCTGCTTTGGCAGTCTACTGTCGTCCATGCAGGTAACATGGCCAGTCCAACGTAGTTGTTCATGGATAATGGTAGCCTCGATGCTCCTACAGTTGGTGTCAGCAAGAATACTGGCATTTGTTCTCTTGTCTTTGCGGTGAAGTCGGAGGATGGAACGTAGACTACATTGGTGAAAGTTTTCGAGTGTATTGAGGCGCTTCCTGTATGTGACCCATGTCTCGCTGCCAAATAGCAGGGTGCAAAGGACCACTACTCGATATACGTGCAACTTTGTAGATAATTTAAGCTCCCTACAGCTTGATTTTGATTTTTGATTTTGCCGCTTGCAGCGGCTACTTTATTGTGCACCCCACACTCATCCTGTGAGCGGTAGCGCAAAAGGATTACAGAGTAGGGTTTACAAAGGGTCATAATAATTAACCCCCGTTGTCAGGATATTATGGCACTGAAAGTTACACAGTATTTCATTTACATTATTTGTTTAGTTCTATACATAAAGGGTAACTTATTCACAAATGCGTGAGAACAGGCGTGTGAGGCAGTATGTCTGGCCTCACACTTTGTTATTCACATTTACGTGGGAGGTATTCAAGCACATTGCGTATTTGGTTCTGTACATGAGAACTGACATAGATACTAAGTGCAAAAAAGTGGATACAATCTTAATATGTCGGCTATCTTGCCATTAGAGATGAAGTGTTGTGCCATTTCACACACAGTGTGCTTGGACCTGTCCCTAAAAGGTTCTATCTTCACACAGTCGAGGACGTAGTGTTCAAGTGTGTGGCCATATGTATGGCCACACACTTTACATTTAGTTTTGTTTACATCTGCTTGAGGAACATACTGCCAAAGGTACTTATATCCTAACCTTAATCTAGCTGTTACAACATCTTGTAATCTAGTGATCTTGTTACTTGCTCCATAAACGTGTTTCACTTGATACATCTCATCATGGTAAACTATGGATTGACTAGTGCCTGTTTGCACTTGTCTACTTGCGTCAAACTCATCAATAAGTTCTTTCCTAATTACAGTTTTAAGGGTTCTTTTTGACAGACCCAAATTGTATTCAACGGTGTCTTTGTTAGACGCGAGTTTGGCGAGGGCATCAACTCTGTCATGTTTTATGAGGCCTATGTGAGAGGGGATCCACAACAGTTTGACCCTGACACCCCGGTCAACAAGGCACGCATATTTGTGTCTGGCTTCAGAGACAAGAGCGTGACAACCTGAGTCGAGGGTACCAAGGGCAAGTAGTGAGGATAGAGAGTCAGTGATGATGAGACTGTCAGTAACAGTGGTTTCAATGAATTTAATAGCTGTGAGTATGGCAACTAATTCAGTTTGTAGAGTGGATGCCCAGTTGTTAATTCTAACTCCTTTCTCAATTATATTACCGTCAGGTTGAGTCACAACAATAGCACTTCCAGCCCTCCCACAGGCGGTGTTTAGAGACCCATCAGTGTAGATGGTCTGTGTGATATTATCATCAGTCTGTAGAGTGTGTATGTGTTCAAGAGCTCTCAATTTGGCAGTGTGTTGGAGATAAATGCTTTGTATAATTAATTTTTTAGGCGGATACGTCGGTATTGTGATATCGAAGGGAACTGTCCGCCAGGGTGGCAGGAAGCGCTGTTGTGTCTCAACTTTGTACAGGTGGTCTAGTCCAAATATCTTCATATGTGTAGCTGTAGTTTGGATCCATTTAGACTCAGTAGTCCCATGGTTCATACATTCTAGCAATTTTAAGGAAACAATGTTATCAGGATCACCACGCAGAAGCCTCAGGGCTATCATGAGGTTGACTTCAATTATTCTATCTTTAACACTGGGTATACCTAGTTCTTTCCTCATATTAAGTACTTTAGTGCTCATGGGACATCCTAGGATAATTCTGAGGGCTTTATTTTGCATTTTCTCGAGCTTGTCAACGCCTTTCCCGTCACGAATGACCAGGGCTGGTGCGTGGTAATCTATCAGAGATCTTATATAGCCTAGGTACATTGTTTTAACAATTCTAATATTAGCACCATAGTGCGGGCTGTACCCCGCTACACTTCTAAGAGGTCTCAGTCTGTCAGTACATTGGCGGGTTAGCTGTTGTATGGCAGGTAGGGTACAAGGGACGGAAACACCAAGATATTTAAAAGAAGAAACATAGTCAATAGTGTTGTTACCTATCTTGAACTTGGCGGGGCCGCGTTTGCGGTTCCCAGCTTGTTTGTTGAACACCTTAGTTTTGTCAGTGGAGATAATAAGACCGAGGTGTTCACAGGCTGCGTATACATGGTTCAGGGTGGTTTGCATTTCACGATGAGTTTTAGTATGTATAAGAATATCGTCAGCATAGCTGATTGAGATATTGCTGGGGTTGTCTGGTATTAAATTTAATAATGCATTCATAAGAACATTGAACAAAGTGGGGCTAAGTACTCCACCTTGAGGGGTACCAAGTTGCATATCTTTAACTTCACTTTTGTATCCCTGAAACAGTGCAGCAGCCCTTCTGTTGGTTAGGTAACCACTTATCCAGTGTAACAGCCTACCTCCTATATCCATTTTGGCTAGTTCGTACAATATCAGTTGCCTATTGGCAATATCAAATGCAGCTTTTAGGTCAAGAAATGTGGTGTATCTGTGCCTTTCATCACCATGCACAGTTAGGAATGTGGTGATGCAATTATGTACACCTTTACCATGGGTGAAGCCATTTATGTTAGGAGACATGTGTTCTCTGATTCTATATAAGAGTCTGCCAAGAACCATCCTCTCAAAGGTTTTACACAGGCAGCTGGTTAGTGATATGGGACGAAAGGCATCAGGCTGTCCTGGTTTCGGTATTGGTACAACAATACTGCTGGTCCATGATGTGGGTAGTTGGCCCTCGGCATGACTCATATTGTACAATACCAACAATGGATTGCCTGGCACGCGCCTTAGTAGTCTAATGATGTTGTAGGTGACCCCGTCCTCTCCAGGGGAAGTAGACCTACCCCTGGCGAGGGCGGCGTCAAGCTCCCACTCAGTATATGGAACATCACACTCATCGTGCTGTTTGCCCAGCATAAAGCTAATAAGATTACTTCTCTCTACAGACTTCGCATCAAGGAGTCCCCGAGTCCTAGCTGGTAACATGTCATAGCTCGACACATGAGCCCACTTTGTTATTAGCTCATTCGACTTTTGCAGAGGGTTTGGATGGGAGACGTGTCTTCTGTTTTTACCTCTGATTATGTTTATGTCTTTCCAGGCTTTGCTGAGGGATGTGTGTTGGTTCAGGCTGTTGACATATGTCTCCCATGCATTTTGTCTGAGTTCGTTTACACGTTCCCTGACAGCAGCAAGGGAAGCTTGATACAATTGTAACATTTGAGGTGTTCTAAATTGCCCTACAGCTGAAGACACGGGTATATGGAGTCTGCCAAAGGCTAGAGATGCACATACGATCCGATGTTGAATCTCTTCATCGATATCAGCGATGGTGGACTGGTGGGAGCCGAGATACTGAAGTGGGTAAAATTAGAGAGGGTAGTACCATTAAGCTGGATGGATGGTGGAGGTGTGGCTGAACCAGGGGCAGGCTGAAAGAAGTCTTAGGTACTGTACATTCACCTCAAGGACGAAGTGTGCATAAGTATCTGCGTAGGTGTTCAGCATCTCCTGTAGGTCGCGTTCAGTGTGAGCGACAAGGGTGAGGTCGTCTGCATATTGAAGTTCAGTAATGGAAGCTGCAGACACTTTTGTTCTTCCCTGAAGTCATCTTATGTTAAAAAGACCCTTCATCAGGTACTGGATGTCCACCCCGCCGGCTAAATTGAAACTGGCACGAGTAAGGAAAGCATCCATGAAAATGGAAAAGAGAATTGGTGCCAGTACACATCCATGTTTTACACCCATTTGAATGGGGAAGAACTCAGACTGGGTGCCATTGTGCAGGACACTGCCGTTCATGCTATCGTGGAGTTGCCTCACAATGGCAATGAATTTTGGTGGGCAGCCAAAACGGCTGAAGGATGCCTTCTTCGTCTTTAATTAGGGAGTTATCGTCAGATGAGCAGAGAGAGCCTGCGCCATGAGTGTTTGGCCCATAAACTGTTTTCGTGGAATTGAAAAATTCCCATATCTTGTGTTCTGCAAGTTTTTAATTTTCACATGTTTTATTTTTAAATCAATCGTTCTTTAGATTGCGAAGTTCCCACTGGCTGCCAATTTCTTCATGTGGAAGGTATCAGCTTTGGTTCGAGACTGAGGGGTGTTCTGCCAGTCAGTTAAAGAAGCACGTTTATCATTGACGAGTACATTGATTTCCGGGCCATTTTCATCAAACCAGTCCTGGTATATTCTTTCGATCTGGCCTAGGGTCTCTGCAGGTTTTTATCATGACAGTTGTCGAGAATATCCCATTCGGCACTGGAATTTGGGTTGTTTATTGTTGAGCTGTTTATCAGCCCATGTTTGAGCTGCTCTCTGAAGCCATGTGTTACCGCTGGATCCTCCAGACGTTTAGTGTTAAAACCTCTTCTGGAGGCTTGTTGCCTTCGCCGTTTTGGGGCGACGTGAAGTGAGAACTTAGCTCTGACGAGCCGATGATCAGTGTTGCAGTGGTCTGAGCCACGCACGGCACGGCTCGGGTGATGAGGACATACAGGCGATCTCTTTCTCTGACAATAATGTAGTCAATGAGATGCCAGTGTTTGCATCGTGGGTGTTGCCACGAACCCTTGAACTTGTCGGCCTACCTATACAAGGTATTGGTGATAGTGAGGTTGTGTGCAGCACACTTGCTGAGGAGGAGTAGGCCATTGGGATTACACTTGCCTAGTCCATTTCTCTCTTTGATACATGCCAAATGTCAGCATATCTGCCAACTCTGACATTGAAGTCACCAAGGAGCACAACCTTATCTTCTCTGGGATAGAGGTTAGCACTCTGTCAAGGTCGGCATAAAAGGCCTCCTTGATGTCATCCTCTGCATCCAGTATTGGAGTGTATGCACTGATGAAGAAGGCATGACGTGAGTGATTCAGTGGGATTCGAAACGTCAAAAGGCGTTCGTTGATCCCAATAGGCATTTCAGTTAGCCTATGTAGGGTGCCTTGGCGTATGGCAATGCCAACTCCATTAATGTGGTTTCTCTCTGCGCAGCAGGCTTACCCTTCCAGAAGAAGGTATAGCCAGACCCCCGTTCTGTGAGGCGGCCCTCGTCTGGGAGCAGAGACTCATCTAATGGCTTCTATGTCGATGTTATACCTCTTTTGCCACAAGGGCAGTTCTTTCAGAACGCTCATTTATGCCAGTATCCAGAAGGGTCCTGATACTCCATACAGCATAAGAAGTTGTATAGTTTGTTTTTGTTTTGATCTGTGATTATGATTGTGCTTTCGACCGCATAAGGATGACCATACTGGGTACGGTTGCCCAGTCAGGTTGGTTCTTTAGCCAGGCTATGTTTAGGGCACCTTTTCTAGCCCCCTCTCCATGTGGGGTGAGCAGAGTGGATCCTCGAGAGGGCTGCTCAGTCTCACAGACAGGACCGGATTGCACTGCTGCCTAGATCCCAGTGCATAAACGACCATCTTATCTGTATCGCCCATGTGCAGAGTTGTGACTAGAGACTCCCGGCATTATCTTTGCATGTTTCCGTCGCCACTCGTCCATCGCCATAGGACTTTTGGGGGTATAGGGGTTTTGATAATGATGAGAAGTATGATGAGCTGGATGATGGTTGTGCGTTGCAAGTGTTGCAACGACTGGAGAGAGGGAGAATTGCAATGGGGTGCCGATAGCCCAGTTTTTTGGGTTTCGCCTTTGTAGCCTGTCCATCATGCATTGCCTTCATTCACCAGTGTAGTCGTTGGATTTCCATGTTGGTCACCTCTTCCGCCATTGGGGTCTTGTTGGAGCTCTGTAAGCATGTCTGCTTGATGCGGGGCTCCACCTGATTTTTCGTTCGGGGTTTACTCCCGTAGCTTTATATCTACCAAGGTTAATCCACAAGGCAGCGGGGCAATGGTTAGTAGGCGCCAGGGCGCGTCCACGTGCCAGTGGGCCTATACGCCGTCCCTCTGGGGCCCACTGCTGCTCCGAGATCCCCTCCTGGTCTAACCCGGGCCAACGAGGCACCCAATTACCGTGTGTTGCCATAAGGAGGCGCAACAGGAGTCTTGATGGTGAAGAGGCTGTGTACTGGCAGGTGAAGACGTGCAAGTTGTTTCCCTGCTCACCATAAGGGCTAGCCAGCGGCGGTAGCTGAAAGCGAGAGGGAGCAAGCAGTGCTTGCCACACTAGACGCATTCACCACCCTGCGCACACACACACACACACACACACACACTGATGGACATTAAACGAACTTATTAAATATTACCGACTGTGTTCAGTGCCATTCAGAAAAGTTTTACTAATCAGTATTACCATTTTTTTATGAATACCGGTGGTCTGAGTGGCAGGAGGTGGTCTGAGTGGTAGGAGGAGGTGTGAGTGGCAGCAGGTGATTAGATTTGAGTGGCAGGAGGTGAACTGAGTGGCAGGAGGTGGTCGAGTGGTAAGAGGTCTGAGTGGCAGCAGGTAATATGAGTGGCAGGGGGTGGTCTGAGTGGCAGGAGGTGGTCTGAGTGGCAGGAGGTGGTCTGAGTGGCAGGAGGAGGTGTGAGTGGCAGCAGGTGATTAGATTTGAGTGGCAGGAGGTGAACTGAGTGGCAGGAGGTGGTTGAGTGGTAAGAGGTCTGAGTGGTAGCAGGTAGTCTGAGTGTGCAGTAGGTGGTCTGAGTGTGCAGTAGGTGGTCTGAGCGTGCAGGAGGTGGTCTGAGTGTGCAGTAGATGGTCTGAGTGGCAGTAGGTGATCTAGGAAGGAGGAGGCAGCAAATGTGTGTGTGTGTGTGTGTGTGTTACTCCCCTCTCCCACCACCTGCCAGATAACCTAACCTAACCTAACCTAACCTAACCTAACCTAAATTACCCTAACTTACCCTAACGTAATGTAACTTAACCTTTCCTACCTTCTCTTAACCTAACCTAACCTCGATTTTCTTGGTAAATAAACCTCTAGATGAAAGAGAGAGAGAGAGAGAGAGAGAGAGAGAGAGAGAGAGAGAGAGAGAGAGAGAGAGAGAGAGAGAGAGAGAGAGAGAGAGCCTAAGTATGTATTGGCCTCTGTCAAATATATAGACAGCAACTATTATAGACAGTAAATGTAGGCTAATTACATGTAATATTATATAACTTGCATTAACTAAATTAATGAAATAATGAACGATGAAATGGTTATCCTTTCTGGTTCACGGATCAATAACATTCACTAGTCATCCCGTCGTTCACGCTCCCTTCCTTTAAATCATCTCTTAAAAAAATATCTATTGTCTAAGTATTAATATTTCTTGTAATGCCTACTTTATACTCCTACCTTTATTGTACCACCAAAAATAGTATCAGAAATTGTCATGTAGATAAATAGAAATTACCATTGCAATTATATTATTTGCCGACAAGACATAATACTGATAACTTCTGTCCTATTGTTCCAACCTAATACAACCCAGATATCAACTCCCCTGTAAAATATGAATATGCTCTAATATAAATGTAAAAAAATAAATAGAAAAATTGAATAAAATAAAGAAATATCGAGGTGATAACTGTGGTAAGATTCTGATATGCTCTTATTACCACCATGCTATGTGTACTATTCCAGATGATACTACATGTTACATAATACTTCCTTGAGATAAATGTATAGTATATATCAGATGCCTAAAAGAGAGCTCAGGTTCTCAACTGGCTCAGCCATGTTAATATTGTTATTATTATCCACTCTGTATCTGTGTATTTCTGGCTAAATAAACTGTTTCAATATCAACGTCAGTAGAACACTGCATCTGAAACACTACAGACGTGTTATTAAAAGTGCTCTGACAATAACCTCTTTGTTCTCTCATAGAAGAACAGTTGTCCACCATTGGTTCAGTCATCATTACACCAACTGATGCTGATAATAAACTATGAAAGGAACAGTGTGTTTTATGTGACTATAAACAATCTGAAACATGTACAAATAGAAATTACAAGTGACTTTTTTAACTTACAAGCCAATAATTACAGGGCAAGAGAGAGAGAGAGAGAGAGAGATATCGACCCGTAGTATTGAGGTTTTGGCAGGTGGGATAGGGAGGGAGGAAAGGGAAGGGGAGAAAGGGAGAGGGAAGGAGGGAGGAAGGGAGGGAGGTGAGAAGAAGGGGTGGTCATGTCACCATCAAAGGGTGGGATAAACGTCTGGGGGAAGGCTGGCGGGCCAACGTCAAAACATCTATATATAACCTCCTTAAGAATCCTCTACCTACGTCTCTCTCACCTGTACTGAACCCCTCCAAGGTAGGTTCACTTCTAAGGACCCCCCCCCCCCCCCCGAGAGTGAGTCCCTCTGGTTGAAGTAAATAGTCTTATGTTCTTATGTTCTTTGCTACACTCTCTCTCTCACCACTACTGAACCTCTCTAAGATGAGGTTCACGTCTTAATAGAACACACAAGTCACGTTGGCTCAGTCTTATCATCTTTTGTCTTGTCTCTTGAACAAAACAACAAAGACAATGTTCTACTCAACCCCTCCCCCCATCTTCTCATTTGAGGGGGGGGAGGGGGTCAGGGGGAGGTCAGGGGGAGGGGGAGGGAGATCAGGGGGAGGTTTGTTTTGGTGTGGATATTATGTCGGAGCGAGGCCCTGAATCGAGACCTCTGATATCCAAGGTTGATTAAGGTAACCATGGCGACGTTGTGGCCCGCAGCATCTCCGGCCAACCATCCCCCTTTTTACCCTCTTTCCTTCCCCTTCGTCCACACACACATACACACTTCACCTATCCCCTCATCTCACCCTATTCACTTGTCTCTTTCTCCCCCTACACATACACCCGCTGGCTCATTCCTTCACCTTCCTCCCCTCACGTCTGGAGTTTCCCCCCCCCCCCCATCTACAGCTGTTCCTTTTCACTCACACACCTGTTAAGTTTTGTATACACATGTCTTCCCTTATCGAGACACCTGGATGCCCTCACCCACACCTGTCTTCCCTCACCCACACCTGTCTTCCCTCACCCACACCTGTCTTACCTCACCCACACCTGTCTCCCTTCATCAAGACCTCAACCACAGGTGTTTACTTCATTCTCCTCCTCCTTTATCTTCTTCTTCCTCTTATTCCTCTTCCTCTTATTAAGTCTCTTTCTCTCATGCCCCATATTGATCTTCTCGTCCCTCTTCATTTCTCCTCCTTTTCCCTCTCCCTCACAATCATTTCTTCCACCTCTTCATCTCCTTCCTTTACCTTCTCGATAGCCTTCCCTAACCCTCTCTTTATCCTCCCTCTCCTTCTTTTACCCTCTCTTCCTCCTCTCCTCCCTTCCTTAACCCTTTCTCCCTCTTCCTTCTCATCCCCCCTTCAATCCTCTCCTCCTTCTTTCCTTCACCGCTCTCCTTCTCTTCCTCCTCCTTCTCTGTTACCGGACCAGGTAAGACAAACAGACGCAGGTGAGTTTAAATGACACCAGGTATCACACAGCAGCTCCTCACCTAACCTAAACTAACTTAACTCAACCTATCCTAAAGTAATTTAAGCTTACCTAACATAATTTAACCTAAGCTAAGTTGAATTACCTTAACTTAACCTATCTAACCTAATTTTAGCTTAACATATGCTAACTTGGATTAGCTTAACCCAACCTAACCTAATCGCGCTTAACCTTACCTATAATAACCCAAGCTAACTTGAATTAGCTTAACCAAACCTATAAATATGTTGGGCTCAGAAACTGAAAAGCGACTACAAGGCGTTGTGGTTGTTTTCAAAATAACCAGAAAGCGAAATTTTGCGTCTTGGATTTTACCCTAAACTAAACTAAACTAAACTAAACTAAACTAACCTAACCTAACCCAATCCAAACTAACCTAACCTAACCCAATCCAAACTAACCTAACCTAACCCAATCCAAACTAACCTAACCTAACCCAATCCAAACTAACCTAACCTAACCCAATCCAAACTAACCTAACCTAACCCAATCCAAACTAACCTACAGCAAAATCTCGTTTCTGGTTATTTTCCAAACAACCACAAAGCGTTGTGGTCGCTTTCCGTCTTCTGAGCCCAACATGATCATGCACTATCTCAGCAGTACTCAATCTTTAAGAGTTACTGGTCCGTCGGATTTGTTTACCGTCGCTTATTTTGTTTATAATTTCTTACTAAAAATAATTATCTTAAACCTTGTGATCATTAATAATAATAATAATATGTGCTCTGATAATTGCTGACATTTATTTTATATTAATCTGTGGCAACTGACAGCTGACTCCTGGGTGGTCTGGCAGGTGACGAGGGTCTTTGGTAAGTCGGTCAGGCGGATAGAATGTCTTGGTTTCCTCTCCGATTAATCTCAGTTTCTTACTATTTTTTATACTATTATCGTCAACAGTGCTGGGTAAAGATTATTGGAATACAGGAATACACTGTGTACACCTGTACACATTACAGCTGAGCCTCACTGCCGAGCTGCTGTTAATGTTTACTGAAATAAATAAACATCTTTAAGACATTTATGGAGTACCTTCTGGGTCTCCTCCCGTGCCTACATCTCCTACTTTATAAAACGATATATCGTAAAAAAAAAAAAAAAAACGAAATTTTCCTGTAATCATCTGCCCCAACCTCAGGAAACACCGAGGCTCTACTGTGCTGTATATGGACTCTGTATATCGCGATTATAAAATATTTACAATTACTGAGCAGCAGATTTGTTTCGTTTTGATCACTCCGCTGGTCCGCGACGTTGGAATGTTGGGGACCTACGGGGCCCTATCCTGACCTGACCTGACCTGACCTAACCCAACCCAGGGCCGGGTCCAGAACTCAAATTTAGCCGATGCAATCTTGCAGTTTGTGCAGTTGCCGCTCGTCCAGATACCAAAAAATCAATGGATATTTACACCTCATTCCGCAACGCCGTAGTTTATATCATTAATTAACTAGTATTTACTTGAATAACTGTATGGTTAGCCAGGTCTTTCAGCCTGCATATTGTCTTGAATAATACTAAGTAAGTTTGTATGTACCTATAGTTTTATTTATTTTTCGCAATACTATTTATACAATATAGCTTTGTACACACACACACACACACACACACACACACATTCTCTCCATAAGATACAAACCCTGAGAGTATGGGAGCGTGAATCACAGGCCTCTACCCGGTAACTGTCTTCCTTATTACAATAGCAGACATAAGTACAGTACAGTCAGTAGAGAGAAATAAAGGTTAATATATACGTTGGCTACATCACCAGTCAGCCAAGAAGCGTTGTGGATTGATAATGGAGTCGACTTTCTGATTTTACCTCTATCCTCATCACCTTAACACCAACAAACTCCTGGGAACAGAAAGAGACTCAGGTCGGTGATGCTTACAGGCACAGACACCGGTGTGAGGCCGTCCAGCAGAGAGTCACCAGCCCACCTTTCACCAACCCACTTTTTACCAGCCCACCTTTCACCAGCCCACTTTTCACCAACCCACCTTTCACCAGCCCACTTTTCACCAACCCACCTTCCTTATCGGGTTCCTGCTAGTTGTCTAGATGATAGATCAAAGGAAGCAGTCAAGGTTTCGTGTGGTATTTGGCGTCGTCACAGCTATTATTACAGAGAGAGAGAGAGAGAGAGAGAGAGAGAGAGAGAGAGAGAGAGAGAGAGATCAGTGTCACAGAGGATACAGTTGTTATTATTACAGAGAGAGAAAGGAAGGAAGGAAGGAAGAAAAAGAGAGTGAAATGAGAGAGAGAGAGAGAGAGAGAGAGAGTAGAAGGGGGGAGGGGATAATAATCAGTTAAATATAGCACCACCAAAACAAGACACATCTGTAATCACACGCGACCAAATTAGTTCCACCAGGAGCCGCCAGAGGTCATCACCATCATCATCTATCTCACCGCCGCCTTACAAGAACCCAAACCCACAGAGAGCGTGAGAGCCCCGCCCACTGGCTCACCCTCTGACACCGTGAGTTATTTTCAATGATTATTTCACCGTGTTGACGTTTCCCCCGAGGTGGCAATGCTGTGATTAATGGCCAGAACCTTATAAAAAAAATTCTAGCACAAGCAGAAGATGGGATATTTATGTCTTCGTCTGGCGAAACTTTCTACTGAGCGTGTCATTATTGGGGTGGGGAGGAAGGGAAGGTGAACGTCAGGCACTGTTGACTGCTTGTGCTGGCAGAGTTCTTTTTATGAATAGAGATGCAGACCAGATTAGTGTTTTTAAGGTGATATTTGTGAGAGGAATGTTGATGTGGTTGTGATAGGCTTGTGGTTAGGTGAACGGAAGAATAGGCGGGTGATCTGGATAGGTAGACCCCAGATGGACGGGTACACAATCCAGGTGCAGAGATGCCCTCCCTCCCCCCTCCGTCTTTCCCTTCTTCTCTTATCTTCCGTCCTTCCTTTCCTACATCACCCTCCTTCCTCCTTCCCTCACCTTCCCTCTCATTTTCCTTCCTACCTCCACCTCCTTCCCTCTCTCCTCTCCCTTCCTCCCCCCTCACTTCCCTCCGTCCTTCCCTCCCTCACCTCCCTCCTTCCTTCCCTCTTTCAAGATTTATCCCTAAAAACTCTCATCTCCGTGTCAGCTTTGATCGAGGCGTCACCATTGAAAAACCATCACCAGTAATTAACCCCCAACGAAAGGAATAACATATTTTAGGCTATTAATTAGTTCTTGGGGTAAAAATAAGAAAAATGGGGAACCTGAACTCCAATTTTCAAAGGTTCTCTACGTTAAATATCACATCTGACGTAAACCAAATCACAGAAATATTGACCAAAATAAAGTCATAATTAAACCGATACTAGAGTTAGATGCGTTATCCTGGAGTTAGTTAGTTGGTTAGTTAGAGGGAAAATCAACTTACAGATTCTTTAAGTACAATAAGTGAATTTTATAAGCTAAGCGACCATCACACGTTATTGACTAATGAAAGGACTTTACTACCAGCGATCAATAAAATCTCGTAAACATAGCGAAAAGTGGTTCCCATAGGCCTGACTAACCGTTAAGAACAATATGGATACAATACACTGTATACTAAGCCTTCGGTACACAAGGAGGCAGGATGGCCGGTACTGCACTCGACTTAGGTACCCATTTACAGCTGGGTGAACTGGGAGTGCCCGGGAATTGAACCACTGACTCCCGGAACAGAGAATTAAATAGTGGACATGAAAGACTTTTTTGTTAATGCTATTGATAAAAAGAACCTATTTCATCAGGACAGATCTTCCAGTTTCTGAGTTATCGTACAAGGTTTCTGAGTTATCGTACAAGGTTTCTGAGTTATCGTACAAGGTTTCTAGTTTATCGTACAAGGTTTCTAGTTTATCGTACAAGGTTTCTAGTTTATCGTACAAGGTTTCTAGTTTATCGTACAAGGTTTCTGAGTTATCGTACAAGGTTTCTAGTTTATCGTACAAGGTTTCTAGTTTATCGTACAAGGTTTCTAGTTTATCGTACAAGGTTTCTGAGTTATTGTACAAGGTTTCTGAGTTATCGTACAAGGTTTCTAGTTTATCGTACAAGGTTTCTGAGTTATCGTACAAGGTTTCTAGTTTATCGTACAAGGTTTCTGAGTTATCGTACAAGGTTTCTGAGTTATCGTACAAGGTTTCTGAGTTATTGTACAAGGTTTCTGAGTTATTGTACAAGGTTTCTGAGTTATCGTACAAGGTTTCTGAGTTATCGTACAAGGTTGAAGGCAGACTAAATATTCATCATAGTTATTCAATACAGTATATTTCGTATCACCATCACCACCATCATCATCACCATCATCATCATCATCATCATCATCAACAACACCACACCACTATCGCCATCATCACCTCCATCACATTCATCATCACTACACCACTACCTCCATTACACCACACCACTACCACCATTACACCACACCACTACCACCATTACACCACACCACTACCACCATTACACCACACCACACCACTAACATACCACCACACCATACCACTACCACCATCACACCACACCACTAACCTCCATTACACCACACCACTACTACCATCACACCGCACCACTACCACCATCACACCACTACCACCATCACACCACACCACTACCATAACACCACACCACTACCACCATCACACCGCACCACTACCATTCCACCACACCACACCACACCACACCACTATCACACCACACCACAACCCACCATTACACCACACCACTACTACCATCACACCACACCACTACCACCATTACACCACACCACACCACTACCCACCATTACACCACACCACTACTACCATCACACCACACCACTACCACTATCACACCACACCACAACCCACCATTACACCACACCACTACTACCATCACACCAAACCGCTACCACCATTACACCACACCACTACTACCATCACACCACACCGCTACCACCATCACACCACACCACTACCACTATCACACCACACCACAACCCACCATTACACCACACCACTACTACCATCACACCAAACCGCTACCACCATTACACCACACCACTACTACCATCACACCACACCGCTACCACCATCACACCACACCACTACCACCATCACACCACACCACTACCACACCACACCACTACCACCATCACACCACACCACTACCACACCACTACCACCATCACACCACACCACTACCACACCACACTACTACCACCATCACACCACACCACTACCACCATCTAGTAACCAAGTCTATGGTCTTTTCTTAACTCGTGGGATCCGGTTTGTGCTCACGCCTCCCAAAGATCCCGAGTTTCTTTGAGTAAACTCCTTAAGACAGAGTGAAGGTGTCTTACAGGGGCAACAGGTTGAGTGGTTCACTTCAGTATTAGTAAAAGCTTTCTTGTGTTGCATCTCTCCTGCAAATGCCTCAACAGTGGTGGACCGGCTCAGTTACTTTACTCACTTACGCTATCTTAGTTTCTTTACTCTCTTTGTTTCTTTCACTTTCTCTCTCTCTTTCACTTTCTTTTCGTCTTCCTCACCATCACCAGAAACCACGTATGGCTGGAGTGTACCTTAATAATTCTATCGCCAATCACTGTAGGAGAGAGAGAGAGAGAGAGAGAGAGAGAGAGAGAGAGAGAGAGAGAGAGAGTACGGGAGGTAAGTGAGGTATTCTCCCTGGGTCGACATAGGTAAACTCTCTATGTCAACATCAGGATGGAGGTCAGAGGCTCAAAGGGTAGGCCGTGGTGTTGAGGATAACGATCTATATTCACCATTCAAAGACGGACAAGAGTTCATATTCGAGCTAGGGTTAGGTTAAGTTGGGTTGGGTTGGGTTGGCTTGGGTTGGGTTAGGTCAGGTCAAGTCAAGTCAGATTAGGCAAGGCTGAGCTGGGCTGGGTCAGGTTAGGTTAGCATCATGTTAAGTTTGAATCAGGCTAAGTTTGGCTGATTTAAGTTAGGTTGGTGAATCATATTAGGTTAGGTTAGGTTTGCTTAGGATAGGTTATTTTAGGTTATGTCAGGGGCAATTTTCTTTACGCCATTTGCCTCTGTCTACCCAGCAGTAATTGGGAACCTGGATGTTAATCGATTTGCGGATCGTGTTCCGGGGTAATGATTAGCCAGTGCAGTTGGTGAGTTGTCCGGTCTTCTCGGACTATTCCTTGACACTGGGTCATGCAAATCGTTCACTTAGGGTGTGGTTGGTGTGTTGGCGACAGCTTCTACACCTTTAACAAATTCATGCATAGTTGGCCCTTGGGCCGGCCATCCTCGTTATACGAGGGGCAACCAATAAAAAAAAATTATGTTATGTTATGTTAGGTAGTGTTTGACAGATACAACGAGACGACAAGCATGCAGAGTAGCGGGAGTGACATCATGGCAGGGAAGGACGAATCAGGACACGTCACGGTAGGGAAGGACGGTGACCAGACTGCATACTAGCAGTGCCTGGGGCCAGGGAAGTGGTTTTTCATGTCCATATGCCCGGCACTTGCCCGGAGGACAAGTTAATATTTTGAGAAGAAACTTGGACGGGAATGTGTCAAGCGCTGCAGCACCTTTCCGTATATGTTTAACCAGGCAGTTCATCATTGTACCACATTAGTGATCGACCTTTATAGCAGTCATCCCGCCGTTGGTCAGTCGGGCTCAAGTTGTCAACATTTCAAAGGAACCACCAAGCTGAGAGGCTGTAGACGTGAGGTGACGGGAGTTATGACCTCACATGACTCGATTATAAAGGGGGGGGGGTAGTTAGAATAGGTGATCAAGGGACTACCCGCCATACACCCTGCAGGTGTGGGGTGAGGTGTATGCCTGAGACACACATACGGATACATGACCATAGTGTCAATATCCCATAGTTTTGGAGTTATACCACAAAATTAGGCGAGGGAGGACTGCATCAAGTCTATGGACATACAACATAAAATATCAAATACTGTTTAAAGTAAGTGGTAACATTCAGTGAGATGGCCGGAACTTTGAACATGTACTTTAAAATCTACATCAGATTGTACATTGGAACATAAGAATGGAGGAAACTGTAGCTGGCCTATTGGCCCATACTAGGCTGCCCCGTTTACACCCAACCCCTATCATTCATATATCCATCCAACCTATATTTGAAGCTATCCAGCGTATTCAAGTTAAAGATGATGTTCGGTAACTTGTTTCACTCATCCATCACTCTATTTCCAAATCAATGTTTACCTATCTCGGCCTAAATCTAAATTTGTCTAATTTAAATCCATAGCTACGAACTCGCTCCTGGTTGGATAGTTTAAGTACCTTTGTTATATCACTCAAAGTCTAATTAGAAGTTGATATCACATTTATTTAACCCTGACTTTTATTTATACACCTCGACCATATCGCCCCTCACTCTACGTCTCTCGAGGAAGTGCATATTCAGATGCCTTATTCTGTCTCTGTACTCAAGGTACACTCGCACCAAAAAGTATCGGTGCAGGGTGAGATCGACGACTTCCGAAACGATACGTATACACTGTGATATGTCGGGAAGGTTGGTAAGTGTACCCTCATAAACCCCCCCCCCCCTCTCCCCACTAGGTGTTGCCATATGGCTGACAATCAGTGTGTTTGTTTCCTCTTTTCGGATTGTTGCTTTGTGTCGACTGAATGATGAGCAAGGGTTCGGTCTGGGTGAACTTGGGTATAAAACAGAGGTAATATAAAGCAGTAGAGATCTACACATGCCAGACGACATGAAACCTTAGAGAGAACACGAGGAGCTATTATTGCCCTTCATAACAAAGGGTTCGGCGTCACAGATATTAGCCGGCGGGTTGGTGTCCACAGGAACACCGCTGCAAGATGGATTCGGCGATACCTCGAAACTGGTGCTACAGACGACAGGTCTCGGAGCGGCCGTCCACGCTGCACCACCCCTCAGGACGACCAGGTTGAGTGGTTTATTTGGTAGCATGAATTAATGTGGCAATATTCACAAGCATCACAAATAATTTTGTTAACAGGGAGCTCCTCATATTTCATACTGTCTATTTATCACTTCCCGACCTTATTTATAACGGTTTGTTTCACTTGACCAGGGCTGCCAACATACGGCAGGAACAACTCGCCTTTCCCAATACCTATCGTCACAGGTCTCAAATTATTCACACTACAGTATGCACCGATACTTTTTGTTGCAAGTGTACCTAATGCCCGGGATTAGTCTTGTCATCCTCCTCTGTATGCTTTCTAGGGATTCGATATCTATTCTGTAGTACGGTGACCAAAAACTGAACTGCATAATCCAAGTGACGTCTCACAAACGCAAGATATAGTTTTAGGACATACTCGCTAGTCTTGTAACTAACGCTTCTTTGTATGAATCTAAGTACTCTGTTAGTCTTGTTTCGAGTAAATACAATTGTTGACTTGGTTAAGATTCCCACTTATCATCACCCCAAAATCTTTCTCATAATCGGATTTCTCTATAATGACGTTGTTCATCTGATATCTGGTTTCCTTGTTTACATCTCCAGTGGTTCTCAGCCTTTCTCACTCCATTCCCCCCTTGAGGAATTTTCAACAACCTCGTGGCCTCCTTCATTTTTCTCCCATACTCCCCACAAATAATGTTGAAAAATAAAATGCACAATATATTGTTCAGAGACAATACACTCCACTGTGATGGTATCCCAGACCAGACTGAGATCATTCGGTCCTATCACCACTTGCAAAGGGATGACACACGGACACGTACTGAACAAGTCAGTTCAGCAGCTCGGTCCAGCGCCTGTCACATAGACAGGGACTGGACCTGTGAAATCTTAAATAATCCGTAAAATTAAAAAAATAAATTAGCACCAGAGTATGTAAATATTAAAATTGTATTGTCGTTATGATTAAACAAAATGACCAAAAAAATGAAAATTATCTTCTGCCAAGTCAAAATAAGTAATACAAGTTTTGTTTAATTCAGATTCCCAACATTATTTGGAAACGTACAATTTATAACAGCTCGCCGTGGCTCCCCTAAATTCATGCCTTGGCTCCCTTGAGGGCCATGGCCCCCAGGTTGAGAACCACTGTACCTAGACTTTACATTTGTCCACATTAAATTTCATCTGCTATTTTTCAGACCATGCAAATTTCTTTTTATACCCTTTTCTAGTTTTGCCGAATCCTCATCAGATTTAATTACACGCCCTCTTTTAATGTTGTCAGTAAATTTACTTATGTCGCTGTCTACGCCTATATGTAAGTCGTTTATGTATATTATAAATAGTAATGGTCCAAGTACTAAGCCGAGGGGTAATCCACTAGTGACGTTACCACAAGAGCATTGCTTGCCATAAATGCCGACTCTGTTTCCTGTACTTTAGCCACGCCCTAATCCAGTTGAGAACATCTCCTCCAATTCCATGCGATCTTTAGTGGGGTACGCTGTCGAAGGCTTTGTTATAGTAGAGGTAAACCAAATCATAATCGAAAATTCATGGGGTTTTCGCAGTGAGTAGGATTCGAACCTACGCGGGAATATCCCATCTGATTTCTAGTCAGACGCCTTAACCACTCGGCCATCACTGCTATAAATGTTACAATATGAACACAATATATTTAATTTATACTTGGTTGATTATATCATATACCAGCAGCAACTATCATGTGTTATAATTCCGAAACTATGGGGGTACTGACACTATGGTCATGAAGTCGTTTAACCCTGTGTTGGTTCTTGAATTATATATATATATATATATATATATATATATATTCTCTCTCAAAAATGAATCAGGACACGTCCAGGAGTCCAGGAGGAGGAGGAAGGGTGGAGGGTGAGGTATTGAGGAGCAGGAGAAGAATGAGGTGGAGGTATTGAGAAGGAGGAGGGAGATGGACAAGAGGAGGAGGGAGATGAAGAAGATGAGAGGGAGGGAGATGTGTTGAGGGGGGAAGTAAGCCGATTTCAGCTAGGTGTGGGACGAGTAACACCTGGTGTTTGAGAGAGAGAGAGAGAGAGAGAGAGAGAGAGAGAATATTTTTGTACCCACATTCCTAATATTTACTGAACAATAACAAGTGAATAACGATTTATGAGTGACTTGCGCATATTTTTATACTTTTTTAATAAAAAAAATTGAACAAATTAAGTCATCGTCGTCAAAGGGTTAAATCATCTTCCTCAAAACACGATGGTTTAACCCTTTGAGAACGATGGCTTAACCCTTTGAGAACGATGGTATAATCATCTGATGACTATGGTTTAACCGTGAGGATGATGTTTTAACCCTTAAAAGACTAGGGTGTAACTCTTTTGGGGAAGTTGATTTAACCCTTGAGGACGATGGTTTAACCCTCTGAGGATGATGATTAACCCTTTGGGGACGATCGCTTTACATTTTGAAAGGGATGGTGTTAAACCATGGTCTTCGAAGGGTTAAACTATAGTTCTTAAATGGTCAATGATTATCCCGTCTTCCAATCACCTTATTCCCCAATCACAAAGTCCTATACATCTCCTAATCTCCATCATTACACTGTGTTTCCAATCTTAATGTTCCTTTAATTTCATGTCCCATCCATTTCCTTCCCTCTACCCAATCCTTCCCTCTCGTTACCCAATCCTTCGCTCTCGTTATCCAAATCCTTCCCTTTCGTTACCCAATCCTTCCCTCTCGTTACCCAATCCTTCCTCCTCGTTACCCAATCCTTCCCTCTCGTTACCCAATTGTATTAACCCCTGTAGTCTAACACACAGTAATACTTATATAAATGTGGGTTACATACATTAGGTTCCATAATTCCATCACCCACGATAACTATCCTATGAACCGTGAGTCAACTGGAAACGTGAGGGTGTCTTCCACTGAGCGCCTTCAGCTTGACTACTGGATGAGCAATAACTATCCAGCTTCTCACCAGCCTGCCTTCTGTCTCTCCCCCACTCGAAGCTCGTTACACATAAGCTTCGTCCCTTATTAAAGCTTACAGCTCATAGCACTAAATTACGGTGATATCTTAGTTATTGTGAAATAGTTTATTTTCAAAACTTAACCCATAAACATTTATGAATTTTGCTTCCAGTTTACCTCTAATAATGACTCGACAGTATTACAACAGGTAAACGGAAGGTAACAATTATTGGCAAATACTTAACATTCTCCACTTGTCATATCTACCCCCTTTTTAGTCGAACACTTGTATGACGTCCCAGTTCAACGTACAAGTTTCTGTTTTTATTTTTATAAGTGACTTAATACATTTGATCACTTCTGTACCAAGCAGCATTGCCACACTCAGAACGTCTTTGTAACCCTGCCTTCAAGACGTTCTCACGACTGTTTTCAGCTACTAAGTATAACAACATCAGCCAGTCTTCTATCCCAGCCAGCATAAGCCAATCCATCCTTTTCTTCACCCAATCCCTCCCTTCTTTCACCCAATCCCTCCCTCGCTTCTTCCAATCCCTCCCTCTCTTCACCCAATCCCTCCCTCTCTTCACCTCATCACTCATCCCTAGCAACATCTGAAAATCTCCGTCTCCGTTTTCTTTCATAAATAATTTTTAAGGGGTAACTCGGGCGCTTTTGATCAGTCAGGGCGTCGTCGGGAAGGCAAAGGGGGTTTATTTTCACGAGTTGTTTGCCTGACTTAGAGAACGGGACACTGTGTTATTATTTCCACCCCCCTTCCATTTTTTTTAGAGGATTTGTGGGTTATCTTTCATGTGGTATCGAATTCTTGGTATGTTATCATGATCTATCCCTTCCTTTCCCTCCTTCACTTGCCCTTCCTCTACCTCTCCTCCCTCACATTCTCCCCCTTACCTCCTTCCCTCTCTCTCCCATCCCTCCCTCCTTGGAACCATTCTGTGAGCTATCTTAAATGTCAATGTCTCATGGATTCGAGTTGATGGTGTTTGGATCGACTCATGTTGTGTTTGTTTTAGTGTTATGTTTGTTTTAATGTGATTCGTTGGGTTATCTTAAATGTTTTATGATGACTTGAGGTGTTATCATTGTTGATGTTGGATTTGTCGTTTGTTATCTTAGTGTGATGTTTCAGAGTAGTACGGGAGAGAACGGGTTATATAGTGGCAGAGTTGTGATATCATATTCCAACGAAGAAGGAAAGAAAGAAAGGCAAAAAGAAATACGGAAGAAAGAAAGAAAGAAAAAATATAGAAAGAAAGAAATATGGAAGAAGAAAGAAAGAAAGAAAGAAAGAAAGAAGGAAATAATAAGAAAGAAATGAAGAAAGAAAGGAAGAAGGAAAGAAAGAAAGAAAGAAAGAAAGAAACATGAAAGAAAGAAAGGAAGAAAGAAAGAAAGAAAGAAAGAAAGAAGGAAATAAATAAAGAAAGAAATGAAGAAAGAAAGGAAGAAGGAAAGAAAGAAAGAAAGGAAGAAAGAAACATGAAAGAAAGAAAGGAAGAAAGAAGGAAGAAAGAAAGAAATACGGAAGAAAGAAAGAAATATGGAAGAAGAAATAAAGAAAGAAGGAAAAAGAAAGAAAGAAATATAGAAGAAAGAAAGAAAGAAAGAAAGAAAGAAAGAAAAAGAAAGAAAAAGAAAGAAATATGGAAGAAGAAAGAAAGAAAGAAATATGGAAGAAGAAAGAAAGAAAAAAGAAAGAAAGAAAAAGAATGAAATAAGGAAGAAGAAAGAAAGAAAGAAAGAAATATGAAAGAAAGAAAGAAAGAAAGAAAGAAAGAAAGGACACTCAGTACCTACCCAACACTGGCCGTGCACAACATACCTAACAAATTTAACAGAGATCGTTCCACTGGTTTTAGAGAAAATACCCAACCTAACTTATCCTAAACCAAAGCTAACATAACCTAACCTAACCTAACCTAACCTAACCTTAACTTAACCTAACCCCCAGGTAGCGTCAGGATATCTAATCTTCAGGTGACATAAGCTAGGGGTGGCTAATCTTTAGGTGACATAAGCTAGGGGTGGCATCTTCAGGTGAGCTATATTATTAAAAAAAAAAAAGTTTTCCTTGTCGAACTTTAATCAAGATTGCTCTAGCAGCTCTTAAAAGGATGCTCCCTACACACACACACACACAGACGCACGTAAGAAGCATTTTGGACAACAATAAAACTCACTCGGACGGAAAATGACAAATAACAAAGATCAGGCAGGTCAGTATGGGGAGGAGGGGGGGGGGAGGGTAGGGAGTAGGTCTCTCTCAATATGTCTACAAAGTTTAATCACAGCTCCTCCATTGATGAGAGAGGAATTTACATCTGAGCCCATTCCCTCCTCAGCCCCCCCCCCCCCAACTCTCCCTCGTCCACCCTCCCTCTCTCACTCCCTCCTCCATCTCCTACCCCTTCTCCTCTTCCTCCCCAACCTCCGTCCAAAGATTTTTTCTCTTACGATTTTGGTGAGTATAAAGTTAAATATTTTTTCTAGGTATTTCTATGTGTGTGTGTGTGTGTGTGTGTGTGTGTGTGTGTGTGTGTGTGACGCTCGGCCAGACCAAAAGAATACACCAGGACTGGTTTGATGAAAATGACCCGGCAATCAAAGTACTCATCGATGATAAACGTGCTGCTTTTACTAACTGGCAGAACAACCCTCAGTCTCGGACCAAAGCTGATACCTTCTGCAAGAAGAAAGCGGCAGCCCAGCGAGAACTTCACAATCTAAGGAACGACTGGCTTAAAAATAAAGCATGTGAAGCACGAAAACTTGCAGATCAGCACAAGATGCGCGAATTTTTCATTCCCACTAAAACCTTTTATGGGCCAGTCACTCGTGGTGCAGCCCCCCTTCACTCATCTGAAGGTAACCACATAATTAAAGACGATGAAGGCCTCCTTCAGCGCTGGAAAGAGCACTACAATTCATTGCTGAACCGAAACACAGATGTGAATGTCCTGATTACCCAACAGGTCCGTCAGCATCCAGAGCTGACCCACCTCAACTATCCTCCATCCCTGGATGAGGTAGCTACTGCAGTCAAACAGATGAAAAATAACAAAGCCTCAGGGCCAGATGAAATCCCAGCCGAGGTGTATATAGCAGGAGGACCTTTGCTTACCAGCCGTCTCCACTCTCTCCTGGAGAATATATGGGAAAAGGAGGAATCCCCCAAGCTCTTAAGGACGTCTCCATTGTCAATATTTATAAGAACAAGGGAGACTGGTCAGACTGTGGCAGTTACGTGTGATCTCGCTGCTCTCCGTAGCTGGCAAGATTAGCACCCGAGTCCTCCAAAACAGACTTCATCCTAAGGCGGAAAACGTCCTCCCAGAATCTCAATGTGATTTTAGACCATCACGTGGCGCCACTGACATGATCTTTGCTGCCCGCCAGATACAGGAAAAGTGCAGAGAACAGGGTCGTGACCTCTACATGGTTTTCATCGACCTAACCAAGGCCTTCGACTCAGTCAACAGGGAAGCCCTCTGGTGGACCCTCAGCCGTTTTGGCTGACCAACAAAATTCATCGCCATTGTGAGGCAAGTCCACGATGGCATGAAGGGCAGTGTCCTGCCCAACGGCACCCAGTCTGAGTTCTTCCCCTTCCAAACATGGGTTAAACAAGGGTGTGTACTGGCACCAACTCTCTTTTCATCTTCTTGGCTGCCTTCCTTACTCGTGCCAATGCCAATTTAGCCGGCGGGGTGAACAGCGAGTACCGGGTGAAGGGGGATCTTTTCAACATAAGATGACTCCAGGCAAGAACAAAGGTGTCGGCAGCTTCCATTACTGAGCTTCAGTATGCAGACGACCTCACCGTTGTTGCTCACACTGAACACGACCTGCAGGAGATCCTGAACACCTATGCAGATGCGTATGCACACTTCATCCTCGAGGTGAATGTACGTAAGACTCATATTCCCTTTCAGCCTGCCCCTGGTTCAGACACACCCCCACTATCCATCCATCTCAACGGTACTACCCTCTCTAATATTGACCACTTTCGGTATCTCGGCTCCCACCTGTCCACCATCGGAAACATCGATGAAGAGATTCATCATCGGCCAGATGTGCATCTCAAGCTTTGGGCAGACTCCGAAATCGTGTCTTCAGCTGTAGGGAGCTGAAATTATCCACAAAGCTGCACGTATATCGAGCAGTGGTTCTGCCTACCCTACTATATGGCAGTGAGACATAGGTCACATATAGGAGGCACCTCAAGGCACTTGAAAACTTTCACCAACGTAGTCTACGTTCCATCTTCCGAGTTCACTGGGAAGACAAGAGAACAAATGCCAGTATTCTTGCTGACACCAACTGTAGGAGCATCGAGGCTACCATTATCCATGAACAACTACGTTGTACTGGCCATGTTACCCGCATGGATGACAGTAGACTGCCAAAGCAGCTACTTTACAGTCACCTAACGAATAGTAAATGTAACGCTGGCGGACAATTGAAAAGGTATAAGGTTGTCTTATGAGAAATCTGTAAAGGTGCCAAATCGACCCCCTCACCAGGGAGTCGATTACTCCTCATCGTAGCGCTTGGAGGAGCACCACACGAGAAGGTGTCACTACTTTCGAGCTAGCCCGACTTCAAACCGAGGCAGACAAGCGCCAACGTCGGAAATACGCTGCCACCACCCCTCCCACAGTAGATGGAGCCCTCCACATGTGCAACGAATGTGGACGACGCTGCAGGTCCCGTATCGGCCTCTTTAGTCACCTCAAAACTCACTAACCTAGGTGAAATCCCTAATAACTCATATCATTATATCATAGCTGGATGATTGTCATACTCGATTCCGAGTGACAGCAGAGAAGTAGTAGTTGTAGTGTGTGTGTCATTCTGCTTCGCTTGCACATTTGATTTTGTCCTCAGGCAATGTATGTATGTATGTATGCACACAGGGTGGTGTAATGCATCTAATGTGGCAGCAGCATTATGTTAGTGCAAGCACTGCTTGCTTCCTCTCGCTTTCAACTACCGCTGTTAGCTAGCCCTCGTGGCAAACAGAGAAACAAGTTGCATAAGTCCTCCCCTTCCAGTACACGGCGTCTTCACTATCATGACTCCTGCTGGGCCTCCTCGTGGCAACACACGGTAACTGTGTGCCTCGTGGGCCCAGGCTAGACCAGTAGAAAATCTTGGAGCAGCATTGGGCCCCAGAGGGACGGTGCATAGGCCCACTGGCATGCAGACACGTCCTGCCGCCAACCAACCACTGCTCAGCTGTTTTGCGGATTCACCTTGGTAGGCATAAGACTACGGGAGTAAACCCTGAACGAAAACTCAGCGGAGGAGCCCCGCATCAAGTAGACATGATTACAGAGCTCCAACAACACACCAACAGCGGTATAGGTGACCAACATTGGAACCCAACGACTACACCGGTGGACGAAAGCAATGCATGATGGACAGGCTACTAAGGCGAAACCCAACAAACTGGGTTATCGACAGTCCATTGCAACTCTCCTTCTCCCCAGTCGATGAAACACTTGCACCACTGGATCAGGAAAAGGGAGAGCCAAGATGTATGGTTAGCAGCCTGCGCTCCTGCCTCACCACGTAAATCAACTCATGTGCAGCATTCATCTAGCTCATCATACTTCTTATCATCATCAAAACACCTATACCCCCCAAAGTCCTATGGCGATGTACGAGTAGTGCAATCCAGTCCTGTCTGTGCAACTGAGCAGCCCTTTCGAGGAGCCACTCTGCTCTCCCCACATGGGGAGGGAGCTAGAAAAGGTGCCCTAAACATAGCTTGCCTAAAGAACCAACCTGACTGGGCAACTCCACCCAGTAAGGTCATCCTTATGCGATCAAAAACACAATCATAATCACAGATCAAAACAAAAACAAACCATACAACCTCTTTTGGTCGCCCCAATGTCAGGACCCTTCTGGATACTGATACAAATGATCGTCCTGAAAGAAGAACTGACCTTGTGGCAAAAGAGCTGTCTCGGTATAACATCGGCGTAGCAGCCATTAGTGAGTCCCGGCTCCCAGACGAGGGTCGACTCACAGAACAGGGGTCTGGCTATACCTTCTTCTGGAAGGGTAAGCCTGCTGCAGAGAGAAACCGCATTTATGGAGTTGGCTTTGCCATTCACCATTCCATCTTGCACAGGCTAACTGAAATGCCTGTTGGGATCAATGAGCGCCTCATGACGCTCCAATTCCCACTGAATCACTCACGTCAAGCCTTCTTCATCAGTGCATATGCCCCAACACTGGATGCAGAGGATGACATCAAGGAGGCCTTTTATGCCGTCCTTGACACAGTGCGAACCCCTATCCCCAGAGAAGATAAGGTTGTGCTCCTAGTTGACTTCAACGCCAGAGTTAGCAGAGATGCTGACATTTGGCAAGTGTAATCCCAACGGCTTACACCTCCTCAGCAAGTGTGCTGCACACAACCTCACTATTACCAATACCGACAAGTTCAAGTGTTTGTGGAAACCCCCACGATCCAAACACTGGCATTTCATTGTCTATATCATTGCCAGGTAAAGACATCGCCGAGATGTCCTCATCACCAGAGCCAGGCGTGGCTCAGGCCACTGTGGCACTGATCATCGGCTCGTCAGAGGCAAACTTTCACATCACCTCGCCCCAAAACGGCGAAGACAACAACCTTCCAGAAGAGGTTTTAACACTAAGCGTCTGAAGGATCCAGGGATAGCACATGCTTTCAGAGAGCAGCTCGAAGATGGGCTGATAAACAACCCGACAACAAACAACCAAAATTCCAGTGCCGAATAAGGTATTCTCAACACTGTCATGACAAAAACGTGCAGAGACCCTTGGTCAGATCGAAAGAATACGCCCGGACTGGTTTGATGAAAATGACCCTGAAATTAATGTACTCGTTGATAATAAACGTGCTGGCAAAACAACCCTCAGTCTCGGACCAAAACTGATACCTTCCACAAGAAGAAAGTGGCGGCCTAGTGCGAACTTCACAATCTATAAAACTACTGGTTTAAAAATAAAGCATGTGAAACGCAAAAACTTGCAGATAAACACAAGAAGCGTAAATTTTCCAATTCCACTAAAACATTCAATGGGCCAATCACTCATGGCGCAGCTCCCCTCCGCTCATACGATGGTAACTCCCTAATTAGAGATGAATACGGCAGCCTCCAATGCTGGAAAGAGCAGGTCCCTCAGCATCCAGAGCTGACCCAACTCAGCTATCCTCCATCCCTGGATGAGGTAGCACCCCAGATCAAGCTGATTTGTTACAGTTATCTTGCCTAGGTCTACCAACCTTCCCGAGTTGCGGCATTATGGTTACTAAATGGTAACCTGAATGTACAAGCTGCTAATCAAGTTTGATCAGTCCATTTGTCGGGACACTAAAAAGTAAACCGATATTCGGGATTGCTCTTCGGAGTTGCTGCCTGAATGTTTAAAAAAATGGCCGTCTAACTTTATCATATACCAAAATCCAAAATGTGTAAACTACAGGAATTCCACTTTTCGGCGAAATAAGAGTTCGAGGTCCCTACCCCTCCGGTGGTCGAGGACGACATGGAGTTGCAGGAGTTTTTCGTCTCCTGCTACTACTCACTGCAGTTTATACTGGCCGAGCTCAAAGTATCCCACCAAAAAACTCAAGAGCAGAACCCCCCCCCCCTCCCAAAATCGCAAAAAAAAGAAAATCCAACAAAATAGTACACATCCACCGCTGGAGCCGTAAATGAAGATAAAAGCTTAAAATTCACCCTCCAGAGCACAGACCACCTTTACCTGTAGCCCACACACCTAACCTAATTCGGAAAAAAAGCAAAAAAAAACATGGGAACTCGGAGCTTTACCACAGCACCACCCAAGAACGTGACGCGCCTGCTGTGCAACTTCTTTACGGACTGCAGAGTCAAAATCAAGATGCAAGAACATTGTGGAGAAGAATTCTCACTCTCGGGCGGCGTGCCTCAGGGTTCTTGTCTCTCACCAACCCTTTACACGCTCTACACGGCTGACCTGCCACCCCCAATCGTCGGCAGCGAGTACGTCATGTATGTCGACGATGTAACACAGATCGTCACCTGCCCAGGAAGGTCCACGGCAAGGATGGCGCGACTCACTGCTCGGGCAATAGAGGAGATCTCGGAGTATGAAAAAAAATGGAAGATAAAAACTCACAAAACGAAATTCGAGGTCATACCCACAGCCAAATTCAAGCCGGCGCCATTGATGATCGACGACGAAGAGATTGAGTACTCTAAACAAGGCAGGTTGCTCGGCCTCATCATCTCTCGGACCTGCAGCACGTCCCGAGTGAAGGACAGACTAAAGAAAGCCAAAGTCGCCGCAGCCAAATTAAAATGTTTTAAACTGATGCCTGAAAAGATACAAGTCGACCTGTACAAGGCGATGGCGAGGTCTGTGATGGAGCACCCACACGTACCACTCGTCACACTCGGGAAGACCAGACTACAACAACTACAGAGCTTCCAGTGGCCAAGCGCCACCCTACCAGGAGACAGTGGAAACCATCCACCTGAGAAATAAACGGAGACCCTCAACGTCAGGTTCCATCGCCTAGGGAAGAAGGTTTGGGACAAGCTCCTGGACGACCCTCACAGCCCAGACCACCTAAGCGGGGAAGACATCAACGGAGGGCGACCCCACGCCTAGTGACCACGGAGTCTGCCCGCACTACAACAACCCAACCCGCGACCCATCTATGTCCGCCACAACGATTCACCTTCGATTAAACCTCAGAAGATATAAGATCACATTTAACAAGTCACAATATAGTGAGTCCCTACCGTATTACATTAATAAGATTTTAATAAACATGTAGTTGTAAAATCAAACTTGTCATTGCCAACCAAAGTAGCCATTGTGCAACCTCGTCCTAAATCTTAGGTTAGCTTAGTTCGCCAACAAACTCTGTAATATATAAAACAAGGGGTGTCGTCCCCCTCTGTTCCTTTTTATTTTTTTTAACGGGGAATAGCTAACCCGGGCACAGGTCATCGACCCACAACTGGGCCTAGGGAGCGAAGAAATAAGAGTAAAAAGAAATTAGAAATAGAAGAGAAAAAGATTATATTAATCTACACCACGAAGATGACGGAAAACCAGCTTTTAAAGTGAGACAGATTGTAAGAATATGAAAACACAGAAGAAGGCAGAGCATTCCACAGTTTGGCTGTGTGAGGAAAGAAGGAGGTACAATAATGGATTCTAGTGTGACCGACATACACACAGAAACGGTGGGCACCGCGGGCAAGACGTGTGTTACGAGCCCACGGCCTCGCCTGCGGTACACAGGATGCTCGTTAAAGTAGCTGTAAAAGAGAGAGAGAGTGAAGCAACATTGCGGCAAAGAGAAGGGAAGAGAGATTATCAACTAATGGAAGGGAGTTCTTAAGGCGAAATGCCTTTGATTCCACCCTATCTAACAGTTGGAGAGAAGAAGAGCCACCCCAGATATGAGAGCAGCACTCAAATTTAGGACGAATGAATCCCTTATAAACTTTAAGCAACTGCTCAGGAGTGAAGTAGCTAAGGCATCTGTACAGCATTCCCAACTTTCGGGAGGCAGCTTTAGCAACGTTGAGGATGTGTGGCTTCCGTGACATATTAGAGGAAATGGTAAGGCCTAGCATATCTATTTTAGAATTTGGCAGAATGATTGCGTCCTGAAATGTGATTGGTAGGAGATCATCGAATTTGGAAAGTGTAATTGGTAAATACTGTGTTTTAATTCTATTGAATTTAATCAAATTTCTACCCCCCCCCCCCCCCCCCCATTCGGAGAAGCTGCACAGATCCGCATTGGTAGATGAAATGATATCAGCTCTAGAAACAGATCTAGTTTGAAAATTAGGGGGAAGGTGAAAATGTGAAGAAGAGTAAAAGGTAGAATCATTAGCGTAAGGATGGATAGAATTAGTCGTAGTGTGAAGTAAATCGTTGATAAAAAAGAAGGAAGAGAGTTGGTGAAAGAACAGAACCCTGTGGGACACCACTATTGGTAGAGAAAGAGCGAGAGATCGATCCCGCGACAACAACTGCTATTTCTGATAGCTACACTGAATAGCTACTTTTCATTCTATTGTGGTTATACTCTCATTATTCTTGGGTATTTTACCGTTAAGAAAACATAAGAACATGGGTATACTATAGGCAGTCCCGTTTACACCCAACCCCTATCGCTCATATATTCGTCCAACCTACAGGATATATATTTGAAGCTATACAGCGTATTCGAGTTAATGATAATGTAGGTAACTTGTTCCACTCATCCACTACTCTATTTCCCAACCAGTGTTTACCCATCTCGCGCCTAAATCTAAATTTGTCTAATATACACCATATCTACGAGTTCGCTCCTGGTTGGATAGTTTGAGTACAGTCCCAGTCAAAAGACCTGTTCCAGGCAGTTTTGGCTAACCCGGTTAAGTGGCACGTCGGAGACACACACACGCACGATTACACATGGCAAGTGCCAGAAACCCCGATTATGTGAACAATCCATTATATGGCGTCTCTACTGTAAGTGCATATCCTCTATAAACAACAAAATTTATCAATGATCAATGGTAAAATGGTAAAGACTGTAATTACAGGTCATATACTGTATTCTTTTTAACATAACATCATCAGTGATACTGACCACTGTCAGTCAGAAATACAATAGTATCTCAATCTACCACACCATACTTTCGAGTTTTAATAATTTTGTATCAGATATATTTTTGGTTTAAGGAATTATGTAACACTTGTATCCAAGTAAAACAGCCGGGTATAAAGAGAATGATATGAAATGTGTAACCTATTACTGTTTCATCTCATATTAAATAAGTATGATGATAGGAATATAAAATATTATATTTAGGGAGAAATAAATTATTTACATGTTGCAAACACCCTGTTATTAGAACAAAAACTATAGAGGAAACAAAGGAACACACAGTGTGTCTTCTAGACACCTGAATTATGGGAACAATCCATTCTAGAGCGTGTCTCTGTGCTCCTCCACTTTAAACTGCACCACTTATCGGTGATAATATTTCTCTTATGTGAGTGCCGGGAGGACAGATATTATATAAAACAATACACTCATAGTAGAGAGGTTCATAATGGAGACTGGTGGTGGTGGTGGGTACATTATCTGTCTCCTGTTGCTTTTATTGGTGTTATTAATGACGCCAGTGTCATAATATTGCACAGGATAGTTTATTGTAGGATGGAAATGACGATTCTATGGACAGTTCATGCCATTCACAACAACCTTTAACTTACCCGAGATTATGACGTGGTCATACAGCACAATATCTCCCACCGGGTTAAGTATCAACAAGACGGCAAGGCAAATGAGTCTCGAGATTGACAATGCAGTGTTGGTTACAGCGGTTTGAAGAGTCAGGTAACATAACAGATATTCCCAGATCAGGACGGCTAGAGTGACCAGAACAGACGACGCTGGGACTGTGGCAGACAAAGGGCGACCATTCTTTCACCAATGTGGCGGCAACGACGGAGTGGCTGCACTTGGAGGACTCGACTAGGACAGTAAGCGACGACACCATGGAAATGGGATCCACCACAGGGCCTCTGCTGTCAAGGAAGGTTCGAAGAGCAACACTAGGTTTGGAGTGTATATATATATATATATAGATATATATATATATATATATATATATATCTTGATAAAATCACACGGGAGAATGGAAACAACGGAGTACCTTAGCTTACGTCTTTATTCAAGATGTCTTGAATAAAGACGAAAGCTAAGGTACTCCGTTGTTTCCATTCTCCCGTGTGATTTTATCAAGATTTATCTTATCTACGTTTTCATTGTGGATTTACATGAAATATATATATATATATATATATATATATATATATATATATATATATATATATATATATATATATATATATATATATATTCTTCCTATCCTCATGTGAATTACTCATTTCAACTTAAAAGTGATATAACATAGTTTATTCGAACCGATTTTACAAATTGGAACGTAGAGTACACTCACACCACCAATAACAACACACCCTCACACCACCAATAACAACACACACTCACACCACCAATAACAACACACACTCACACCACCAATAACAACACACACTCACACCACCAATAACAACACACACTCACACCACCAATAACAACACACACTCACACCACCAATAACAACACACACTCACACCACCAATAACAACACACCCTCACACCACCAATAACAACACACACTCACACCACCAATAACAACACACCCTCACACCACCAATAACAACACACACTCACACCACCAATAACAACACACACTCACATCACCAATAACAACACACACTCACACCACCAATAACAACACACACTCACACCACCAATAACAACACACACTCACACCACCAATAACAATACACACTCACACCACCAATAACAACACACCCTCACACCACCAATAACAACACACACTCACACCACCAATAACAACACACACTCACACCACCAATAACAACACACACTCACACACCACCAATAACAACACACACTCTCACCACCAATAACAATACACTCACACCACCAATAACAACACACACTCACACCACCAATAACAACACACACTCACACCACCAATAACAACACACACTCACACACCACCAATAACAACACACACTCACACCACCAATAACAACACACACTCACACCACCAATAACAACACACACTCACACACCACCAATAACAACACACACTCACACCACCAATAACAACACACACTCACACACCACCAATAACAACACACACTCTCACCACCAATAACAATACACTCACACCACCAATAACAACACACACTCACACCACCAATAACAACACACACTCACACACCACCAATAACAACACACACTCACACCACCAATAACAACACACTCACACACCACCAATAACAACACACACTCACACCACCAATAACAACACACACTCACACACCACCAATAACAACACACACTCACACCACCAATAACAACACACACTCACACCACCAATAACAACACACACTCACACCACCAATAACAACACACCCTCACACCACCAATAACAACACACACTCACACCACCAATAACAACACACACTCACACCACCAATAACAACACACACTCACACCACCAATAACAACACACCCTCACACCCCAATACAACACACCCTCACACCACCAATAACAACACACACTCACACCACCAATAACAACACACACTCACACCACCAATAACAACACACACTCACACCACCAATAACAACACACCCTCACACCACCAATAACAACACACACTCACACCACCAATAACAACACACACTCACACCACCAATAACAACACACTCACACCACCAATAACAACACACCCTCACACCACCAATAACAACACACCCTCACACCACCAATAACAACACACTCACACCACCAATAACAACACACACTCACACCACCAATAACAACACACTCTCACACCACCAATAACAACACACACTCACACCACCAATAACAACACACACTCACACCACCAATAACAACACACACTCACACCACCAATAACAACACACACTCACACCACCAATAACAACACACCCTCACACCACCAATATCAACACACCCTCACACCACCAATAACAACACACTCTCACACCACCAATAACAACACACACTCACACCACCAATAACAACACACACTCACACCACCAATAACAACACACCCTCACACCACCAATATCAACACACCCTCACACCACCAATAACAACACACCCTCACACCACCAATAACAACACACCCTCACACCACCAATAACAACACACCCTCACACCACCAATAACAACACACTCACACCACCAATAACAACACACACTCACACCACCAATAACAACACACTCTCACACCACCAATAACAACACACCCTCTTAGCGCCATCTTCTCAACACAGTAGGGCCTCTGGGACACGGTATTACTAAGCGTTGCTCTCCTTGGCACGACCATACACGGAACTCCTGTGTGTGTGTGTGCGTCACTGATAACACTAGAGTGTATGTTTCTCTCTCTCTCTCTCTCTCTCTCTCTCACTCTCTCTCTGTTTCTTTACTTATCTCTTTATCTATTTATCTGTCTCTTAAATTCTCTCCCTTAAAGATACCCTTACCTCTTCAACCTTTCTGGAAGAGAGAGAGAGAGAGAGAGAGAGAGAGAGAGAGAGTGAGAGAGAGAGACAAAAGGAGAAAGTGAGAAGAGAAAGAATAACAGGGAAAGGGAAAAAAAGGGAAGATTAACAGAGCAGAGAGAGAGAGAGGCGAGTCCTACCTTACGCCTTCTGGGTCACAGGGGCGTGAAAGTGACTCAGATAACGAGGGCGTGTGTGTGTATGTATGTATGTGTGTCGTCCTTCCGGTTCGCTCACCTCCTCATTACGTGTGTGTGTGTGTGTGTGTGTGTGTGTGTGTGTGCGCGTGTGTGTGTGTGTGTGTGTGTGTACGTCGAAACTAAGTCCACTCTACATCTACTTTCAAGGTGGCATCTCTCTCTCTCTCTTCTCGCTCTCTCTCTCTCTCTACTTCAGTCTCACTCTTAATCTCTCATCCATTTTCACACTTACACTTTCTCTTTATCTCACTTTAACTTTCTCTCACACTTGTTCTCACTCTCTCTAGCTCACTCTTTTCTCTCTCTCTCTCTCTCACTCTCTCTCTTTCTCTAACATATCAACCAATACATTAATATATTAAACCATTATCTGCAATAAAGAAAAGACCACATTAAATAATACAATAAACAGAGATAAAAATAGAAAAAAATTAAACACAAATATTAAAATAGATTACTTAAGGGTCTGTTATTGGAGATCCATAGAAAACGGACCATAACTAAAAAAAAATTTCAGATTAGATTTTGACGATTCAACTCTTCGTATTGAATTATCGCTGTTATTAGATACCCAGACTGACAGACATACACACACACAGACACACACAGACACACAGACACATAGACGAACAGACTAATACTTCAATATAAAGCTGGAGGCGACGAGAGAAAAAAAATGAAAAGAAGAAAAAAAAAAATAGTTTGCTAACACAGAGGAGGAGACGAACTCGGGCGTCACTACTGTCGACCTTGTAGCCACCGACCCGAGAGAGAGAGAGAGAGAGAGAGAGAGAGAGATAAGACCTCCTTCATAATCCTGGTAAGATTTTTATATCGTAGGAGTCAGACATTCCTCCCCGGGGCGTCAACAAACAGTGGGGCGCCAACACACACAACCAGGGAGGACGCACAAACACAGAAGAAGAAGGTCACTCGCAAACAAGGGCCGTCGATGGACAAACAAGACACACAAACAAGAGATAGTGCGTGTGCGTGTGTGTGTGTGTGTACAAAAGATTCCCAGATGGTTTAGCTGGTTTAGAGAGGACTCAACACCACCTGTAACCTCATCCACCACCACCTGTAACCTCATCCAACACCACCTGTAACCTCATCCACCACCACCTGTACCTCATCCACCGCCACCTGTACCTCATCCACCACCACCTGTACCTCATCCACCACCACCTGTACCTCATCCACCACCACCTGTACCTCATCCACCGCCACCTGTACCTCACCCACCGCCACCTGTACCTCATCCACCGCCACCTGTACCTCATCCACCACCACCTGTACCTCACCCACCACCCCCTGTACCTCATCCACCACCACCTGTACCTCATCCACCACCACCTGTACCTCACCCACCACCACCTGTACCTCATCCACCACCACCTGTACCTCATCCACCACCACCTGTACCTCATCCACCACCACCTGTACTTCATCCACCACCACCTGTACCTCATCCACCACCACCTGTAACCTCATCCACCGCCACCTGTACCTCATCCATGAAATAAAACTATCTACTCATTTACAGACGATCAAGAGATTAATGTAGACGCATAATTAACATTTACTCATATTTACGTAAAATTTGAATATGTAATTACTAGATGGATAATATAGTTTAAGAGCATAACGTTGTTTATTTCAGTCTAGGGGAAAATTGGGGAGCCTGGGTTGTTGATCATGAATATTCAGTTTCTCCCGGCACCCCAGGCTACGTGAGGTACCTACATTGAATCCCTTGAATATGACTAAATCCACTATGTACAGTCGAGGTGAAAAGTCTTGAACACTTAGCAATATCTGGCATCTACTTCTGAGTTATACATATATGATTGAGATATACTAATAACGTTATTTGTTATCATATATTATGCCTGAACCACAGAATGGGATAAAACTCTCCTTAATAGCTTAAGATCTTCAGGTACTTACATGCCAAATGCTGTCAAGTGTTCAAGACTTTTAGCCCCGTCTGTACAATGCATTAACCCCTTGGAGTATGATGTTTTAACTTCTTGTGTATTTTATTTGAAACTTAATCCCTTGAGAACGATGAGTTAACCTCTTGAGCACGACATTTTAACCTTTGAGTACGATGTTTTAACCCACTTGAGTACGATGGTTTAACCCCTTGAGTACGATGTCTCTTAAACTCCTGAGTACGATTCGATGTCATAACCCTTTGAGTATGATGACTTTATGCCTTGAGTACGATAGTTTAACTCCTTGAATACTATAATTTAACCAACTAAATTAACTTGGGTAAATACGGAATATTCAAATACTATAGATCGCTGTTATTGTTATACAGAAGTACTGCTGGAAACTGTGTGTGTGTGTGTGTGTTGGTAAGTTTGTGTGTTTACATATGCTTGAATGTGCTTGTGTTTGCTTTTATGGGTAGATATGTTTGTATTAATTATTGAAGTTTGTTTGTGTATTTGTATCACTTCACACAGGCCAGTTCTCAGTTCTTGTTTGTGTGTCTGTCCACCAACGCCACAACATTACACTCACCCCTTGACATTTCCCTCCCATCACAAGCATATGTTTTTTTAGATCCGAGAGGTCGAAGTTCACCTGGAGAATTCAGTTTTTTTTATTTTCTTCTTCATAATCAAGAGTTAATCCATCCTCGCGTGGGTGGCCATCTTCGGTCGAGTGCAGTCACGGCACCATAGCAACGGTGATGTAATCAGGAAAGGGGCCACGTCGTGTTATTTCATCTCTTGTGTGAGCTGACCTGGACTTTCTTCCCTTGTGGTCTGACGGTCCATTGGAATATTCCTTGTGTAGGGATTATGTGAATCTCTCTCTCTCTCTCTCTCTCTCTCTCTCTCTCTCTCCCTCTCCCTCTCTAAAATACTTTATCAATTTTCTTCGTACTTTTCAAAATGTTAACACACAAATCCTACGAAACTATACAGGGTGTCTCAGAAAAAAATGTATACACACTCTGCCTTACAGATTTTTGTGGGAAGATGACGCGAATGTTTATAATTTATGAGAGCAATATTGTCCTAACCTCCCATGTTGACGTGTTGAGGGCCACCACAGTGAACAGTAATGATAGATGAAGAATATTAAGCGGAGAGAGAGAGAGAGAGAGAAAAAACTGATACGGATATTATCGAAGTTGGCGAGTTAAAATTCCTTCTTCAAAACTCCTCCAAAACTTTATCTTGGTGAGAGAGTTTTGAGTTAGTTTACAAGCAGAACATGCCCCTGTTTGTATTTTCCTTACCATTTCGTTTTCGCTTGTGTGTGCACGGGTGGTGACGCAAAGGGGTCTGGTAAAACACCTCATCACAGTCCAATGTTACATAAAATATTATAGTTTCCCCATGTACGTTTTTTGTAATGGTTTATTTACATATTGAGTTACATTTTCTGTGTTTCATGGACGGAGTGATAGATTGTTTTTATTGTTATTATTATCGTTTTTATTGTTATTATTATTATTATTACTATTATTTTTATTGTTATTATTCAACGCCAACAACTTCATTCAACGTCAAACCACTTCATTCAACACCCACCACTTCATTCAATGCCAAACCACTTCATTCAACACCCACCACTTTTTTCAATGGCACCACTTCCTTTAACGCTGCTCTGGTGACCGGTCCAGGCCTCGGTCGTGTTATCAGACGAGGAGAGGAGAGGGGGAGGGGGGGCTCAGTAAATATTTGGTGTTCTTTTTGTTGAATATTTCCTTGTGTTTGGACGGGAATAAAAACGTGAGTTGTGCTGGTACGACTGGCAGTAAAAGGTGGTAACCCTGGGGCCTTTATTTATTTTATTTATTTTTTTCAATTTCTTAACACTTTTTTTTTCGTGCTTTCATTATATTCTCTCATTCTTGTGTTTCCTTCTTCTTCTTCTTCTATTCTACTCTTTCTCTTTCCTCTTTCCCACTCTCCTCCCATCCACCCTTCCTCTTCTTCTTCCTTCTCTCCCCACCTCCATCCTTCCTCATCTTGTTGTCGCCCAGGGAGTAGTAGTTCAGAGTCCCTGGGGCCACTTGGGCACTGTCGGAGTCCCCCAAGGATGCTCTCTCTCTCTCTCTCTCTCTCTCTCTCTCTCTCTCTCTCTCGTTTATCTGTCCTTGTCTTCGTTTCTTTCTCTGTCTGTCTGTTTCTCTCTCATTCTTTATTTATCTATTTATTTTGTAACTTGGTGTATACTTCCCATTCACTTCTAAGTACACACACACACACACACACACACACACACACATATATTATTACCTTTTGATATTCGAGTATAATTCAATATTAAAACAAATCAAGAAATAAGACTTGTCATAATCCAGAAGAGTGAACATGAACAGAAGAACACGACAGAACTGTGAACATGAACAAGAACACGAAAGAACAGTGAACATGCACAAAAGAACACGACGGAACAGTGAACATGAACACAATAACACGGCAGAATAGTTAACATGAACAGTGAACATGAACAAGAACACGAAAGAACAGTGAACATGAACAATAACACGACAGAACAGTGAACACGAACAAAAGAACACGAAAGACCAGTGAACATAAACACAGTAACACGACAGAACAGTGAAGAAGAACAGTAACACGACAGAAAAATGGACATTACCAGAAGAACACGACAGAACAGTGAACACGACAGGACAGTGAACATGAAGAACACGAGAGAACAGTGAACAAGAAGAAGAACACGACAGAACAGTGAACAAGAACAAGACACTCTCACTGTTTTACACAATTACTCTTACAAAATGCTTCTTTTGTCAGTAAGATTTCAGGTTAAAAATTAGGACTGTGTGTTCATGGAGAGAGAGAGAGCCCGAGGTGATTAAGAGAGACAAACACTGAGAAAAATATACCTAAAACAAACACACGGACAAAGAGAAAGACACACACCAAAAAACACACACGTACACACACACACACACTACTACTACTACTACTACTACTTTGTTGTCACTAGGAATCGAGTTTGACGATCATCCAGCTATGATACAATGATAGGAGATATTAAGGATGTCACCTAGGTTCGTGAGTTCTGAAGTCATTAAAGAGGCCGATAAGGTACCGACAGGGTCGATCATAGATGTTGCACATGTGGGGGGCTACATCTAGTGCGGCAGCGTCTTTCCAGAGTTGACGCTTGAATGCCTCGTTATGCAGTCGGGCTAACTCGAAAATATTTACACATTCTTGTGGTGCTCCTCCAAACGTTACGGTAATCGACTCCCAGGTGAGGGGATCGATTTTGCACTTTTTCAGGTTTGTCTTAAGACTATCCTTATACCTTTTCAGTTGCCCGCCAGCGTTACATTTACTATTCGTTAGGTGACTGTAAAGTAGCTGATTTGGCAGTCTGCTGTCGTTCATACGGGTAACATGGCCAATCCAGCATAGTTGTTCATGGACAATGGTAGCTTCGATGCTTCTACAGCTGGTGTCAGCAAGAAAACTGGCATTTGTTTTCTTGTCTTCCCAGCGAACTCGGGGGATGGAATGTGGACTACGTTGGTGAATGTTTTCAAGTGCCTTGAGGTGATTCCTGTATGTGACCCATGTCTCGCTGCCATATATCAGGGTGGGGAGGACCACTGCTCGACATACGTGTTTGTAGATAATTTCAGCTTCCTACTCCTGAAGACACGGTTTCAGAGTCTGCCAAAGACTTGAGATGCACATCTGATCCGATGCTGAATCTCTTCATCGATGCCCACCGTGGTGGACAAGTGGGAACCAAGATACCGAAAGTGGGTAACATTAGAGAGGGTAGTACCGTGAAGCTGGGTGGATAGTGGAAGTGTGGCTGAACCTGGCGCAGGCTGAAAGGGAATTTAAGTCTTACTTACATTCATCTGAAGGCCGAAATGTGTATACCCATCTATGTAGGTGTTCAGGCTATCCTGTAGGTCGTGTTCTGTGTGGACGACAAGGGTGAGGTCATCTGCATACTGAAGCTCAGTAATGGAAGCTGCCGACATCTTTGTTCCTGCCTGGAGTCGTCTTATGTTGAAAAGACCCCCCTTCACCCGGTACTCGATGTCCACCCCACTGGCTAAATTGGTGCTGGCACGAGTAAGGAAGCAGCCAAGAAAATGAAAAAGAGAGTTGGTGCCAGTACACACCTTTGTTTAACCTTCGTTTGGATGGGGAAGAACTCAGATTGGGTGCAATTGTGCAGGACACTCCCGTTCATGCCATCGTGGAGTTGCTTCACAATGACAATGAATTTTGGTGGGCAGCCAAAATGGCTGAGGATCCACCAGAGGGCTTCTCTGTTGACCGAGTCAAAGGCCTTGGTTAGGTCGACGAAAGCCATGTACAGGTCACGACGCTGTTCTCTGCATTTTTCCTGTATCTGACGGGCAGCAAAGATCATGTCAGTGGTGCCACTTGATGGTCTAAAGCCACATTGAGATTCTGGGAGGAAGTTTTCCGCCTCAGGAAGAAGTCTACAGTGAGTTCTGCTATAACGCGTGTTTTGATAACGCGAATTTGCTCTAACGCGATTTATGAATTAGGAACAATATTTGTATAACGTGAATGCTTGTTTGCTATAACGCGATTTTTGCTTACTATTTCTCCAATTTTGTGGTAGTATTAACTGTGAATATAGTAAAGAAGAATATCAACAAGAAGCGTTCTGGTGATAGAATTCCCGGTGATGATCGTAAAAGAAAGGATATAACACTTGAAGAGAAGCTCGATTTTATCAACTTCAAAATCACCCTTCTCCCCCATCAAGTAAAGTGTTACATTTACTGTATGATTTCATTATTAGATATGAATGTAACATTTATTAAGACTGTGCTATCCTTTGTGTTAGGCTAACTACTAAATTTTTTCGATTTCGAGTAATCTGCACCTAACCCTATTTTCTCCATAAGCCCTGTTATTTCTATTACGCGATTTTCTATAACACGATATTTTACAAGAACACAATTATCGCATTATAGCAGAACTACCTGTATTTAGGAGGATTCGGGCGATAATATTGCCAGCTACGGACAGCAGCGAGATCCCGCGGTAGTTGCCACAGTCTGACCGGTCTCACTTGTTCTTATAAATATTGGTGATGGAGGCGTCTTTAAGAGCTTGAAGGATTTCCTCCTTTTCCCATATATTCTCCAGGAGAGAGTGGAGACGGCTGGTAAGCAGAGGTCCTCCTGCTTTAAACACCTTGGCTGGGATTCCACCAGGCCCTGAGGCTTTGTTATTTTTCATCTGTTTGAAGGCAGTAGTTACCTCATCCAGTGATGGAGGATAGCTGAAGTGGGTCAGCTATGGATGCTGAGGGACCTGCTGGGTAGTCAGGACATCCACATCGGTGTTTCAGTTGAGCAGTGAATGGTAGTGCTCTTTCCAGCACTGAAGGAGGCCTTCATCGTCTTTAATTAGGGAGTTACTATCGGATGAGTGGAAAGGGGCTGCACGACGAGTGATTGGCCCAGAAAATGTTTTAGTGGAATTGAAAAATTCGCGCATCTTGTGCTGTGCTGCAAATTTTTGTGCTTCACATGCATTATTTTTAAACCGGTCATTCTTTAGATTGCGAAGTTCCCCCTGGGCTGCCACTTTCTTCTTGCGGATGGTATCAGCTTTGGTCCAAGACTGAGGGTTGTTCTGCCAGATAGTTAAAGCAGCACGTTTATCACCGACGAGTACATTGATTGCCGGGTTATTTTCATCAAACCAGTCCTGGTGTATTCTTTCCATCTGTTCGAGGGTCTCTCTGCAGGTTTTTGTCATGACAGTGTCGAGAATATCCCATTCGGCACTGGGATTTGGGTTGTTTGTTGTCGGGTTGTTTATCAGCCCATGTTCAAGCTGCTCTCTGAAAGCATGTGCTACCACTGGATCCTCCAGATGCTTAGTGTTAAAACCTTCTCTGTAGGCTTGTTGCCTTCGCCGTTTTGGGGCGACGTGAAGTGAGAGCTTGGCTCTGACAAGTCGATGATCAGTGTCGCAGTGGTCTGAGCCATGCAGGGCACGGGTGATGAGGACATTTCGGCGATCTCTTTCTCTGACAATGATGTAGTCAATGAGATGCACACTTGCTGAGGAGGAGTAGGCCGTTGGGATTATACTTGCCTAGTCCATTTCTCCCTATGGTTTCCTGCCAAATGTCAGCATCTCTGCCAACTCTGGCACATAAGTCACGTAGGAGCACAACTTTATCTATTCTGGGGATAGAGGTTAGCACTGTTGTGGTCAGCATAAAAGGCCTCCTTGATGTCATCCTCTGCATCCAGTGTTGGGGAGTATGCACTGATGAAAAAGGCATGACGTGAGTGATTCTCTCTGCAGCAGGCTTACCCTTCCAGAAGAAGGTATAGCCAGATCCCTGTTCTGTGAGTTCTTTTGCCACAGGAGCAGTTCTTCTTTCAGGACGATCATTTGTGTCAATATCCAGAAGGGGTCCTGACATTCCATGTAGCGACCGTAAGAGGTTGTATAGTTTGTTTTTGTTTGGATCTATGATTATGATTGTGTTTTCTACCGCATAAGGATGACCTTACTGGGTGCAGTTGCCCAGCCAGGTTTTCTTTTTTTTTTAGGCAGGCTGACAGAAAGAGGAACAGACACACAAACGCACTTACACAACACACACGCACATACACATGCATATAACAGAGAGACACTTCAAAAATAACATTTGTCTTTTTTATCAGTAATTGCAGTGAGCTTTCCATATTTCCAGGTTGCATAAGGGGTAGAAGGAGTAGAAGAGAGAGAGAGAGAGAGAGAGAGAGAGAGAGAGAGAGAGAGAGAGAGAGAGAGAGAGAGAGAGAGAGAGCGTAATTAAACAACTTGCATGACACGGGTGATTAAGACTCGTCGTGGTGAGGAGAGGAGAGGAGAGGAGAGGAAGAGAGGTGAGTTGGGGTTAGGGACGAGTCGGTCAGATATACTCCATTTAGGCAGATATTTACTTGTTATTTTTTTCCCCCGTAGGTTCAATTTCCCGCCCAAGAACAGCTGGTCATCCTCTATTAGAGTAAGCGGAGGGAGGCAGGACGGTGACGAGGCTGGGATCTGTTGTTTGTCGACGGTTACGAGAGGCGGAACCCGACGAGTGTCCTCTCACCGGTGGACGGAAGGATGGCGGAAATGTGTGTGTCTCCACGCCTCAGAGGTCGGGGGAGGACGGAAAAGGACGGAGGAGGACGGAAGAAGACGGAGGAGGACGGAGAAGGACGGAGGAGGAGGACGGAGGAGCTCGGAAGATGTTTCCTCTCCGGGTTCACAGTCGCGCTTTATACTAGTGGGGGATGAGGGGGGTGAAGGGGGGAGAGGGAGATGAGTGGGGGGAGTGGGTGGAAGGGGGAGGAGGTGAGTGGGGTGAAGGGGAGGGGTGGGGTGAGTGGGGTGAAGGGGAGGGGTGGGGTGAGGGGGAGAAGGGGGGTAAGGGGTGAAGGGGGAGAGGAGGGAAGGGATGAGGGAGGGAGAGGGAGGTGAGTGGGGTGAGGAGGGTTGGAGGGAAGGGTGGCGGAAATTAGATGTCTCCACACACCAGCGGAAGGAAAAACGGATGGATGGGAAGAGGACAGAGGAAGGAAGGAAGGAAGGAAGGAAGGTAGTCGGATGGAGGAATAAATGAAAGTAAAGTGAGGTTCTAAAGTCAGTAAAGTGAGGTTCTAAAGTCAGTAAAGTGAGGTTCTTAAGTCAGTTAAGTGAGGTTCTAAAGTCAGTTAAGTGAGGTTCTAAAGTCAGTTAAGTGAGGTTCTAAAGTCAGTTAAGTGAGGTTCTAAAGTCAGTTAAGTGAGGTTCTAAAGTCAGTTAAGTGAGGTTCTAAAGTCAGTTAAGTGAGGTTCTAAAGTCAGTTAAGTGAGGTTCTAAATTCAGTAAAGTGAAGTTCTTAAGTCAGTTAAGTGAGGTTCTAAAGTCAGTTAAGTAAGGTTCTAAAGTCGGTAAAGTGAGGTTCTAAAGTCAGTTAAGTGAGGTTCTAAAGTCAGTAAAGTGAGGTTCTAAAGTCAGTAAAGTGAGGTTCTAAAGTCATTTAAGTGAGGTTCTAAAGTCAGTAAAGTGGGGTAATAAAGTCAGTTAAGTGAGGTTCTAAAGTCAGTAAATTGAGGTTCTAAAGTCAGTTTAAGTGAGGTTCTAAAGTCAGTAAAGTAGGGCAATAAAGTCAGTTAAGTGAGGTTCCAACAGTATTAATTAATCCACTAAAACACAAAAACCCCGATACACAACACTTTACGCCCAAGAACCCGCGGCACGGTCTCCCTTCAGAGGATTCTATAGTGAAATTTTCCCTCTAATTGGAGATGTAAGACCGTATCTAAATGGCCCTTTTGAAGTCCACACAAAGGGTAGATTCTCAAAAAGTTCCTTACGATTATTTTTTCTTCTTCTCGTAAATAGTGATGCGATGAGGTATTTAATCTAATGTATTCTTAAAGGCTCGTGAGTTAATTTATTTCTCGTAAGTTAAGAAGTGGTGAGGGATTTATTATAGTGAATACCCAAAAAATCCCGACGTTTATTTTTTTTATTTTTTCTCGTAATTGGAAACGTGAGGGGAGGCATTTCAACTCTCTCACTTAAGTTGGGATTTAAATATTATGAACAGACTGGGACAGATAATTCCACTGTGACTCTGTCGTAAGGAGAATGATTTCATGTAGATTAGGCTAGGTTAAGTTAGTTTAAGTTAGGTTAGATTACGTTAGGTTACACTGTTAAAAAGATCCATTAAAATTGACGATTACTAAACTAAAACATTAATTTTTACTGTTTTCTTAGGGTATTTTTTTTTAAACAATCAATTATTTACCGGCGCCTTTCCGTAAATTTGAAGGGAAAAAAGAAGTAGTATATAACCGGAAAATAGATAATCGTTTTTGTTCGTGAAAATTTACGGTCTTGTGGCGTTAAATTTATTGTTTTGTTTTAAATAGTGTACGTTAGGTTAGGTTAGGTTAGGTTAGGTTTGGCCCTTATAGCCAAGACCATGAACACTAACACATATTACCAACACCTACACTAACACATATCACCAACACCTACACACAACACTTGCTCTTAACACTTCCATTAACACCTGACTGTGAACACTATGGGGTCTTTTCACCTACTACAGGAGAGAGAGAGAGAGAGAGAGAGAGAGAGAGAGAGAGAGAGAGAGAGAGAGAGAGAGCATCACGGTACCGCCTGTCTGGGAGGAGGGGAGGAAGGTGAGGAGGGAGTGGGAGAGTGAGAGGGAGTAGGTTTATGGGTTGGGTGGAGGAGGAGTGCGGGTGAGAGGGACCGGGGATGTGGAGAGGGCCAGGAGGCGGGAGATTACCGGGGAGAGGGGCCAGGAGGAGGGAGAGGGTCAGGAAGGGAGAGAGGGAGGGAGGGCGAGTGAGAGGGCGAGGTAGGGAGCGTGCAGCAGCCAGTGTCTGTGTGACTCGCTGGTGATAAGAGGAAGTTCGTGGTGACGCGGTCGGTTCCCTCCCTCCGTGTGGCGCCCGACTGACCCAGCCACACCGTCTCCTACCCTACACCTAGGGTAAACTCCCATCTACAACAGTGAAAATTTCCCTATATTTACAGTAAATTTACGATCCAACAAAGTGAATATTTCCCCAACTACCTACATGTTGATTATGTACAGTGAAGGAAAATTCCCCTTCCCATAGGATTAATTCCCGTTTACGTAAGTGAGAATTTTTCCCGGTTTAAGATGAATGTTCCTCGACCTAGGTAAAAAAATTCCTCCACACAGGGAATCTATCAAGGAAGATTCAGAGAGACGGAGAGAAAACCCAAAAAACCCGACAATGTCTTTTTGTTTACTCCACGAGAATTATATTTGTTGATGTGTTTTTGTGGATGGGTTGAGATGTTTACGTAGGGTGGTGTTGACTCCTTGTGTGTAGGGGGGGGGGGTGGATAAAGGGGTGTGCAGGGGCATTACAGACAAGAGGAGGGAATGATGGAGAGAAAGATGCAAGACAAGTGAAGAAAGTGAGAAATGACAAAGTGATGAAAACAGTTGATAGAAATACCCACAAAGACACTCGTTCGTATCCTCACTCTCTCTCTTGCCCTCTCTTTTTCCCTCTCTCTTGCCCTCTCTCTTTCTCTCTCTCTATCACCGTTGCTCCTTTCCCATAAATTATTTTTTCGTGAGGGCGGATTAAGAGGCATAAAAAACACGCGATAAATGAGAGGAAGAGATAAATAAATGAATGATAAGAGACAAATGGTGAGACAACAAGTAGACAACCCTCTCTATTTTTCTCCACCATTGTGTATGTAAACAATCCATGATGTGTTGGAACATGTCAACACGAACTCACTGATTGCCTTTGTTTACCGGGGGAATGAATGACGTAGACAGAATGGAGGAAGAGATTCATAAGAGTGAACAGACAGATGAGGAGGAAGAACAGTAAGACAAAAAAAAATAAATGAAGAAAAACAAAGAAAAAATGTGTCTTTTGTTGAATATCTTTTGTGTTTAATTAAAAAAAAAAGTGACTGACGTGACTCCACATGTCGGGGTGAGATTATACAACACAGCTAAAACTATCAACGTAATAGTATTTATTTTGAGAGAGAGAGAGAGAGAGAGAAAAAAGTGATAGTTTTCTGAATAACAAAACAAAAATTAAAAAAAATTCACATTGTATTGGAAAGCAATTTGAATCTTCTCTTCGGCGCCATAAATATTTTACGAACCAGAATCAGGTATAATAAACATTACCTTAATGTTGCCCAGGTAAGGGTTTAATGAGAGGCTTGTACACCTGTGTGGTAGATTGACTCGTTGAATAATCAATAGTATGGTGGAGTAGGAGGTTAGGGTAAGACGTTTAGTGTGTGTGTGTGTGTGTGTGTGTGTGTGTGTACGTGTTTTGAATGACAGCCATGTGTTAAAATGTTGCGTCAAATAACAGCCATTGTGTTAAAAATGCTGCGTTAAATGACAGCCATTGTGTTAAAATGCAGCGTTAAATGACAGCCATTGTGTTAAAATGTTGTGTTAAATGAGAGCCATTGTGTTAAAATGTTGCGTTAAATGACAGCCATTGTGTTAAAATGTTGCGTTAAATGACAGCCATTGTGTTAAAATGCAGCGTTAAATGACAGCCATTGTGTTAAAATGTTGCGTCAAATGACAGCCATTGTGTTAAAATGTTGCATTAAATGACAGCCATTGTGTTAAAATGTTGCGTTAAATGACAGCCATTGTGTTAAAATGTTCTGTTAAATGACAGCTATTGTGTTAAAATGTTGTGTTAAATGACAGCCATTCTGTTAAAATGTTGCGTTAAATGACAGCCATTGTTAAAATGCTGCATTAAATGACAGCCATTATGTTAAAATGTTGCGTTAAATGACAGCCATTGTGTTAAAATGTTGAGTTAAATGACAGCCATTGTGTTAAAATGTTGAGTTAAATGACAGCCATTATGTTAAAATGTTGCGTTAAATGACAGCCATTATGTTAAAATGTTGCATTAAATGACAGCCATTGTGTTAAAATGTTGCGTTAAATGACAGCCATTGTGTTAAAATGCAGCGTTAAATGACAGCCATTGTGTTAAAATGTTGTGTTAAATGAGAGCCATTGTGTTAAAATGTTGCGTTAAATGACAGCCATTGTGTTAAAATGTTGCGTTAAATGACAGCCATTGTGTTAAAATGCAGCGTTAAATGACAGCCATTGTGTTAAAATGTTGCGTCAAATGACAGCCATTGTGTTAAAATGTTGCATTAAATGACAGCCATTGTGTTAAAATGTTGTGTTAAATGAGGGCCATTCTGTTAAAATGTTGCGTTAAATGACAGCCATTGTTAAAATGTTGCATTAAATGACAGCCATTATGTTAAAATGTTGCGTTAAATGACAGCCATTGTGTTAAAATGTTGAGTTAAATGACAGCCATTATGTTAAAATGTTGCGTTAAATGACAGCCATTATGTTAAAATGTTGCATTAAATGACAGCCATTGTGTTAAAATGTTCCTTTAAATGACAGCTATTGTGTTAAAATGCTGCATTAAATGACAGCCATTGTGTTAAAATGTTGCGTTAAATGACAGCCATTGTGTTAAAATATTGCGTTAAATGACAGCCATTGTGTAAAAATGTTGCGTTAAATGACAGCCATTGTGACAAATGTTGCGTTAAATGACAGACATTGTGTTAAAATGTTGCTTTAAATGACAGCCATTGTGACAAATGTTGCGTTAAATGACAGCCATGGTGTAAAAATGTTGCGTTAAATGACAGACATTGTGTTAAAATGTTGCGTTAAATGACAGACATTGTGTTAAAAATGTTGCGTTAAATGACAGCCATTGTGTTAAAATGTTGCGTTAAATGACAGCCATTGTGTTAAAATGTTGCGTTAAATGACAGCCATTGTGTTAAAATGTTGCATTAAATGACAGCCATTGTGTTAAAATGTTGTGTTAAATGAGAGCCATTCTGTTAAAATGTTGCGTTAAATGACAGCCATTGTTAAAATGCTGCATTAAATGACAGCCATTATGTTAAAATGTTGCGTTAAATGACAGCCATTGTGTTAAAATGTTGAGTTAAATGACAGCCATTATGTTAAAATGTTGCGTTAAATGACAGCCATTATGTTAAAATGTTGCATTAAATGACAGCCATTGTGTTAAAATGTTGCGTTAAATGACAGCCATTGTGTTAAAATGCAGCGTTAAATGACAGCCATTGTGTTAAAATGTTGTGTTAAATGAGAGCCATTGTGTTAAAATGTTGCGTTAAATGACAGCCATTGTGTTAAAATGTTGCGTTAAATGACAGCCATTGTGTTAAAATGCAGCGTTAAATGACAGCCATTGTGTTAAAATGTTGCGTCAAATGACAGCCATTGTGTTAAAATGTTGCATTAAATGACAGCCATTGTGTTAAAATGTTGTGTTAAATGAGGGCCATTCTGTTAAAATGTTGCGTTAAATGACAGCCATTGTTAAAATGTTGCATTAAATGACAGCCATTATGTTAAAATGTTGCGTTAAATGACAGCCATTGTGTTAAAATGTTGAGTTAAATGACAGCCATTATGTTAAAATGTTGCGTTAAATGACAGCCATTATGTTAAAATGTTGCATTAAATGACAGCCATTGTGTTAAAATGTTCCTTTAAATGACAGCTATTGTGTTAAAATGCTGCATTAAATGACAGCCATTGTGTTAAAATGTTGCGTTAAATGACAGCCATTGTGTTAAAATATTGCGTTAAATGACAGCCATTGTGTAAAAATGTTGCGTTAAATGACAGCCATTGTGACAAATGTTGCGTTAAATGACAGACATTGTGTTAAAATGTTGCTTTAAATGACAGCCATTGTGACAAATGTTGCGTTAAATGACAGCCATGGTGTAAAAATGTTGCGTTAAATGACAGACATTGTGTTAAAATGTTGCGTTAAATGACAGACATTGTGTTAAAAATGTTGCGTTAAATGACAGCCATTGTGTTAAAATGTTGCGTTAAATGACAGCCATTGTGTTAAAATGTTGCGTCAAATGACAGCCATTGTGTTAAAATGTTGCATTAAATGACAGCCATTGTGTTAAAATGTTGTGTTAAATGAGAGCCATTCTGTTAAAATGTTGCGTTAAATGACAGCCATTGTTAAAATGCTGCATTAAATGACAGCCATTATGTTAAAATGTTGCGTTAAATGACAGCCATTGTGTTAAAATGTTGAGTTAAATGACAGCCATTATGTTAAAATGTTGCGTTAAATGACAGCCATTCTGTTAAAATGTTGCGTTAAATGACAGCCATTGTGTTAAAATGTTGCGTTAAATGACAGCCATTGTGTTAAAATGCAGCGTTAAATGACAGCCATTGTGTTAAAATGTTGTGTTAAATGAGAGCCATTGTGTTAAAATGTTGCGTTAAATGACAGCCATTGTGTTAAAATGTTGCGTTAAATGACAGCCATTGTGTTAAAATGCAGCGTTAAATGACAGCCATTGTGTTAAAATGTTGCGTCAAATGACAGCCATTGTGTTAAAATGTTGCATTAAATGACAGCCATTGTGTTAAAATGTTGTGTTAAATGAGGGCCATTCTGTTAAAATGTTGCGTTAAATGACAGCCATTGTTAAAATGTTGCATTAAATGACAGCCATTATGTTAAAATGTTGCGTTAAATGACAGCCATTGTGTTAAAATGTTGAGTTAAATGACAGCCATTATGTTAAAATGTTGCGTTAAATGACAGCCATTATGTTAAAATGTTGCATTAAATGACAGCCATTGTGTTAAAATGTTCCTTTAAATGACAGCTATTGTGTTAAAATGCTGCATTAAATGACAGCCATTGTGTTAAAATGTTGCGTTAAATGACAGCCATTGTGTTAAAATATTGCGTTAAATGACAGCCATTGTGTAAAAATGTTGCGTTAAATGACAGCCATTGTGACAAATGTTGCGTTAAATGACAGACATTGTGTTAAAATGTTGCTTTAAATGACAGCCATTGTGACAAATGTTGCGTTAAATGACAGCCATGGTGTAAAAATGTTGCGTTAAATGACAGACATTGTGTTAAAATGTTGCGTTAAATGACAGACATTGTGTTAAAAATGTTGCGTTAAATGACAGCCATTGTGTTAAAATGTTGCGTTAAATGACAGCCATTGTGTTAAAATGTTGCGTTAAATGACAGCCATTGTGTTAAAATGTTGCGTTAAATGACAGACATTGTGTTAAAATGTTGCGTTAAATGACAGCCATTGTGTTAAAATGTTGCGTTAAATGACAGCCATTGTGTTAAAATGTTGCGTTAAATGACAGACATTGTGTTAAAATGTTGCGTTAAATGACAGACATTGTGTTAAAATGTTGCGTTAAATGACAGCCATTGTGTTAAAATGTTGTGTTAAATGACAGCTATTGTGTTAAAATGTTGTGTTAAATGACAGCCATTGTGTTAAAATGTTGCGTTAAATGACAGCCATTGTGTTAAAATGTTGCGTTAAATGACAGCCATTGTGTTAAAATGTTGTGTTAAATGACAGCCATTGTGTTAAAATGTTGTGTTAAATGACAGCCATTGTGTTAAAATGTTGTGTTAAATGACAGCCATTGTGTTAAAATGTTGCGTTGAATGACAGCCATTGTGTTAAAATGTTGTGTTAAATGACAGCCATTGTGTTAAAATGTTACTTTAAATGACAGCCATTGTGTAAAAATGTTGCGTTAAATGACAGACATTGTGTTAAAATGTTGTGTTAAATGACAGCCATTGTGTTAAAATGTTGTGTTAAATGACAGCCATTGCGTTAAAATGTTGCGTTAAATGACAGCCATTGTGTTAAAATGTTGCGTTGAATGACAGCCATTGTGTTAAAATGTTGCGTTGAACACCAATTATTGTAAACGAGTGCATTGAACCCCAACTATCGAGTCCGTTGAACAAGAATCAACACACCAAAAATCTGCGCTGAACACAGAACAAAAACACGTTGAATGCATTGAACAAAAACTAACGAAGAGACACGCGTTGAACAGCAGCCTTACCTAATTAAACGACTCGTAATAAGAACATCATTACCCAGCATTAGACACCGAAATGAACACCAATTAACGCATTGAAACGTGTCATTAAAAGCCAATTATCTCGATTAAATAAGACGAACACAGAAAATGGAATTAATAGATAAAGTGACTAGAATCCAAATTACCAAAGTTAAATAGGGCGAATAAAAATGAAAGTGGCTGATAAAATAGCTTGAATCCCAATTACATTAGTTCAATAGCGTTCAAAGATAAGGGAAATAGGATTAGTTAATAGTTTACGTTCCAATTTAACTCATTGAAATAGGGCATTAGTAGAAAGGTTAACGTAATCAGCTAGTTGAGTTCATTTGTGTTTCTGAACAATTAATTTCCTCTCAATATAGCTTCTGAACGAGTCATTTTAACAGGGTAGAGCTTCTGAACAAGTCATAATAGCGGGGTATAGCTTTGAATAAGTCATTTTAGCGGGGTATAGCTTCTGAACAAGTAATGTTAGCGGGGTATAGCTTTTGAACAAGTAATGTTAGCAGGGAATAGCTTTTGAACAAGTAATATTAGCGGGGTATAGCTTTTGAACAAGTCATTTTAGCTGGGTATAGCTTTTGAACAAGTAATATTAGCGGGGTATAGCTTTTGAACAAGTCATTTTAGCGGGGTATAGCTTGTGAACGAGTTATTTTCGTGGAGTATAACTTTTGAACAGGTCATTATAGCGGGGTATAGCTTCTGAAGCAGCCATTTTAGCTGGGTATAGCTTCTGAACAATAAGCACTTCAATTAGTGGCAGAATGGTTAGCAGGTGTTGAGTGCGTAGATGTGGCCCGTGTTCGATCCCAGGGCCTCACCAGTTAGGTTCGAGTGACATTTTAAGGGTTAAGAAGTCGTACTCAAAGGGTTAAGACGTCGTACTCAAGGGGTTAAGACGTCGTACTCAAGGGGTTAAGACGTCGTACTCAAAGGGTTAAGACGTCGTACTCAAGGGGTTAAGGCGTCGTACTCAAAGGGTTAAGACGTCGTACTCAAGGGTTAAGACGTCGTACTCAAGGGGTTAAGGCGTCGTACTCAAAGGGTTAAGACGTCGTACTCAAAGGGTTAAGACGTCGTACTCAAGGGGTTAAGACGTCGTACTCAAGGGGTTAAGGCGTCGTACTCAAAGGGTTAAGACGTCGTACTCAAAGGTTTAAATCATTATACTTCAAAACAGCACCACTACACGTAAATTGAAAATAACTTAACAGCATTATAAGTATCTAACAGCATTATAACTATTTAACAGCATTATAAGTATCTAACAGCATTTATAAGTATTTAACAGCATTATAACTATTTAACAGCATTATAAGTATTGAACAGCATTTATAAGTATTTAACAGCATTTATAAGTATTTAACAGCATTTATTAGTATTTAACAGCATTTACTAGTATTTAACAGCATTTATAAGTATCTAACAGCATTTATAAGTATTTAACAGCATTATAAGTATCTAACAGCATTATAAGTATTTAACAGCATTTATAAGTATTTAACAGCATTTATAAGTATCTAACAGCATTTATAAGTATCTAACAGCATTTATAAAAATTTAACAGCATTTATAAGTATCTAACAGCATTTATAAGTATCTAACAGCATTTATAAGTATTTAACAGCATTATAAGTATCTAACAGCATTATAAGTATTTAACAGCATTTATAAGTATTTAACAGCATTTATAAGTATCTAACAGCATTTATAAGTATCTAACAGCATTTATAAAAATTTAACAGCATTTATAAGTATCTAACAGCATTTATAAGTATCTAACAGCATTTATAAGTATTTAACAGCATTATAAGTATCTAACAGCATTTATAAGTATTTAACAGCATTATAAGTATTTAACAGCATTTATAAGTATTTAACAGCATTTATAAGTATTTCTTAAAGGAGCAACATTTGTAAGTAATAATTATACTTAAATTCTGACATTACTTCTCTCACTTAGGCTTGGTAGTAACTTAGATTTTAATGGTTGTAAGTAGGAAAGAATCTGGGAAGAAGAGGAGGAGGAGAAGGAGAGGAGGAGGAGGAAAAGAGGAGAATAAGGAAGAATGAGGAGGAAAGGGGGCAAAAGGAGGAAGAGAAGGAGAAGGAAGATATGAAGGAGGAGGAGAAGAAGAAAGAATAAGAAAGACATAATAAGAAATAAGAAAGAAGACGAATGGCGAACAAGAAGAGGAGGAGGAAGAAGGTTTGGGATCCAGAGAGAGAGAGAGAGAGAGAGAGAGAGAGAGAGAGAGAATTATTGTAAATGAGTATATTATTGTTATTAATATTTTAGGATCATTATTGTTGTTATTTTGTTATTTAATATTATTTTGTTTATATCGTTATGGTTATTATTATTATTATTATTATTATTATTATTATTAAAGTTTTCATCAAATTATAAACATTATCACCACAACACTTAACCAACTACCACTATCAACCACCACTACAATCACTACCACTACCAGTACTACTACCACCACCCCCAAACATCAACCACCCTTTTCACCACTACCCCCCCACAACCACCACTACCCCCCATCACACACTACCCCCTCACCACCCCACCACCACTACCCCCCCCACAACCATCACTTCCCCCCCATCTCCTCCACTACCCCCCCACCACCACCACCACCTCCCCCATCACCACCACCACCATCACTACCCCCCATCACCACCACTACCCCCCACAACCACCACCACCTCTACCCCTCCACCACCATCCTACCACCCATCAACACCACCACCACCACCACCACCATCACTACCCCCCATCACCACCACTACCCCCCATCACCACCACTACCCCCCACCACCACCACTACCTCCCCCATCACCACCACCACTACCCCCCCATCACCACCACCACCACCACCACCATCACTACCCCCCATCACCACCACTACCCCCCATCACCACCACTACCCCCACCATCACCACCACTTCCCCCATCACCACCACCACTACCCCCCCCACCACCACCATCACCACCACCACCATCACTACCCCCCATCACCACCACTACCCCCCACAACCACCACTACCCCCCCCCATCACCACCACCACTACCCCCCCCACCACCACCACCACTCCCCATCACCACCCCACCATCACTACCCCCATCACACCACTACCCCCACCCCCTCCCCCCCCACCACCACCACCACCCTTCAAAACTTTTATTTACAAACTTTTTTAATGAAAGTCAAGTGAGAATAGTTTCCTGATTCATCCTAAATTAACGAGTAAGCGATTAATGAACCTCGGGCACCAGCCAATCACAGCACATTGTTAGTTACGACGTGGTTGGTTGCTGTAATGATATGAGAGAGAGAGAGAGAGAGAGAGAGAGAGAGGAGAGAGAGAGAGAGAGAGAACGTAATGAATGGAGGACTAAGAGATTCAGAGAAGATTATCAACTGACTGGTATTGACTGGACCATCAACTGACTGGTATTGACTGGACCATCAACTGACTGGTACTGACTGGACCATCAACTGGCTGGTATTGACTGGACCATCAACTGACTGGTACTGACTGGACCATCAACTGGCTGGTATTGACTGGACCATCAACTGACTGGTACTGACTGGACCATCAACTGGCTGGTATTGACTGGACCATCAACTGACTGGTACTGACTGGACCATCAACTGGCTGGTACTGACTGGACCATCAACTGGCTGGTATTGACTGGACCATCAACTGACTGGTACTGACTGGACCATCAACTGGCTGGTATTGACTGGACCATCAACTGACTGGTATTGACTGGACCATCAACTGGCTGGTATTAACTGGACCATCAACTGGCTGGTATTGACTGGACCATCAACTGGCTGGTATTGACTGGACCATCAACTGACTGGTATTGACTGGACCATCAACTGGCTGGTATTGACTGGACCATCAACTGGCTGGTATTGACTGGACCATCAACTGACTGGTATTGACTGGACCATCAACTGACTGGTATTGACTGGACCATCAACTGACTGGTATTGACTGGACCATCAACTGGCTGGTATTGACTGGACCATCAACTGGCTGGTATTGACTGGACCATCAACTGGCTGGTATTGACTGGACCATCAACTGACTGGTATTGACTGGACCATCAACTGACTGGTATTGACTGGACCATCAACTGACTGGTATTGACTGAACCATCAACTGACTGGTACTGACTGGACCATCAACTGACTGGGATTGAGTGGAACATCAACTGACTGGTACTGACTGGACCATCAACTGACTGGTATTGACTGGACCATCAACTGACTGGTATTGACTGGAACATCAACTGACTGATATTGACTGGACCATCAACTGACTCGTACTGACTGGACCATCAACTGACTGGTATTGACTGGACCATCAACTGACTGGTACTGACTGGACCATCAACTGACTGGGATTGAGTGGAACATCATCTGACTGGTATTGACTGGACCATCAACTGACTCGTACTGACTGGACCATCAACTGACTGGATTGACTGGAACATCAACTGACTGGTATTGACTGGACCATCAACTGACTGGGATTGACTGGACCATCAACTGACTGGTACTGACTGGACCATCAACTGACTGGTATTGACTGGACCATCAACTGACTGGTATTGACTGGACCATCAACTGACTGGTACTGATTGGACCATCAACTGACTGGTACTGACTGGACCATCAACTGACTGGTACTGACTGGACCATCAACTGACTGGTATTGGCTGGACCATCATCTGACTGGTACTGACTGGACCATCAACTGACTGGTACTGATTGGAGTATCAACTAACTGGTATTGACTGGAACATCAACTTACTGGTATTGACTGGACCATCAACTGACTGGGATTGACTGGACCATCAACTGACTGGTACTGACTGGACCATCAATTGACTGGTATTGACTGGGCTATCATCTGACTGGTACTGACTGGACCATCAACTGACTGGTACTGACTGGAGTATCAACTAACTGGTATTGACTGGAACATCAACTTACTGGTATTGAATGGAATCATCAACTGACTGGTACTGACTGGAACATCAACTGACTGGTATTGACTGGAACATCAACTGACTGGTATTGACTAAGACATCAACTAACTGGTATTGACTGGAACATGAACTGACTGGTACTGACTAAGACATCAACTAACTGGTATTGACCGGACCATCAACTAACTGTTACATTATCTGACTGGGACATAAGCTGATTGAGTGAGTTAGCAGGACAGAACTACAGAATTAGAAGAATAAGGAGAATTAGCTAAACGAGAGATAGATCCCAAGCTGAGAACATTACCTAATTAGGGCGATAGACAACCAATTATCACAACAAATTATGCAGAATTGTTACGAGGTACCTGACACTAATCAAATTAGTCATACCTGAAGTGGATGTGAATTAGCAGGTGTGTGTGTGTAAATAATAATAATAACAAACGGTTTATTAATAGATTTGCAGCCGGTGGCTGAAAATATACAAACTTACATTTGATTTAGACATAATGGTATGCGTTGAATACATTTACAGGGCTGTACAGTACATAAATTAGGAGCTGTTTATTATTTTAATAATAGATGGGATGGTGCTGTTCTTATATCTATCAGTGCGGGCTCTTATGGGCTGAATTTTGTTGTAGTGGCAGACTGCGCGAGGTGGGCGGGGGACTGCCGGTGGCAGGAGGTGGCGATGACGAGGATGGTGCAGTAGTCCACTGCCAAACCTTGCTAGTGCTTGGTGGTGGAGGTCACTGAGGGATGGCATTTCCAGGGTGGAGAGAGCGTTGATGTAGCCGGAGAAGTCTGCGCCGAGCATGATTCTGCAGGCCCTTTTCTGTACCTTCTCTAGCCGACGTTGTTGGGTTGAGTTGAGAGAAGACGACCAGGCTGGTGGTGCATACGTTAATTTGGGGAGAATAAAGGCGTTGTAGACAGTCCTCAGCTCTGGCGTGGGTGCCCCAAGTGACTTAAATCGTCGTAGCATGTAGAGTCGGTACGAGGCTGCCTTGATTGTGTTGTTTACATGGGCCTTCCAGTCCAGTTTGTGGTTTATGGTAACTCCCAGGAGTTTGGCAGACTGCACTAACTGGAGAGGATGGGCACCCACTGTGACTACTGGAGCTTGCACTGGAGTGGTGGCGGTATTGATGTGCATGACTACGGTTTTGGTGTGGTTGATGGTGACCTTGTTCTCAGTAGTCCATGCCTGTAGCCTGTCCAGGGTGTGTGTGTGTGTATAATACGCTTATAAACGCCTGAATTAAGGTTGCACGTTACTTAAGATTATTAACGGGTTACATAAGAGAGATCAAGGTTACATAACAGAGAATTAAGTAAATGAGAGAGATTATAACTATGAATGTATGTACAGTATAAGTGGCGACCTGTGGTGTAGTGGTCAGTATGCTCGCCTCGCAGGCGAGTGGACCCGGGTTCGATCTCTGGGCAGGGTGAAACTATGGGCAAGTTCTGTTACGCCATTTGCCTCTGTCTACCGAGGAGTAATTGGGAACTTGGATGTTAATCGATTTGCGGATCGTATTCCGGGGTAATGTTTAGCCAGTGCAGTTGGCGAGTTTTTCCAGTCTTCTCGGACTATTCCTTGACACTGAGTCATGCAGCTCGTTAACTCAGGGTGTGGTTGTTGTGTTGGCGACAGCTTCTACACCTTAAACAAATTTACGCCTAGGTGGCCCTTGGGCCGGCCATCCTCGTTACACGAGGGGCAACCAATATATATATGTTTGTATGCCAGGAGAGACCGAAGTGATCTAGAAGTCAAAGGTCACGGTGGAGGGTCAAAATAGTACAGTATCCTTGAGAGCTCTTAAGTATATGAGATGTACTTTTATGTCAGTAGTGAACGCCAGTCAGGCGTAAGTGTGTGATGAAGTAATTAATAGTGTGTGTGTGTGTGTGTGTGTGTGTGTGTGAGTATATCAAAAGGTTGATCAATGTCCTTAGCTTGACGGTTCTTCTCTTCCCTGCCAATCTCTCTCTCTCTCTCTCTTTCATCCTTCCCACATTCTTCCTCTCCTTTCCTTCTCCTCTAAACCCTCTCTCCTTCTTCCCTCCCCCATCCTCCCTCCTTCCTTCCCTCTTCCTCCTCTAATCCCCTTATCATCCTCCTCCTCTACCTCATCTTCCCTCCTTCCCTTTCTCTGGCCTGCGTAGGACTGTTACGAGAGAGAGAGAGAGAGAGAGAGAGAGAGAGTAGACAGATATTGTAGGGGTAACCAGACGTCCATTTCTCATATTAAAGCCAGATGAGGTGGTGTGTGTGTGTGTGTGTGTGTGTGTGTGTGTGTTAGTGGTGGTGAGGAGTTAATGGTGAATATTTTAACACCTGAAGGCTATTCAAGGTTAATTGTCTTCCTCTCGTCTGTCTAAATTACTAACATTCACGTCTCGACATTATCAATACTTTTTGTCAACGTTTCACTGTTACATAGTTTACTTCTTACAGTTGGTATTATTACGCGAAGAAGAGAATTATCCCAATTACTTCTGAGAATACGTGGGTTACCTGTCTCTAGTTTAATCACAGGTAAGGGAACACACAGGTACTAGTGACGTGTGAGAATACGTGGGTTACCTGTCTCTAGTTTAATCACAGGTGAGGGAACACACAGGTACTAGTGAGGTGTGAGAATTAGCAAAGGTGAAGCGGTCGACGACACTCATTTGGTCACACACACACACACACACACACACACACACACACATATATATACATACATATATTCTTACGTCTTGTATGTCTCCCCTTCAAGACAGTATATACATAATACATCAACCTTACTGGTATTGCCGTATGATATCTCTCTCTCTCTCTCTCTCTCTTCCCCACACACACTTTCTCTCTTAGTCTTTTTCTAATACATATCTTCTCTATCTCTTTCACACTTTCTTTCTTAGTCTCCCAGAAGTAGGAGAGAGAGAGAGAGAGAGAGAGAGAGAGAGAGAGAGAGAGAGAGAGAGAGAGAGAGAGAGTATATATAACTGTGTGAACGTTTGTTTATTTCATCGCACTAATGCACTAGGTTAGGTTAGGTTAGGTTAGGTTAGGTTAGGTTAGGTTATGATAAATACGAATATTTTCTGGAATGCATATTCACTTTATTCCTGTGTTAAATTATGACGTTTTACTATGATATAATTATCTTTTTTCTATGTTAAATTATGACGTTTTTACTATGATATAATTATCTTTTTTCAATGTTAAATTATGACGTTTTTACTATGATATAATTATCTTTTTTCTATGTTAAATTCCACCCTTAGTGTTAAAAATTTGTTTGGATAGCACACGGTGTACAAAGTCTCCAGCACCCAAGGGGCAGTGTAGCTGGCATATTCGACTACCTTCACTTCCTTAACTACACAATAAGGTTATATAGGCCTACTCATTGACAGCTGTATAGACTGTAGATACACAAGGATCGAACTAACAATCTTTAGAATAGGAAGCGAGTAATGCATCCACTTGGCCGCCTCAGTCCTATCACGTATTTGTATCCCAAGCGACCAGTCAGCGTCACGTAAACATGGAGTGTTATGGCGGCTGATGTAACATGCAGTTCTTAAAAAATAATCAGGTAAAACGAATTAACCAGGACCTAAACTAACTTAAAGCAATTGAACTTAACTTAAAATATCTTTGTTAGTAAAATTAGTTAATGATTGAGGAAGGACAATATGGCCGTGTATGAGTCAGTTTCCTGTGTAGAGGAATAATGGGTTAAGATTCCGTAGAGTGCATATACGAGAACCAATATTAATTTGTATAAAGAATGATAAAGCATAAAAAAATAACAATAATTTATTCTATTGTATTTTGGGAAGAAATTTATAGTTTTGGAGTTATTTAAATTACAAAGTTTAGAAAATTCATACAACTTTGGTGGTTCTCCTGACTACAGTACAACGAAGTGAATTTACAGTTTACTTTTTCATCGCGTTAGGTCAGGTTTGGTTAGGTCTGGTTAGGTTACGTTAGGTCTGGTTAAGTTAGGTCAGGTTTGGTTAGGTCTGGTTAGGTTGTCAGGATAAGTTGGGTTAGGTTAGGTTACGTTAGGTCATTGGTTTATGTTTTTACCACCCATTTTCCCTAAACTTCAAAGCCCTGCCCATCAATAACGAGGTAGTGGGGGGTTGGTCATATCTCCATAACGATTCATTTCCACCATAATTGAAAGTCCAATTCATTTACATAACCCCATAAAAATTTTGTTTGTAATTCCCGTCCATGTATTCTACCGAATCTTGACCGAATACTGGATTAGGACACCGGATATAGGATTAGGACACCGGATATAGGATTAGGACACTGGATATGACGTAATTTTGGGGTAATAAACGACTTTTCTTATATGTAAAAAAGTTGTGGCGCAGCGTTGTAAGATTTCTTTAGTTCTCCCTAAATTTTCTACATTTTTGAGATTTTTTTTACGTTTTCTTTGTTAAAAAAATCTACCCTTTTCTTTGTTCCATTTCTATTTTTCTCAACCCAATTCCAACTCTTTTCCTCTATGGTAAATTTTCGCATTTTGTAACGATAAAATCAGTGGGTTTTTTTTTCAGATAAACTATTATTTTTATACTGCTAAGTTAAATTAATATATTTTTCTCTGTTAAATACGAACTTTATCTAGGTTAAATTTCATGTTTTCTCTCACTCTGACTCTTTCCCTCGACGAAATATTCTAATCGTAAATTTTCAAGTTTATGTAGTGGGTTGTCTCCCCCCCTCTCTCTCTCTCTCTCTGCTCTCTTTCTCTTTCATTCTCTCTCTCTTTAATATTCTCTCTTTGACTCACTCACTCTCGCTCTTTCCCTCTCTCTCTCTCAGTTTCTCTCTCACCCTCTGACTATCACTCTCACTCAATCATTTTCTATAACTTTTTCTCTCTCTATCTCTCTCACTATCTCTCTCTCTCTCTCAAATAAATATAGTGTGGCTTTATTTACGATACGAGCTCCCTGTCTTGTCTGTATTTACAACTTCTTTTATTATACCATTTGCTTACTGCCACAACTGATCATTTACAAGTAATTTATTTACAGTTGGTTCATTTACAAGTTATTTATTTACAACGGGAACATTTACAAGACATATATTTACAAATTTTCATCTACCAACAACGTTCATTTTCAACTGATAAAAAACAATTTCCATTTACAAATCATTTACCGACAAAACTTTACACCTTACAAACTTTCTATATACAATTTTCTTTGCCCCCTCCACCCCCCCACCCCCACAAACTCTCTTGCTCTTTACAGACCGTTTATTTACAACCTGTTTTGTTTACAACTTGGCTCGACGAGAAACACACGAAAAAGAAAATTGGCATCTTAACCGTGAGAGCTTCCTGACCAGAGCCATCGAGTGATATTTACTTGTTTGTTTGTGGCGGTTGGGTGGCAATTAGTTATCCTGTGTGTGACTGAACGCGTCTAAATATCTTATCTTAGTTGTGATGGATGGGTGGATAGGTGGGTGGGGGTGGATAGGTGGGTGGGGACGGATAGGTGGGGGCGAATAGGTGGGTGGGTGGGTGGGTGTGTGTGTGTGTGTGTGTGTGTAGTCGTCTCTCCCTTAGTCAGAATAATACACATAAGCCTTGAGACACACAGGGAGGTGAGGGGAACTTGACATAATCTGATCCCCCCAGCACCTACCACAATCACCTACCACCATCCCTCCAGCACCTACCACCACCCCACCAGTACGTACCACCACCCCACCAGCACCCCACCAGTACCTACCACCACCCCACCAGTACCTACCACCACCCCTCCAGCACCTGCCACCATCACCTACCACCACCCCACCAGCAACCTACCACCATCACCTACCACCATCCCTCCAGCACCTACCACCACCCCACCAGTACCTACCACCACCCTACCAGTACCTACCACCACCCCTCCAGCACCTGCCACCACCCCACCAGTACCTACCACCACCCCACCAGTACCTATCACCACCCCACAAGTACCTACCACCACCCCACAAGTACCTACCACCACCCCACCAGTACCTACCACCACCCCACCAGTACCTGCCACCACCCCACCAGTACCTACCACCACCCCACCAGTACCTACCACCACCCCACCAGTACCTACCACCACCCCTCCAGTACCTACCACCACCCCACCAGCACCTGCCACCATCACCTACCACCACCCCACCAGCACCTGCCACCATCACCTACCACCATC